>CM034311.1:33937471-34537471 GCA_019925795.1 Dendrobium chrysotoxum | reverse complement strand
ATCCCGTCCTCCTCCACCTCGAGCAATCCTCGTCATCTCCTTACTCTTCCTCTGGCTGGTCTCTCCTTTTCTTCTATCAGTTCATCTACATCATATTCCTCTTCATCTTCTCTCTGCTTTCCACGGCCGCCATCGTTTTCACCGTTGCCTCTCTCTACGCCGCTAAGCCCGTTTCCTTTACGTCTTCCCTATCCGCCATACCCCCGATCTTTCCTCGCCTTTTCCGTACTTTCCTCTGGGTCTCCCTCCTCATGTTCCTATACAACCTCGCCTTTGCTTTCTCCCTCGTCATGCTCCTCGTCGCCTATCCTTCATCGGATTCCCCTTTTTTTCTTATTGTCTTATCACTCCTCATCGCCGCCTTCATCGCTGTCCATGTCCTTATTTCTGCCCTCTGGCACCTCGCCTCGGTTGTCTCCGTGCTGGAGCCCATCTGCGGCCTCGAAGCCATGCGTAAAGCACGTCAGCTCCTTCGTGGACGGGCTCGCATGGCTGCTATACTCATCACCGGCTATCTCTCAGCCTGCGGGCTTATCGGCTGGGCTTTCCGTGCCTTTGTCGTCAAGGGCCCAACAGAGGAGGGCAGCTTCGGCCTTGGTGTTCCCGCTAAGGTCCTCGTTGGCGGAGGCCTTGTTGCGGTCCTCGTTCTTATCAATTTTGTGGGTCTATTAGCTCAGAGCGTGTTCTATTACGTTTGCAAGAGCTACCACCATCAGACGATTGACAAGAGCGCGCTCTATGATCATTTGGGAGGATATCTTGGTGAATACGTGCCGCTTAAGAGTTCGATTCAAATGGAAAACATCTGAAAAACATACTGTAAGAGACCTGAAAACTCTAGGAGGTGTATTTCTTTCATGTGTAGTTATACAATGGTGGGATTGGATGGCAGAGTAACAATTATAGGTTATCGTCTGTTAAATTTCATTTTAATATATTTTAATTATCTGGGGCGCTTGTACTAAACTTTGTTGAACCTGGGGAGCTGTGAATATTTAATTGATTGCGGGTGAATCAACCAGGGGCGAGTTAATTTGAATAACATGGATGGTCATTCCGTTCCGGTTTTGTGGTTTTATTGCGATATTGTTCTTTCTTGTTCTCTGCTAGATCTTACAAGAGGGAAATGATTAATCTATTTTAGGCTGGTTATCAACCGACATCATTGTTAATGATGTGCTTTTGAGTTGATTTGACCCACCCCGGATCTAGATCATATTGAAGTTATTTGATATGATTTTGAGTCAATTGGACCTTGGCTGGAGATCTTCTTGAATCATTGCATCTAATCTCGAGTCAAGTCAAATTTTGTTATAGTATGAGTTGATCTAATATTGATTTGAGCAAGCATATGGATGCATAAATTTTATGCAAGCTCAATTGAAGCTAAAAACCCTATCCAACCTTCGCTAATTTTTTATCACTTAAGACAATCTATTAGTCCAACATACATGCATATGTCGATTCATATATATAAACATAAAGATGCATGCATACCTGGATTCAAATTTAAATATACACATAAATATCTTTGTATGTGCATTTAGATATGCTTGGATATGTATTTTGATTTGATCTCGAGCTTGGTTCAATTCAAATTTGATTCGAGCTAGGATTGGTTCATTAGTTTGCTTATTGAGTTTGATCCAAACTAAAAGTCAATTCAATTTCTAAGCTAATCTTTAAATTTGAGCTAGATTCAGAACCCTTTTAACCATCATATCCATCATTTTTGTAGGGTAGGGGTTAACTAAGTTGTTAAAAAATTCTTTATTACAATCTACTTGCTTTTAATATAGTTGATGTTCTATCCACGAGGTGGAGGGAGAGACCGTGGTAATTGTTGATGCAATAGAATAAACATCAATGCTAGAGACTCTAGTGAACGGTATGGTATTTATTGTAAAATGCTTGTATAATTTTTGCCAATTGGGGCCCACACTCACCAAGACTTTTGCCTTATTTTCTTCCTCGTCCGCAGCCTCCTCATTAATTCGTGAGATCCCTATTGCTTACTCATTAATTTGTGTATTATTGTAATTATTATTCTATCTATGCAATAATTGGTGAATTATTGGAACTATTTTGTAATTATTGTTCATTTGTGTATTTTTGCTTCTATTTATCATAAGATTGTATGAAAATTACACAAATATTAGAATGAAATACTCAACTAATTCTCTTCAATTATTGTCATGATATAAGATCTCTAGGTTTTTTCCTTATCTTGTATGTCTTTTACAACAACCTTCATTGTTGCATCACCACAATTTTGCAACCTTCATTGCTACACTATCTTCTTTCTCTTATTTTTCTTTAATTGTAGCCTTCATCATTGCATTGTCGCAGACATTTCTCATTACTACAACTTTCATTGCTGCATCATCGTAAATTGGTCCCATTATTGTAGCCTTTATTGCTACATTGCCTTCTTTTCTATTCTATTTTTAATTGTGAACATATCCACTGTTTCCCTCTCCATAAAGAACAATAACAATACCCATGTACCATTGGTCTTGTGTTCTCTTAGAATTGAGAGATGCAATTTAAATCGAACGGTAGAGTTGCAAAACATTCATTCAACATACTGATTGAATGGAAAGAACTATCTAAAATGGACGCAGATGATTGGTAGGTTTTTAGTGGGAAGAAGAAATTGGGCTTTTATATGGCATAAAAAGACAAAAGGTTTGCTAGGAGCATCTAAAAAAAGTGCACAACAGACACTTATACCATATAATTCTTAGGTATTACTTCTCATGCCTTTAAAGTCGTAAAGATGTCAATTTTTAGGTTACAGATCATTGGTTCAGGGGCTACATATCATATTATCAATTCAAAGATTTATTTCATATATTGCCTGTCCTATCAACAGGAAAATAACTATGGCCAATGAATCTTTAATGCTTTGAGCCCCTCACGAGAGCGATACAAAAAAGGTACAAATGCTTTGATTCCCTCACGAGAAAGATATGTGTTTTATGATGTCACTTCCAATAAAAAAAATCATTACTTTGTTACCAATTACCCAAATGAAGAAATTTTATTTACAAATAATTTTTTTCTCATAGATTGCCTTTTGTTATCTCTCATCCCAACAAACATCTGTATTGTAGAACCAGCCACTCCCAACTCAAGCATAGCAGCCTATACCAAAACCACTCTCTACTCAATCATTACAAATTTACTTGCGAAGAAAGGCATCTCAATCCATGCAAGTCCAATCAATTAAATCCTTAACACTGAATCTGCTAGAGAAACCATGAAGCCTACGAATGAATATACAAAAATTTCCACTAAGCATGCATTGCATTTTTTTTAGTCATCATATAAAAAAAATTGTCATAATTATCAATCTTTTTTTACAAGCGTGCATATTATTTTTATCCGTAAAATAGTCTTTGAGGCTTTAAGTAATATGAATTGGAAGAATGCTATGAGAGAAGAAATGAGAATATGCCAAAAAATAGAACACGAGAATTGACAAAGTTGCCAAAAGGAGAAAAATCAATTTGATGTAGATGGGTTTTTACTATTAAAAACAAATATGATAGTTCACTAGAAAGGTTTAGAATTAGACTAGTGACCAAATGTTGCACTCAGATGCATGTGATTGATTATTTGGAAACCTTTGCTGAAGTTGCTAAAATGAATACTATTAGATTTCTTTTTAGCAGCTAACAGGGATTGAAGGATATAATAATTTGATGTGAAGAATGCTTTTTAACATGGTGACTTAAAGGAGGAAGTATATATGGATGTCCCGTTAGGATTAAGCTCAAATATAAAATGAAATGTGTGCAAGCTAAAAAAGACATTTTATGGATTGAAACAATCTCCAAGGGCGTGGTTCGAAAGGTTCGCCAATGTAATGCTCAACATGGGATATAAATTAAGTTAAGAAGACTATACATTATAAGAAGACTATACATTATTTACGAAACACATGTTTTCAAGGGGAGTCTTCACACTACTAGTTTAGCTTAACTACATTATCATGACATACAGTAACTTGGAAAAAGTGGAGAATTTCAGGAAAAGATTGCTTTAAGAATTTGAATTCAAATAATTAGACAAGCTAAAGTACTTCCTTGACATTTTAGTTTCACATTCTTGGTATAGAATCTTCATATCATTATAAAAATACATTGTATACATGTTGAAAGAAATGGATTAGTTAGGATGCAAGCTTATAGAGATCCCCATGGAATTTAATTATGAACTTGGAGGTATGCCATAATACATAACATCATAAAAATTTTCTATTAGAGACCGATGGGAAATCTTATTTGCTAATCACATAGTAGACCTGATGTTGTTATATTGTTTGTGTGGCGTGTCAATTCATACATGATCCTAAAAATTGCACTTCAGGGTAGTATGTATATTTTATAATATTTGAAGGAAACTCCAAACAAAAGAAGTCTATTTAAAAAGGAGAAGTCTTTGATTCATACACAGATGTGGATTATGTGGGTTCTATGGTTTACAGAAGGTCAAATTTAGGATATTGTAACAAGATCTAGCACAAAAGTTGAATTTAAATTTAATAGTATTGGGGGACTATAAACTATTATGGTTAAAAAATATTCTGAAATATTTAAAAGTTAAATGGATAGGTTATATGAGGCTCTAATATGATAACAAGTGCAACAGGACCTTACAAAGCATTTTGAAGTTGATAGGTACTTTATTAAGGATAAACTTGATTGTGGTTTACTCTTTACTCCATTTGCAACCACAATGAATACTTTGTTGAAATTCTCGCCAAGAGATCATCAAGGGCAGTCTTTCAGAAATTATCAGGTAAGCTTGGAATGGATGGCATCTATTCATTTGCTTGAGAAGATGGGGTGAAACACCTGTATAATTTTCTCCAATTGGGACCCACACTCACCAAAACTTTCATTCTTTCCTTTTCCATTGTCACCTCATTGATTCCTGGGATCACTCTCTACTCATCAATCCATGCATTGTTATAATTATTATGCGATTATTGTTCTTCCTACTCGTTAAACTATAAACTATTGTAACTATTTAATTATTATTCTCTCATTTTATATGTTTCTTATTAGAAGATCTCCTAGGAATGTAGAAATACTACACAAAACTTTAAATGAATAACTTAACCAATTCTCTCTAGTTTTTGTCAGTTATTATAACTCTATTAGCTTTGACGTTTTCCCCCCAAAACAACAAGGTCCTTTAGAGAATCCATGGACAACTTCATCATCTTTTGCTTAATCTAAATTATTTGGGGTTTTCTTTATTGATCAAATTTCACTATTCATTCATGTTGCGTGCCATATGTGGTTTCATATATGTTTATATGTTTTGGTTCAAGTTTTTTTTTTCATCACATGATTTCTAATCATATTATTTTTTGGCATCTTTTCTCCTTATTAAATTTTCCTAATTATTTTATCCACTCATTTTACTTGGGCATCTTCTATTTTTCATTATAGATACCCGAACTACTTAAGTTTATCTACAACAACAAATTTTGATGGAGAGATTACATCTCTAAATCTAGTATCTACGAGTTAGACTAAACATGAACTTGAAATTGGAAATAAATGCTCAGTTTGAACTCGATTAGAAATCAAAGCATTCAACTGGATTCAAAATGAGTTGACTTCGAGTTGAATTAAAATTGTTTTCTAATTTACTCAATTTTTTTAATTAAGTAGATATATAAATGTCAATCTTATATTATGTGTTAGGTATATTATGTTATATGCATTATATATTAATTATAAAGATTTAGTTTATCGTATTTCAAGTCGACTCGAACTATATTTAAGAGTTTCAAAGCAATGTCTTAATGTATTTGAGTTTGGAGTGGGATTCAAATCAGGTAAAGTCAATTTGGTTGGGTCAAATTTTGAGTGAATTTTGAGCTTAGTGCTTTTTAGCAGCCTTTTCCAAAACCATAAAAATACCTGGACTACCATGAGTGGGATGATGAATTTCCTTTTTGTTGGTTATTTAACAAGGGTGGATCCTTATATGGTGTGACTAATTAACTTGTCATTCTTATTAGAGGAGTGATTGGTGTTTATTTAAGAAAATGAGTTAGACCTTTTTATTGGCAAAATATTTTATTTTTGTTCCAAATGAGATATCAATTATATTAAATTCAAGGAATGTTTTTTGCAAGTTTTCCATCAAAATAAAATTATCAGCCTTACCCCAACTATTTGGTTTGTTCCATGAATCTTCATTTTTCATTCATTCTTGCTAAGTGTTGCATGAGATGTTAATATTATTCTTCAACAATCATTTTGAATGAATTCTTTCTTTGATATTAGGTTTGCCTTTTTTTTCTTTCTAATCCATTGACTCTAATTTTATCTACCTAGCTAATGAGTGTAATTTTCTACCTTTCATGCACATATCAAATTCTTCGAAGTTTATTTTTTAATTATCTTATCTTCATTACACTTTACTCCAATCGTTGATTAATATAATCTTTTATTAATTTGTCCTTCATAATTTTGCTACATTTTCATCTTAATTTTAGATATTAACAAATCTCATTTCCTTCACACTAATTTTAGATATTAATAATTTTTTAGTACCTAACACTTGGATCCATTTAATATTGATGGCTTAATTGTAATGTTATAAAGTTTTTGTCTAAGTCTTCATTATATTATCTTATTGCATAATACTCATTAGACACTTCTCTATTTTAGTCATCTAATTTTAACTATTGAAGTTATCATATCTTCATCTCTATCTCTATTCTTTTTTATAATTGATCAAAGATGACTAACCTATTGCACATAGTTATCACATTATGTTCTAATGATATTGAATAATAATTGTTTAACTTCATACTCACTAAATTATATCATCTATTTAGTCTTTGTTCTACGAATTCAAAGTATTTTTTTTAAACATTTTTTTCATTATTCTAAATTTTTACTTATTTATCTCACAAATTAGAAATATGTGATTACAAACAACTCTAAATCAAAACACCTCACTTTAAATATCTTTTACAAACATCTTCATAACCAATAAATGATTTACAAAAAGGCATAAACTAAAGTATCTCAGTTTGAATATCTTTTAGAGGCATTTTCATAACCATTACAAAAAGATCCATAATTTTTTTTATTTTTTTAAATTTTTTTACAAAAAGATCCATAATTAATCTTGATTATTGATGTAGAACTACTATAGTTAAAAAAATTCTTTAGTCAGTCTAAAAAAATACTTTTAATTAATGTTTTGAAACCTGAATTGATTGTTGAATCCATTTGACTATAAGGTCATGAGTTAATTGGTTTGACTGGTCTGATAAAAACAATCACTCAAAAAAAAGATGCTTGCTGTAAGTCTATATTCTATTCACGTTCTAATACGTTTTAATGGTGCAATTCTTTTTTTTCATAACCATTGTACTTACTATTTTATCAAGTCTCCTTTTCAGTTCATAATTTATTAATAGACTTTCCTAAAATTTCTATGATAGTCTTTTTAATGGAACTAGCTAGCTCATCCGCATTATAGTTGCTCAACTAAATTATTCCAGCTAGCTTATCCGCATTATGTTGCAAACTATGCAATTCTGATTACTAAAATCACAACAAAAATGAATCTTGAATTTCTATGATAGAAATCCAGAATCAAGCATAGTACCAAAACCCAAAATTATAAGATAACACATAATTTACTACTATTAAGACAAAACTTATCAGAGCCAACTTCCAAGACCCATTGCAATTTATCCTTAGCTCAAATTGAAAGTCGAAGGGAAATGAGTAAGTTTTTCCTAAACCAGTAGGAGTATAACCATAATATAATATTTAGGAAATTATAAATATGACAGTTGCATGCCTTAAATATCAAGTAACAGTGATCATGAAATATGCTCATTTTATGATAATATAGGCAATCCCTTGTTTGGAATATAGAATTTAGATAGTAAGGGCATATACAAGTAACCATGCAGATTATATGGACTAAATCAATTATATATTCAAGTTACATATATGAACAAAACAAAAATAGTCTGTCATAACTCATTAGCTGAGCATCCTCATCCCTGCAAACACTTAGTATTATGCTTCTCTTTTAATGGCCAACATTCTGCACCATAAAGCATTGCAGGTCTCACCACCATTGTATAGAATTTTCTCTTAAGTTTGAGTGGGACTTTTCTATCACACAACAAGCCCGATGCATTCTACTGATAATATCCCCATCTATTTTACCATCACTCTGAACAATAGATTCAAGATATCTAAAACGTGTACTCTTATTAATGACTTGATTGCCAAAGTCACAATCCCCCACTAGGTCTATTACTACTAAATTACACTCTATATATTCAGTTTTAGATCTACTCAAGCGAAAACTTTTAGACTCTAAGGTTGACCTTTATAATTTAAGTTTACCTTCAACTCCCTCTCTAGTCTTATCAACAATAAGAATATCATCAGCAAAAGCATACACCAAGATACATCCTCTTGCAAATGTCTAGTGATAACATCCATGATGTGAACCTCCGAAAGGACACGAACACCATCGCCCGCGAGGGGAGACAATATCTGGCCAATGGGAGGGCAGATTCGATCACACATATAATTAACCATTGAGGATAGCGGCTCTCACCAGCACACCCCGATGGATAACAATATGTACGATCTAATCACAACGGGTTTCCCCCACCCGATACATTAGCTCGAATGGGGTTTATTTGAGAGTGGGATTCGGTTTCCCACGGGCGCAAGCCCCCGTGGTTAATTACATCTCAAGCCGGGGCCTGAGAATACTCTCGATTAAGGATTCTATATTATTCTTCCCAAATTGGGATTGATACATAGGGTGAAGGCTAGGAAATCCTACTCAAAGAGAAAGAGAGGTTCAACTAGGCTTAGTCAACATGCACGGCTCAGATCAGCATCCGGAGGGACTAAGGTAGTGAGAAAAAACTGGAGAAAATAAGTAAATCATACACTCGAAGCATGCAGGAGAGAAGGATGGAGGTGGCGTCATCCGTGTGACGCGGATATGTAGGATTTATGGTCTCTGGAAGACAGAAGACCTACCTACCGATGAGGCATACTACGAAATAATAGTAGCCTTGAATCCTAAACCTAATGGGTTTAGTGTTCTACGCAACACTAACACCCGTGTCCTAACTAATGCAATGCAAAATCTGGACTTACCCCGGCCTGGATTGGGGAGCCAGCTAACCACCTAATCGCTTTAAAATCATGCTGTCCAGTCATTTATGAAAGATGGGTGGGTAGGTTTAAGTTTATTGGAAGCGGGGCCGACATCTAGAGGATTTTCTAATTGGCCCCTGACTGATGTTGGGTGAATGCTCCTAGAGCTAATGCAATTAAAATTTTAATTTAATTGATTTCTAATGCAATGCATGCTAGTTAAAGCTTCCAAATCAGGTATGCATAGAACTTTAAAAAGGCTTATAAAATAATTTTTAGAATTAGACTGGGCTTCCCCAGGTCCGGCACCTCATCCTCATAGGTTAGATTATCGGACTCTACCCGCAGGCGGGGAAGTGTCTTATAGAAGGAAAGAGAGAAATGCAATAATATGCATGCGACCCCGGACGATTCCGGCAATTCCCTAGGTCGTTAAGTTTCGAAATTGCTTAAACCTTAAAATTTTAAATATTAGTTACGAGTAGAAAAAGTTTGTCCTTAGAGAGCCTAACGAAATCCAGGCTAAAACAAAAGCGGCATGCAGATCGTCAATAAACTATGAAAAGCATACAACCTATACGCAATCATCATCAAACCAAACATAATACATAATTAAACAAATCAATTAAATGTCCATAGGCCAACTGTCCTTAATTACAACCCAGGATCTGCAGAAAATTAAAGTGGCCGGGCACCACTGCCAACAACCCGGATTTCTAATCCTAAGACTGACGCAAGTTATTTTGAGTGGGATACTCTTGCTCTTCATCTCCTTGATCTTCTCTTCCTTGGACTCCTCGGATCTCAGCTTCGTTGGACTCTTCAGGTAGTCGTTGGACTCCTTGGATCTCAGCTTCCTTGGACTCCTCGGGTAGTAGAATGATCCAAATTTGGATTCCCAAATAGAAAAGGACTATCCTCATATTGGGTGTCCTTTTCTCTTTGGGCATCCAACCTTTGGATCCTTAGTATCCCCACTCAAAATAAACTTTCACAACTCAATACCAATATTACAGATGATTACATTAATGAAAAGCAGTAAATTCTAGACTCTCCTGCAAGGTTATCCTAATAAAAATTATCCCAAGCAGTTTTAGTATATCACAAGCAATCATAGGAAAAATAAAGATACTCAATCACAACCATACTTGGCCATGCTCTTAATCATTTTGAGGGCTAAACAAGCTCTGGAGCACCTGTAGCAATTTATAATGATTTTTAATTAGCCCTCATTTATTTAGGGGGGCTAAGCAATTTCTGAAGCACCTGCATAAAATGACATTAGTATTTAAATCATGATTATTGCCCCCCCTTTTATTTAGCGCTGCATGAGCATGGCCACCTGCAGAAGACATCGTTAGTATCAACCTTGATCATAACCTATGGGTAGTCTATCGTGCAATCACATCAAATCCCAGAGTACAGTAGTAATCAAACACATCAATAGTTCAATCACAACATGCAATGAAATCTGGAAAAGCTCGGCACGCAGCAGAAAAGTAAACACCGGCCTAGCCTAAGACTAGAAGTGGTGCCTAGCAAACAATTCTACAGTGTGTGTAAAAGCCTGTGTGGCTGAGGTAGATCCTAAGCTAGGTAGCTAGTTACAATTGCCTATTGTCCAGGTTGGTTGTAGGTCTAAAAAGGAAATTTTATTTAAAGTCCAAATATTAGTGAATAAGATCCATCTTAGTTGATTTGATGTGTGGGTCAGTTTTAGTTCTTAGGGTGACAATATTTAAAGTTTAAGTTGCATTAGTGAGTTTTTAGGGGGTTCGGGGTCCACCTATACATAAGCAAAGGGAGTCAAAATTGACTTTTTGATTAAAGGGGATTTGTGAACAGATAATATTTTTATAAAATACTAAGCTTTAACCTGATCAGTTAGACAGTTAGCATGCCCAATTTGGATTCTCCTATCCAAAGTTACGAATTTTTGAAGTTTTGGTCTTGTTTTGAACTAAGTTTGACCGGATTGTTGACTTTTTGATTTTTGTTGATTTTTGAAATCTTAATATTTTTAATAAATACTAGACCCTAATGTGAGTTGAATGCCTTTGAGTTTGCCCATTTTAGAGTTTTTTGTAATTAGTTATGATTTTTAGAAGTTGGGGCAATTAAATAAATTATCGAAATTGCCTAATTAGGGGTACTTTGGGGGTTTTGGCCCAAATCAGCTCCAAACTGATTGGAATCACCCCCAAAGGTCAGAAATGACCTAAGAAAGTGTTCCCAAGTGTTTGGGAAAAGTTTGGAATTTTTAATAATTTTTAATGATTTAATTAAGGCAAAAAGGTGATTTTTGATTAAGGTTGAATTAAAGTCCAGATTAATGTCCAATCAAGGGGCCCTAATTATCTAAGGTTGAGGACTGAATTCTGGAGAGTTTGAGGTATTATGGGTATTTTTTTTGATTTAAAATGTATTTATTATATTTTTCTGAAGTTTCTAAGGCTTAATTAACGGGTAAATTAGGGCTTGCCAATTAAGTGTTTTAAAGAGTCCAGAAAATTCCTAGAAAATTCTAGGGGGTTCCAGATGTCACTAAATGTTAGTGTTTAAAGTTTCACAGCAATTCGGGATCTATCATAGTTCCTAGAAATATTCTAAGTTTGTTAGACGATCCTTAATTGTTGTCCTTAAGGTGTCACTACGTTATATAGGAATGAAATGAAGTAACTAACCCTTAGGCACAGCATAGAGGGTAAATGCAGCAAATACAAAACACACCAAACCATGTCCTTAGATCTAGGAGAGCCTAGGCTAAGTGCTTGTGCAACCTACACATACAAGGACTACGAAAACACTAAGTAAAGAAGCCTAATGAAGTGATTAGTGAATAATTGAGACACAATCATTCACTAATCCTTCTCCCACATGAATTGCTCTTCATATACATAGCCTAGGTTTAAAGTTTCAAAGAGGTAGACCTCCCAAAATTAGTGGAATTTAAATAATGTTTAAGATTAAAATATTTTTTAAAATACCTAAATATCATAAATATATAATAATATGGGTTTAAAAATAAGATAATTGAAATTAGTTCAATTCATAGGCATGGGAGGTCTACCAGCCACCAAGGGGGATTTTAAATAAATTTTATTTAAAATAATTAATTATATTAATTAACTAATATTTAAATAATTAAATAAGCAAGTAATACATAAAATATCCAGAAAAGATAGAATCAGACACAGAAAGTATTTTTAAATTAAAATTCATATTTTTCTGAAAAGAACGATGTATTATACGTCGAAATCCGATTTAAAATGAGGAAGTTATGAATTTTTGAAGTTTAATAGGTTTAAAAAAAAATAATAATAATAATTTTTAAATTATTTAAAATAATTTAATATTTAAAAATAATTAGTAAATTTAAAGTAAATAATATATTAACATATCTGGATTTTTTAAAATAATAATAAATAAATAAAATAATTTTTAAAATATTAATAATAATATAATAATATAATAATAATATTAATCAATAACATTAAAATAATAGTATTGTGATGATATTATTAATATAATAATAATATTAAATTAACTAATATTATTATTAATCAATAATATTAAAAATAATAGTATTATAATGATATTATTAATATAATAATAATATTAAAATAATAATAATTTTTGAAATAACGACATTATTATTAATAAAATAACAACATTAAAACATTAATAACCCTATTAATATTATAATATTAAAATAGTAAAAAAAAAGTAATAATGATATTAAAATAATAATGTTATTATTGACATAATAATAATATTAAAATAATATTATTATTAATATAATAATAATCATTAATATAATAATATTAAGAGGATAGAAATATTATTAATATAATAATGATATTAAAATAATAATAATATTATTATAATAATAATATTAGAAAAATAATACTATTATTAATATAATAATAATTATTAAAATAAGAATATCATTATTAATATAATAATATTAAAAATAATAAAAATATTATTAATATAATAATGATATTAAAATAATAATAATATTATTATAATAATAATATTATTATATAATAATAATAATATTAGAAAACTAATACTATTATTAATATAATAATTATTATTAAAATAAGAATATCATTATTAATATAATAATATTAAAAATAATAAGAACATTATTAATATAATAATGATATTAAAATAATAATAATAATATTATAATAATAATAATATTAGAAAACTAATACTATTATTAATATAATAATTATTATTAAAATAAGAATATCATTATTAATATAATAATATTAAAAATAATAAAAATAAAATAATAATAATAATAATAATAATAGTAATTAAAATACTAAAAATAATAATTATAATAATAAAAATAATAATTATTTATTATTTTTTTAATTTTTAAAACATACTTAAAATAATTTTTTAAATTAATTAAATTAAATAAAATAAAAACAAAAAAAAAACAAAACGGCGCGGCGACTCCGGGCTCGACACGTGGCGGTCCCTGGTTGGATCCCAAAACTGCGGCCAATCATTGGCCGGCGGCGCAATGATTTTGCGCCGCCGCCAATGATTGCCATATGAGTGCGGCAATCAGCGCCGCGGGACAAGCCTCCACTTAGCCACGTCGGCAAGCCATCCCCGCCGTCTGATCCCGCGTGGTATCTGATCGACGGTCCAGATCGGGTTGGACAGGATCCCGATCCAACCGAGAGCTTCCGCGATTGAGGGAACGTGCGGGAGGGCTTGATCCCGACCGTTGATCACAAGATCAACGGTCCGCAAATCTCACGGCTGTAGCGGAAACGAACCCAGGTCCGAGAACGATATTTTGTCTCGTTCGATCGATAGGCTCGATCAAACGCGATGAAATTTTAAGCATGGAGTCTATACATGAAGAGCATTAATGTGGGGTATTTTTCTTGGATTAATACACACTAATTACGACGCTAATTAACCCTAAGTGTATTTAGCTAGGGTTTGAGATTTTACCCAAAATACTCGGTGGAATTACGCGTTCTTGGGCTTGTTGAGCTTGTAGATTGTCCGCGTACGTTTTCCTAGTTGAACTCAAGCCCTGAAACGCTCTGGATCAGGCTGGAGAAGCCTTGGAACGAATTTGATCTCGGTTGGCCGGAGATCTCGCCGCCGGTGGCCCTTCTCCGGTGGATTTGGGTCGAGGGATATGAGAGGAAGTCGTGAGGGCTCTCCCAACAAATCTCAGGAGCTCTGGAGATCTACAGAGAGAGAGCCCGCCAAAAGTCCCTCACACCTACCCTAAATTCCCTATTTAAAGCCTTAACCCTATTGTGGACGGTCTAGATTGACCCTAGGGTTATTTAGGAGGGAAACCAAGCTCAATGGGCCGTGGTTTGAGCTTTTGATCAATTAGGAAAGGCTTCAATACATTAAAAGGCCTTTAATGGGTCAAATTTGACCCATTAAGCCTTAGGTTGACCCAGTCAAAGGTGGACTTGGTCAACCCGATCAATGGGACCCAAGGGAAGGGTGGATTGAGCCCAGGCAGGGTTTGAATTCAATTTGAACTTGATTTGAGCTTGATGGGTTAATTGGGTCGACCCAAGTTGACCTGGTCAACTGGGTTGACCCAGGCTCTGGTTATGAGCTGAAAATAAGGTCAACAAACTGACCCCCAACAGGAGTGGCGAACAAACTAGTGAACCGTTCGTGTTGGCGTTGACCGAATGTGACAAAAAGAGGTAGAGTAAAGATCCAAGAAAAGAGCACCAAAAAGAGGTGAAAGAGAGCAAAGGAGAATCTTCTCCTGGCCTTGCCCTATAGTGAGGGAAGAGCCGAGGAGTGAACAAAAAGTAAAGCAGTAACATGCCACTAAATTGTGACAGAGTGGGGGAGATCTTCTATTTGCCTTACCCTATAGTGAGGGCAGAACTGAGGAGAGAAAACCCAAAAAGGTATGAGTGTGAGTTTTTGCAATCAAATGGAAAGCCAAAACATTCCACTGGCCGAAGATGCAAAGGAATCTACTGATGGTGAAAATCTTCCAACCAATCTTGAAGTAGGATTTCCAACTAGCAGCTGAGTTCCATCCCAAGGTAGTTCTAGCGATCCACTCCAAAATGAGCTTTACAAAATTCAAGAAAAATTGATTTTGTGTGCTAAAAGATATGAGAAGAGAAAGAATCAACTTCAAGCTCAATTTATTCAGGAAAAAGAAAAAATTCAAAGAAAGTATGTGGCTTTAATTTTAGAGTTGGATAAGGCTCATAAAGGAAGTTCAGATTCGATCTCATCAGGAGATGAGAATTTTCAACTGGAGGAGAATTGATGTAAGCAAGCCATACCCATATTTGGGCAATTAATGGTGGGCTAAAATTGGCTAAATGGGCTTGGCCCATATTGCTTGGTGCTTGGTGTTTAGTGTGCTGTTGCTAATTGGAGTTGGCTTTTTGGATTCCTGAACCGTGAGCTTCCCTGGCTGTTCCGTTTCCTGGCTGTTCCGCCTTCCTGGCTGTTCCGCTCCCCTGGCTGTTTTGGTTGGCTGTTTGGATGTCTTTTGGGCTTGCTTCTTTCCTATTTATATGAGAAGATTTCTGCTGTAGAGAGGTGTGTGATGTGATGATTTTTGGAGAATGAAACCTGCGGGTTTAGAATAGCTTGCGAGCTATTGTCTTCTTCCTCATCTCTTATTATATTTCGTCTCGTTCTCCTATCTCTTCTTCTATCCATGGTATCCCTTCACTTGTATCCTTCTTCTCAAACTATAGAAGTTTTAAAGTGTCTGAGTTGGATTTGTAGGGTGTCATGTTTTATTGCTATATTGTGTTTTAATGAAAAAAGTTGCTTGTTGTTTTAAGCCTTTTGTTTGCAAGTTTTTTGTAATTTTTGATTGCATCAGAACTTTATCATATGCTTTCTCTAAATCAATAAATATCATATGTAGATCCTCTTTATTCTCTTTATATTTCTCCATCAAACATCTCAAAAAATGTATGGCTTCCATAGTATACATACCTGGCATGAATCCAAATTGATTTTGAGAAACATTAGTATCACGCCACAACCTACGCTCCATAACTCACTCCCATAGATTTTAAAGTCTGACACATTAACTTAATTCCTCTATAATTTGCACAATCTTGTGCATCACCTTTATTCTTAAAAATAGGAATCAACACACTCATTCTCCACTCATCTGACATCTTTTTAGTCTTCAAAATAGTATTAAAAAGTTTAGCAAGCCAAGAAATTCCTTCATCTCCTAAGCATTTCCACACCTCTATTGGAATATCATCAGGTCCAACAACTTTTTCACGCTTCATTTTCTTTAAAACCTCTCTAACTTTGATTTTATTAATATGTCGTTAAAATAAAAATTATTATTTACATTTAGGGTGCTAAGGTCTCTAAAGTCAATCGTATTCTCACAATCTTTATTAAAAGTTTAGCAAAATCTCTCATCCACCTTAGTTGAATACTATCTTCTAAGAAAAGTGCTTTTTGATCTTCATCCTTAATACACTTCACTTGAACTAAATCCTTACTACTCCTATCTCTGAATACATCTTTCTCCATCTTTAGTATCCAAATCTATTATATAAATCATTAAAAGCAAAGATGTTTGCATCGCATATTGCTTTCTTAGATTGCTTACGTGCCTCTTTATATCTTTCCCAATTATCAAAATTTTTACATCTAAACCAATTTTTATAATAAATATTCTTATTTTTTATCTTTTTTTACACATTTGGATTCCACCACCAACTGTTTTTACTATTAGGAGCTTTTATCTTTGATACTCCAAATGCATCTTTTGCAATATTCTTAATATCACTAATTACTTTTTTCCACATATCATCAACATCCTCATGCACAGACAAATTTTAAGATCTAAAATCTTTCTCAAAAAAATATTTTGTTAATATTCTTTAAATGCCCCCAGCTAATCCTAGATTATCGCTTTACTTTATTTTTTATTTTCTGCTCCATCTTAAAGTCCAAAACTAATAAGCGATGTTGGGTACATAAACTTTCGCTCGGAATAACTTTACAATTTTTGCAATCTAAACGATCTAATTTTCTTATTAGAAAATAATCAATCTGAGATTTACTATATTCATTCTTATACGTAATGAGATGCTCATCTCTTTTCTTTAGTCGTCCCAAATCCATGTCCACCATGAATGCTTTTAAAATCATCTACCTCTCTACCAACATGTCCATTTAAATCTCCTCCAATAAAAACTCTTTCTTCAAGAGGTATGTTTTGTATTAATTCTTCAAAGTCATTATAAAATTTTAATTTTGAACACAAATCCAAACCTACTTGAAGAGCATAAAAACTATCATGCGAGCTAAAAATTGACATGTCATGCGAGCTAAAAATTGCATCGGAATGCAAATATTCATCTCACAACACATCATCAATATGATTTAAAGTTTTGATACTTCCAACAATGTTTCATAATCAAAGTTTAGCATAATATTAAATTCAGAGCTTAGGAGATAAATTTGAAAAAAAAAAAAATCAAATATCAATTGAGGATATGCTTATTAAAGACATGTTAGATGCCACACAAATCGAATGTCTTGGCAGTTCAAGGACTAAAATAAATAACTCATATTGTCATTAGAGGGTAGTCATATAATATGAAGCATATAAATAGTGTGTGAATTGTAATATTAAAGAACAAAAGATAATCAATGAAAGTTCTTATGGTATGGATTCAGATCAAATAAGTGCATGACAGTAGTCATATATTGGGCAAAGAAATTCCTAATTGCTATGATTAAATTTAGATTTAAACGAGAATTTGACTTTGAACCGGACACAATGGAGAAAAAGGATTCATGTTGCCGACCCCATGTAGTGGGACAAAGGCTTGTTATTGTTATATATGAATAAATATGCCATCCTCCAACAAATACAGATATTCTCAAAACCTAATCCACTCAACCTCAATGATGTCAAAGAATCCCTGCTCCGATCTAAGATCAGAAATCAAATTTAAATCTATTTAGTGACCCTCATTGACTTAAAATACTAACTAGTAGTCAAATAATTACTAGTTGATATTTTTAATTATTGAAAATTATGAAATTCGCTAGAAATTCCTAAAATGTAGCAATTCATCTTTAAACAAGTGATCATTTTAATTCCTTAAATATTTAATGTTTTTTTATTCAGTCAATTAGATCAAAATCCTTAAATTTTGTCTTAATCAGGTGAAGTTCAGTTGACACGTAATTAACTTAAATTGTTGAAAGGTAAATGCTATTACCAAAAGCAGTCTTACATGCATGATCTATATTATACCTTATTAACAACTAGGGGTGCAACTTGGATCGGCTCAGATTAGTTACAATCAGAATTAATACTTGGAACTTTTTATTTGAAACTAGAATTGACCTGAATTATTTGAAAACCCAATCAAAACCAAACTATATTTCTTGTTGTTAACTAGTCCAATTAAACTAACATATTTGATATTATTCTATGTTTGATATTGACAGAAATTGATGAAAGGGCGTGTTATTATCAAAAGCAGTTTTACAACCTCATCCCATAGACAAAGTAGTTTGATTAGAAATTAAATTTTTGATGTAGTACATGCTTTAACACACATGTTAAGGTGGTTCGCAAGGACGTTTAGATCCATTGGGTGTCAATACGATCCATTTTAGGTCCTCAACTAATCCAATCAATTGAATTGACGTAGTGAGTATATAACTTAAAATCTTGAAGGCATTATGACTTGGTCTTTGAGTGATCTTCTTGATAATTTATTAGTCTTAGGTTGGGCAGTAAAATGATCTTTGATTATCTCAGGCTCCACAAGAGCCTTTAACATATACTTAGAATATCCAGAAGACATAAATTTTGATACCCGCTAGTTATTTATAACATTTCTATAATTTCAACTCTTGATCTCTAGTGCCAACTTCTAGTTTAACGACACTTTTTGCAATTAATTTTTTTTAGAAGTAAAAGCACTTGGCTAATTATAATTTTCTTAAAGCAATCCAAATTTTGGTTTACAACTTGAGATATATGTAGAACGACTCCTTATAATGGTTTTTTCAGCCTCTTGTGATATAGTCTTCTTCCCCAATTTATTCTATGATGTTTTTTTACGTTCTTCCTACATCTCTTTTTATGCATCTTTTTCATTAGTAATTCATTAAATATATTTAGTTTCTTAATTGAGTTTCTGATTTAAACGGTTAAGGATCTGGGGCTTTAGTGCAACTTAGGATGAGATGTAAGATGAAAATATAAAAATATTAATATGTGGGTAACTAACTCTTAATTTTAGCCAAATTAATTGCTCTTGATGTTAAAATATCAAACATTTTTTAATAGTCATCAAAATTTGGAATTCTTCAAGAAAATAACTGTTGAATATAAAATTCCAATAACAATCAAGTTTACACTTAAAAAAGAAAATTTGTTGCATATAGCACTCGACCAAATTTTAGTTGCACACAAAATCAAAGGGCATGTAGGAAGAACTAGGCCTCTTGTCGGTGCAAGGATATTTACCTTCTACAGGTAATCCACATTTGTGAAGTACTCGAAGAATACACATCTAACAAATACACATAGGAAGAGAGGAAAATTAGAATTTTATTTCAATATTCATTGAATTTGACATGTCTTATGTGGGTCTATTTATAGTCTACAAAAAATCCAAATTAAGAAACTTCAAATACTATTTTAAGGCCCACTCACAAACGACATGTTTAAGTACATCCTTATTTTATTCCATCAGTACAAATTCTTCCATCAAATCCATTTATTGGATTGGTTAAGGACCCAATAAAAGAGGGAGGAAACAACACAAAAACAGGAACTGGACAAGGACAATATACAAAATAGAGGTGGTGTAGGATTTAAGCGTGGCGAGTGAACTAATCTGATGTGGGTTTGTAGCTTGCATTGGTGGAGACAAATACCTTAATTACGAAGCTAAAGCTACAACGAGAAATTGTAGCAGTAGGCCTTTACCCGAGACTATAGTTGTAGCAGGAAGACAAGCAACAACGACTCAGCAAACTGCTGTAGTAATTATGGAAACAGGAATATCAGAGGACAATCGTTTAAATTTCACATCGTAGTAATGATTCTAACTCCATATATATCAGTTGGAATTTAATATGCTGAGCTGAAACCATGCAATAATGAACTTGACCTAATAAACCATTCAAATTACTAGAGAACACATTTTGTTCATGTAAGGGACATTATCATAGGTATGTTTTTATACTTTTAATGAACTATGAAACAAAAATTTAGAATCAATACACATAAATTGCATTCTCAATTAATACATACTTTCATATTTGCATCAAATTCAGTTTTTTGTTCCTGCAACACTTTGATAATTGGTTTTGCGGCATTTCTTCAGAGAATCTAGTGGTCTCTTGACCTAATCTTTAGCAATCTTTATTGGCATTTTTGTTACCTTCGATAAAGTCTTGCGAATTTTGCTATTCCTTTGAAGGTTGATTAAGAAGATTTTTGTTAGCAGTTTTTTTTTTTTGGTTAGCAGTTTTTGTTGGGCTTTGTCATTAAAAATAGGGGTTTAAAGATATACAAAATTGATCAATTGATTCTCGAACAAAATTCTAATAGGAAGTTTATTTTTTATTTATTTGTACTTCCTAGATTCAATTCTTGATCAAATGGGAGATTTGAAAATTTTTATAAGAGAGTTTATCTAATTGTTCAATCACGCGGCTTGTTTGTGGCGATTTCTTCTCCTTTCACTTGTTTTCTTTTTCTAATTTTGCTATTTATTTGAGGGCGTTATTAATTTTAAGATAATTTGATTCAATCTGGTTTTCAATAAATGTGTGGATTGAAATCATTTGTATGATTTTATTGATTCTGAAATTTTAGTAGATGATCATTAGATTTTTTATCTGAATGTGTTTACCTCATGTTTTGTGTTTTCAAATATAGTAATAAATAATTGTTAAAATTTAAGATCATGTGACCCCTAAATTTAGGCATACTTACATGATTTCTGGCATCATTTATTAAGTCTTCAATAGAAACTCAACTCTAGAACATCCTACATGAGTACTTTGATAAGATGGTGTTATTTTAGAGGAATGGCCAAAGCAGCAGCTTTGCTGCTAAAGTTCTGTGTATCAACTCTGGGCAATATTGTCTTTCGAAGACTCCGGACTCTGGTTAGGATAAGTCTGAAGCTTACTGTTTTTGAGTAGCAATCACTGTGATTTCCATAAAGCTTAGGCATTTGCTGCGATACGATCATCATCCAAGGCTTTGTTTGGGACGACTTTCTTACTGCTTCTTAAAACGGCTTTTTAGTATAAAAAATTTAATTTTTTACTAAAAAGCTACTTTAAGAAGCAGTAAGGAAGCCGTCCCAAGCGAAACCTAAGCCTTGCATTGTATGCTTCAGCTGTGCCAAAATTTCTCTTTCCATTTGCTGGAATCCTAGAATGCTTCTGTGCTCGTGCATAGAAAACTAAATGCGAGTCCTGACATTTCTATAGCTGTAAATATTTTGTAGTTGTAGGCTTCCTCAGGGAGTTAACGTAAACTTAACATTATTTTGCCAAAGATGCATACAAGTGTTATTTATCATAAGAACTTCTTAACTTCACTTGTTTTGTGATTGCTGCTGCATATTTTCCATCTTGATCAGATCTGCTTTATAGTTTATCCCAACTATTTAGACCTAGCTTACTAATCATTATTTTTTTAGTCTTATCTTTTACATGCGACGTGCTAACTGTAGTTAATTGCGCTAGATCACCGGCCAAGTTCTCAGTCAGGTCATAGAAGAGTTGGAGTCGTATCTTTTTCTGAATGGACTCGTGTTAGCATTCTGCTTACGGAACGAAACTGCTGGCTGTAGTGTCGATGTACTTCGACTCCTTGATGATGATTACTAGTTTTGATTTCAGGATTTGTGGTGGTGATCACGCTTGATTGTTGCTGTGATTTTTTTTTTCCTTTGACGGTATCTCGGAAAATGGAGGCAAACAAGTAAAAAGCTGAAGCAAATACGCAGGAACCTGCTCATTTATGCAAATTTATTGATGTTTAGTTATTTTCATTGGTAAAAATCTGTTAGGCCGGCCCGGGGGGCCAGTTGAACCGGTCCCTAGCGGACCGATTCTTGTCTACAGGCGGAGGGCCCAAAGGCGGGCGGAACCATGGAGAGAGAGGGGGCGACTAAGGAGTGAGGCCCACAACTCAATTAAACATTGCTTTGGGAGAGAAAATTTGAATTAAGGGCTATTTAGAGATTTTGTATTTGTCCTCTCTGCTTTAATTAGTTTCTCTTGTGAGGGTTAGGGTTTGATCTTGAATTTGGAGGCTGAATTTGAGATCTAGGGTTTGCTTTTGGGATCTAGGCATTGGTTAGAGATTTGGAGAGTTGAATCTTCCTCTCGAATTGAAGATTCTTGTATCGTTTGCTGTTTTTCTTGTTCTTTTGCTGAATTGGAGACTCTTGCTTGCTGTTTTCTCTACTAAATTTGAAATTCCTGCACCAAACTTGCTGAATTTCTCTCTGAAATTCAGCAATTTCTTGCACTAGGGGTGGCTGTTTTCTATCAAAATCAATGGAAGGAATTAAATTTTGGGTCTATTATGCAAGGTCAGTTATCGGAAGATTATTATTATTATTGTATTTCAGCGAAATTGGGAATCTGCACAAGTAGTTTTGTCCAAGTAATGCATGATGCAGACCTTCAATCTAAGAGCATACTCCATTGAACGAGCGCTCGAGTTTAAATAAAATTTTCATTGTGAGCTATAACAAAAAAATGCAATATACCACTTTTGTAGCATATTGTGTTATAGATCAAAATATTGATATTTATTAACGCAAAATTACTGAAAAAGCATTATCAAAGTGGACCTAGGTGGGAATGATCTTAAGGAAAGTTGTATTGTTGATTATGTGATCTGCTTATTCAAAGCCACTTTGATGGTTTTGTCAGATATTAGAAATAAATAAAACACTTCACACAAATGAAGTCAACATCAATCTTATGCGATATGGTTTATAAGAAAAGTTATGCTTGCTAAATTTTGTTGTTATTGATGTATTATGACTTCGGATTGCAATGCAATGAGTTTGGTCGAGTTTGAGTCAGATATATAATTTGAGCTTGGTTTGTTTGTGTAATAGTAGGCATAAATTCGAGCTCATGTATCGAGCTTGAATTGGCTCGTCATTGTAATGGCATGTTCAAGTTCGACTCGTGAGTTCGAGATCATTTGAGAAGTCGATTGTATTACAAGAAAGTTGCAACATAAGCTTGTAGAGAAGTAACAACAGTTAGTCGCAACTGCGACGGAAGATCATTGGAGAAGACATCGTCGATGATAACGAGAAAGTCGTGATGGGAGTTTGTTGGAGCAACAATTTTAAAACAATATTTTTGACTCCCCAAAAATAGAAACATCATCTTCCAAAGCTTAAAGGGGATCTAAATGCATACTAGATAATTTTGTATATTCCTTTATATCAAGCATTTATATTTTGTTATTTACTTATCTAACACTAAATATTTAAAAAACATAAAAAATATTATTTATATTATTTTAGAAAATGCACATTTTATGGATATATTTCGAAATAATTAAGACATTAAAATATTTTATAGATAAATTTTAAACTTTTGATGCGAAATATAGAAGTTTCTATGTAAATCCTGCAAAATTGAAATCTGTATACATTCATGGTGTATGTAAAGAGTACAATGAACGGTAAAAAATATTATTGTCATATTACGTGAACAGCAGCGGTATTCTTTGGACGCCGAAGCGGATCTTTGTCTCCCTTCTATACGATGCTGCCAATCGCCAATGGTCCATTTCACGTGATTTTGGATTGGACTTCGCCATGCATAGTACGAATTAGTGCACGCCGCAAATTCTTATTGTTGCCGATCAAAATGAAATATTTTTACATGATATAATAACAGTAGCCCCGTGACAGTTCACACAAATATCATATACACAATACACAAGCTTTCAATTCAAGATATTATAATTGGTAGTTAAAGCTTCTAACCAACAGATACACTTTAGTTTTTAATATGCTAATAATTGCAATTAAGTTCAATTTATTCTTTTGCGAGAAAAAGGGCAAAGAACAATGGTGATTGAGGTCTACAATTTGTACTATTGGTTGATTATAAAAAAATTTTATTCACCTCTTTTTCTCAACTTGTTTGGATGAGAAAAAAAAAAGTCACATTGGACCAATTTATTTTTCGAAGATATCACTAAATTAGTGCACCCGAAGAATTTGAAAATCACATACTTTGAATCATACAAGGGGAGGACCGGCGGACCATGTGACTTAATTTTGAGTTAGATACTTTGAGGTGTTATCAATTTTTTACCACTTTTAAAGAATAACCTCTCTGGTGCTTCTCACAACTCCCGAATGGTTTGATATATAAACTCATTTGTCAAGTTTAAGAGGTTATTCGATGCAATTTACTAGTGCGCAAATATCGTTAAACACACACATATCGATGATACAAGAATTAGGAGAGTTCGAGATAAGGGAGAAAATCTTACAAATGTACCTCTTCAGAATTAAAAAAAAAAAAGAGTTTGGCATGTTCAAATATTTCAAGATTGAGGCGGACTTGCTCTTCAAGACTGCAAAACATGATGGCTCCTAACTTGCTCTAGACCTATGCCACCCAAACACCAAGAATATAGAAGTCATAGAAATCGAAGGGTGTTGAGAGATGCAAACCAATGTGAAACTAATCTTGATAGAAGCATAACCTTCAATTGGGATTGGATTGGTGCAATCTATGCGATCCACTGTTCTTAGAGAAATGATGTAGACATCTCAAAGAAACGAACGACACTTCCGAAAGTTAGAGAAGCTATTTATATTGTTAAGAATTCTTGAGAGGAAGAAGAAGCGTCTTCTTGAGCTTCTTGATTAAGAGAGAGAGGGACATAGGCAGGGAAGAAAGTGAAGGGAAGAGATCAGATATGAAATAAAACCAAGCTCAGCTTTATTCAATTTTCCCGACATTCAAATTAGACAAATATAGTATATGTAGATATTGGTATGATTTCTTGCAAATTAACTAACTAAAATTGGACCAAATACTAGCATATATCTTTTCAAAACCTATTAAATTGAACATTTATTTAAGGAAAATTTATTGATATAGTAGAAATATGTATTATTTATTTCTTTTACTCTTTTTTACAATTATTTTCAAAGAGGTAATAAAATCAGGGAACTAAATATATGTCCATATACATCCTATAGGTTTGGCTCCAGACAAGTTGCTTGAGACATCATAATAGGAGAATTTCACCATAACTTGCCAACCAAGCTCGATATAGATCGCGAACTTACCAGTTCATCCAGAAGGCTTGCAAGGGGCCTATCCAACCCAAAGGCTCACCCAAAATTCAAGCATCTCATGCATACAATATGTCAGCTCACAATCTTCGTAATACTAATTACATAACAATACCTTCATAGGAAGGTGATCATATGTGGACCTCGATTCCAGTAAACTAATGACACATTTCCTTATAAATAGATTGTGGCTCAAAGATAAATGCTATATACCTCTATGTATTTATTGTAACCTTAAATCTAAGACTTATAAAAATGAGAGATTATTACTTGCGGTGTCCGAACAGTCCGGAGGCGAATCCGGACGCGCCACATCACCCGGATGCACCGGGCCCCGGGTGACGGGCGCGTCCTGATTCGTTTCCGGACGAATCCGGATGCCGCACGTAATAATTTTCCTATAAAAATAGGTCCAAGAAAAGGCAAGGGACACCAATGATTGGGGTCTTCATTTTGCAAATTAGGATTTAAATTAAAAAAAAAACTGCCTCTCTCTTTTTTTTTTTTTTTCGATCTCTTTCTAAAGTTCTATGAGTAAGGTTCATATGTTGCTCATTGCTCATTGATAAATTTGAATTCAAATATTAACTTCTGCAACAAAAATTATTCCATAAATAAGTTAAGTATTTAAATCTGCATAATAAATAATTAATTTAATGAATTAAGTTTAAAAAAAAAGAAAAAGTTAACTAAAATTGGAAATATGAGTGGATCAAATAAGTATAGAAGATAACGATTTTTAAAAAAAATATAAAGTTATTTTTTAATTTGACAGCTTATAATAATATAACATCACATTACATATATTAATGAACGAAAGAACACCTTTGAATTGATAACAACTCCTTCGCGGTGTTGATATCCTAAGACAATCACTATATTACCGATTGAAACTAGTGATCTAGTGGGCTTATACCTTTGGATTACTCAAGTATTGATATGATTGATTTTTGGGTTCTTGATGATGAACCTATTCCGGAGCTTGTTTTGGAAGATTTAGAGACATCAATTTACACAGAGGAGATTACTCCCACTACTGAAGAATTGAATATTAGTTGTAGTAGAGAAGATCAAAATAAGTTATCAATTAGATTAATTTATATTATTTGGATAAAAGTATCACAAACATATAAAATTTTATAGTTTTGTTTTGCAGATGACGATATCTTAAAAAATATGGGAGATGACAATGAAATACTTGGAAGTGATGAAGTCGAAGATTTGGCGGGGAAGATTTTGATGACTGAGGATTTGGAGGCTCAACTTTTGATAATATAAATCTAGGAGATAACTTCTAGATTTACTTAGATATTTTTTACTTATTTTATGTTTGAAGTTTGAAGTTTCAGCTGTTAAGAACAGTTAATTGAGAACTATTGTTTATTTTATCTTTATTTCATGAATATGTGTTTCCATTATCTTCAAGAGTTTTATAGTGTATATGTATTTTTATAGTTCTTGTTGTTTTCATTTTAAATTCGTTAATGCTTTCTCCTTACTTTACTTAAACTTATATTAGTTCTTTTTCATGTTATTTAGTTGCTATTAATTCCTAATTCTTTATCTAATTTTTAGAATTCCACTCATTGGAGGAAGAGGCAAGAAGCTTTGGTACAAAAATTATATTTACTATTTAGTATCATGAAGAAGAGGTTAGTTGCTCAAATACTTTATATTTTTTAATTTTAAAACATGCCTTTTTAATTAATTATGTGATTTTTATGCTTCATAGTTCTTAATTATGTTTAATTTTTATCACATATTCAGAGTCATGGCATCATTTTTATGTAAGTTTTTTAATTTTTAATAAAATTAATATTTATTGCGTTATCCGGTTCAACTCCGGTTGAACAATCGAACTGTGAATCTCTCCTCTTCCGTCGTTGTCCGGTCCAATTTTCACAACCTTGAGTTGCAGACTCCTATAGCTTGATTTCTAACACGCAATTATAATGAACATTATTATTTAAAAAGAAAGGCACTCTACACATCTGCATATGTTTCATATATTGCCATTATTGCAGGTGCTCGTTACATTAATAGTATGTTAATCACAACATTTCTTATTCATGAAACTTTAGGTGGTGATGAAAGTGTGAGGCAAAATAAATGAGGAGAATATTAACAAAATTTTAAAGGAGTGTGGGGGCTAAATAAGGGAAAAAGTATTGAATGCTTACTAAAACTTCTCTCTTTTCTCAATGGCCCTTTTGATGTGTAACTTAGAGAAAAGATTTGGAGTATTTTTTTTTGGATGGATTAAATTTATTTTCATTAGGTTTATGCTTTTGATGAGAACATAATTTATTTGGATTTGGGGGCAAGACTTCTTATAGGATGAGTCGATATAGTTTATTACTTTTATCTTTAGGAGAAGAGCAATTTTGATTAAGGAGATTGCCTTAACGTTAGCTTCTTAATTGAATTAATGAGAGAGAGAGAGACTCAATCAAGAACCCATGTATTTATCGGCTTATATTTACCAATGGATTCAGTCTACCAAAATTTGACACTTGAGATTCGTAATATCCATAGAATTTGATTAGTAGCTATGAGTTTCATAATCTTTGGCATTTGGAGCAACTTGAGATGGAAATATACACATGGATGTTATTTAGATGCTTTTGAGATTGATGTCAACTAGCTTACTTGTAGATGTATTATCATTAGCATTTTATTTAATAGTTTAAAGGCGCAAAGCGTAGCCTGTTATTAAAATTATAATTTTAATAAATAATAAGTGTTCTTTAGTTAATTTTGCCCCTCGTATTCTATTTTGCCCAAATTTTAGGGAAAAAAGTTTCAGATTTTTAGAGAAGGCTATACTTTGACCTGAATTTTTTTCCTCTACATAGAAAATTCGAAATCAGTCTTTTAAGGTAATAGCATAAGAATTTTCTTGTTTTGTACTATTAATTTTCAACTTATTTTTAATGAAGTTAAAAAAACTATTAATAACACCCTTAAAAAATAGAGACAATATGTCACTACTGGAAAATTGTCCGTTAACGGCGTCAATTTCCGATGGAATTCATCAATTTTTCGACGGTTATGAAAACTTCCGGTGGTTTTCTGACGGTTTGAAGACCGATGGAATAAACCGTGCAGGAAATTGAAACCATTGGTATATTTCAGGCGGTGTTTTGGCGGCTACAACAACCGTAAATTACTGTTACCGGTAAAGACTTCATGGTAGGAATTTACCGGCGGTTTGTCCGGCGGTCATTTGACCGCCAGAAATACTGGCGGTTAATTATTTTTTTACCGGTTGCCCAACCACAGGTAATAACGGTGGTCAAACCGCTGGTAATTCCGGCGGTCAAATGACCGCCGGTATTCAATGAATTTTCTGTAGTGAGTTGAGACAAATCAATATAAAAAAGTTAAGATAAGCTAGAAATGAAGACCTAAGATACTTATTTACAGGTGTTGCTTAAGGTAAGATAATTAGTTTGGTTCTAGTAAATGATCTATAAAAAATTGTTCTTAATTGCTTGCACTTTTTTTTATTCTTTTTCTTGTTCAACTCATATTAATGGTCATGTTATAGATATTTGGTTAGATCTTCCTAATTATTTACATCAATTTTTGAGTTTTTTCTATGTTTAGGGTTTAGTAAATGGATCAATATTTGAAGAGGAAAGAATAAGTAGAGATTTATAGTGACAGTCTTCTTACTTATATGATGCTTCAACCTTCAATTTAAAGATATGATGTCAAAGAGATAGATATAATTCAAAAAACTTATTTGAAAGTAGTAATGCAACATTATTATATATACAAAATAGATTACGAAGTCTGTAAGCATTGCTCATTTTATCTATTATAATGAAATATAAAATTTTGACTTGAATTATGTCTTGTATATATTTTTATATTTAATAATTTATATATTAAGTTTGTCCACCCACAAAAGAATGGCTGATCCCACCCTTGCCTGTTATAGTTCAAAGATTCTAAACATGAATGACATGAAGATATGGGTATGCTATGACCATGAATTATTTATAAATTTCAATTTTACCTAAAGAAGCATACCAATAAATTTGTTGAAATTTTAGTCTATAAGATTTTAGTTGATGGATTTGATTTTAACTAGTGGGTTTTTTTTAGCATATATCTGTTTCACTTTTAGATTGGGTTAGGATTATTTCCATTAGAAGACCCAAATTTTAACTTCATGGATTCTTTTGGTTTTTGCCAACTTAATTAAATTGGGTTGATGCATAAATCTATTAAAAGGCCAACAATTCATGAGGCTTACAACCTCAAGCAAGATGAGCTTGGTGCTTGTTTTTACTGTCTTACCCTATAAGTAAGGTGGCAAAATGTTACTTATTGTATTCTTGGCTTATGCTTGATATTTAAAATTAGTTTGATTTGAAGCTGATGCCTTACTATTCAATTATTAGGTGCGGACACCAGACGTAGAGATACGTCCGGACGTCCACTTAAAAGTTGACACGTGGACTGCACTTTTGTTGCGCTTTTTGTCTGCGCTTTGACTGCGCTTTCACTGAACTTTGATTGTACTTTACTGTGCTTTTTGACTGTGCTTTTTGACTGGGCTTTGACTGAGCTTTGACTGCCCTTTTACTGTGCTTTTACTGCGCTTTAGCTTAAAGTTCCACGGATACATTAAATATATAAAGTAAAAAATAAATCCACGTGTCCACTCCACATGTCAATATTTGATTGGAGTCTGGATGTATCTCTACGTCCGGTGTCCGCACCTAATAATTTTCCATTCAATTGGGAGTGGCTTAGACTGTCAGGGATTATGGTTTCAGCTTTCAGTATGCTTGCATATGAGATATCTTATGACTCAAATGTTAGAGTCAACCAAATAGTTGTTGACCTCATCTTTGTATGAGGTCAGTAGGATCAATCCAGACCTTAGGATCATTCCAATCTTTAGAATTAATATTGACCCTAGGATTCTGTCAGACTCTAGATCATATGATCTTCTTAGATCCTAGGATCTATTCTAGACCCTAGGATTCCTCTAGATCATTCTGGACCTTATGATCCTCCTAGAACCTAGATCCTAGGATTCTTCTAGACCCTAAGACTATTCTAGACCCAAGATCCTAAGACTCATAGATACTGAGATCTTCCTAGACTTCAGTCCATAGGATCTACTCTAGACCCTAAGACTCCTTCTAATTCATTTAGAGCTTGGGATCATTCAAGATCCCAAATCTTAGGTTTTCTAGATCCTAGGATTCTTCTAGATCTTAGGATTTTCCCAGATCCCAAGCTTTAGGATGTTTCCTAGATTCTAGACCCCCTCCCCAAGATCTATTCTAGATCCTGGGATTCTTCCAGACTTTAAATCCTAGGATCTACCCATATTCTAGATCTATCCAGATTCTAGATCAATCTTGGTCTTAGGATTCTTCTAAGATCTTAGATCTATCCAGATCTCAAATTTATTCAAACTCCAGACCAACCTAGACTTTAAATTAATCTATTCAAGACTCAAATCAATCCAGAGTTTAAGTCAATTCAAATCACTGACCAATCCCGACCTTTAAACAACCCAGATTTAGCTGTCACAGCTTCTGACCTGACTTTAATCCTATCTAATCATCTACAATCACTTAAATGATTGTAAATGATCTAGATAGTTCAAACCCTATCATTCAAAATCAAAATCCAGCTCAAAACCAGAAATCCAGATCAAATTCCAAGGCAAAAGGTCTAAGTCCTGAAAGCCTTTTCTAATGAATCTTTAAACATTTCAAAACCCTATCAAATGACCTCTAATTCAAGGTCTGTCAGTTTCACACTGATATGACATGTATCTAGAGGCAACCCTCTAAATTTGAGCTCATTCTGAGGTCTCTAACCCCAGAAACTGAATTGAAATCCAACGGCTATAAAACCTTCAAATATTTACAGTCTATGCCACTGGACCTGCCACCCAGTGGATTTTGATCATGGAGCTTTCTACAAAGCTCCAAATCACTTCCAGACCCTTGATTATGACTCATTGAGCAATAAACTGCATTTTGTTGGATTCAATTTGACCCCCAGTTGACCAAGGGTCAAAATGACCAAAATACCCCTTAAGGGTTCAAATGCACTTTTCAAATCAAATAACCTCCAAATTGCTTGGAACCACTTCTAACAATTTTCAAACATCAAACCAAACCCATTCAACCTAAAACCAGCCCCTGGGTCAATCTGGTTGACCAAACAGGCCCTTTAGGGTCAAAATAGGTCATTTTGATCAAATGACCTCCTCAGACCTTGGGACCACCTCCATTGGTCTCCAAATGTCATTTCAAATCTGTTGAGCCCATTTCCAGATCCTGGACCCATCTGGTTGACCAAGTCAACCAGGGTTGACCTAAAAGGCCCATTAAGGGCCCAAACAGATCATTTTGACCAAATAACTTCTCTAGACCTTGAAATCACCACCAGTGGACTCAGAATGTCATTCTGAACTGGTTGGACCCAGTCCCTGGCCCTGGGTCAACTTGGTTGACCAGGTCAACCCAGTTGACCCTTTAAGCCCTTTAAGGGCCCAATAGGCCCATTTGACTCAAATGACCCATTCAAACCCTAGAACCACTTCTACCAGACTTTAAACCTTACCTTAATTTGCTTCAGCTCAAACCCTGGAACTGGGTCAACCTGGTTGACCAGTTCAAGCCCTTAAGCTTTTCCATTTTGAATCAAACTTCAAATGCATTCAAATCTCATTCAAACTTCTTCAAACATACTCTTGATGATTTGGTTTGGTTTGGTCATTCTGACCCAACCATCAGTTGACTGGGTCAACCATATCCATGTATGGTCAAATCTAGTCAACACAAGCTTTATTCATTACACACACTCAAACCCAATGCAAGCAAAGGTTCAAACCTTCAAAAACTATTCAAGGGTATATCTTAAACCCACTCAAATTTAGCATGAGTCTTATCAATGTAGGCTTGACCAAGTCAATACTTTGGACTTGGTCAAATATACATCTCTAAGTCAAATCAATATGTATCCCTTAATTGAACCCCTATCAAGTTATCTACCCTTTGAATCAATTCAAATTCATAGCCTTACCATACCTCAACTATTGTTTAAACACATTAAAGCTAGGTTGACCAAGTCAACTCACAAGACTTGGTCAAACCTCTTTAATTTGTTCATACATTTAACACATTCCCTCAAATCCTTTAAGCATCAATTCCAAGCAGTTAAAAATACTCTCCCTATGTCCACATAAGCATAAGTTGACTGTTTGACCAGTCAAACAGTCAACATATGTTTTGAATGGGGTAAAAGAGGTCAAATTAAGTCAAACCTCTCTCATTTCCATCTTAACCCAACTCCAGCAGTCTTAATGATCTCTAGAACCTTCTCAGGCTCACTTCCAGCCTTTAGATTGAAATCAAATGGTTTGTATTAACTCCACATGCTCATATAGGACAAAATAAACTTTCCATGTCATGTGTCCTTTTGTCCTTGATATCCCCTGCTCCCAACAACCCCCATGACAGAAGGCAATCATCCAAGAGCTCACTCAATCAATCCTAGCCGTCCCTTTGAATCCTAGGGTTTTGAATAGGGCAAAACACCCTATTGAGCTCTCATTCCATCTTGAACATTCTCTCACTATCTCAGCCCTCTCAAGCCCATATCTCGATTCGTTTTGAATCTCCAGACATCCTTCCTCACTTCCCAAGTCAAATCCAGCCGCTAGAAGTCTTCGGCGACGAGCTTCCCGGCGAACTCAAGTTCAAATTCCGTCCAAGGAAACTCCAGCTCAATCCGTCGCGTTCCAAGCCTCAACTTCAACTAGGAAAAGTTGCGAGGACAATCTACAAATTCAGAAAATAAAAAAAAAACAAAATCCATCGGTTAGTTCTCGAGAAATCTCCAACCCTAGCTAGAATCATTTAGGCTTAATTAGCTCTCTATAAAGTGATTATTAAACTATTCAAAACATCCCACATAAATTCTGTTCACGCATGCTAGCTAGGTTTAAAATTTTAAGTGATTTCATTGATCCGATCGAGAGAACGAGCCATTTTTGGTGTTTAGGGCTTCGGTTTCGCTTTAAGACCGAGTGCACAAAATTTTGACCGTTGATTGATGATCAACGATCGAGATCTTGTCTTTTCGCGGTCCATCCAACCGTGGATCCGTGGCTGAAGGAGCTTATTGTCGTTCAGCTCCATCTGCACCGTCTGTTTCATAACATGGAGGATAGAACGGCAGCGAGAGTTTGCTGACGCGGATAAGTAAACCGCATCGCGGTTAATGATTCCGCAATCATTTTCGGTGGCGCAATGATTGCGCCGCCAACCAATGATTGGCCGTGGTTTTGCCTCCGCCAATCGGAAGCGGCCACGTGGCCCCCGCCGCCGCCGGCCGTGTTTTGAGAAAACCTACCAGAGGCTGCCACGTGGCACCGCCTCATTTTTTTTTAAATTTTATTTTCTTAATTCTTAATTATTTTTTAATTAGATTTTAATTAATAGAAATCAAATAATTAATTAAAAATTAATTTTAAACCTAAAATTAATATATTATATATATTATAATTTAAAAAAAAAACATTTAATGGTTTAATTTAAAATTATTATTATTTTAAAATAATTAAAATATTTGGTGTTATTATAAATATGAATTATTAATTACCTTAAATTAATATTTAATTATAACAAATAAAATATCTTAAAAATTCCAGAAATCTTATTTTGAATCTATTTATTTAAATCATAAAATAAATTTTAAGTATTTTAAAATTAAAAGTTAAATCAAAATGTTTAATAATATTTAAATAATCTTTGTTATTTAAATAATTAAATAATTAATCAATATCTTATTAATTCAATATTAAATCACTAAATAAAGATTTAAAATTTTTTTTATTTCAATACATTCAATGATTGAATAATTATTTTAAATCATTATTATTTTGAAACTAAATTAATTTAAATTATATTTTATACTTTAATTAATCATTTATTTAAGTATTAAATAGTATTCAATTAATATTAAATAATTTAAATAATTTTGAAAAATTTAAAGAAAATATTTTAAATAATTCTAAAAATTTCAGAAAACCCATAAGATTTAGATCAACTGATTTTAAAATTATTTTAATCTTTAATTAATTTAAAATTGTTTAAAAATTCCTTTTAATTGATTTAAACTTCAAAAATTCATAATAAATTTATTTTAAATCAGAAAAATAAGTATAATATATCAAAATTTTCAGAAAATTAAGTACTTTAATTTGAAATTAACTTTAGAGATCAAAGCTTGATTAATATTAAATTTATTTTAATTACTTAATTATTTTAGTATTTAATTGATATCTAATTAAATACTATATTAATTATTTTGAAAATTAAAAATTTATTTTCAAATAACCTTCGTAGATCTGTAGATCTCTCATTTAGATATTGAATTCACCTTAATCATATCTTAAGTATTCTTAATTTAAAACCTATGTCTATATATAATTTCATGTATAGATTAAGCATATATTTTAAAATTATTTTAAATAGTATACATCTATACTTAAATATTTTAGGTTGAGAAATATACTATGAAATTTTAAACATAGATCAATATGTTTGAATAGAAATCATGTGGGAATGTTAATGAATGATTATGCTCTAATCATTCATTAATCTAATTAAGTATATTTAATTAGCATTAACCTTTGCAAGTATAGGTGCACACACACACTTAGGGCTCTCTTAGGTCTAGGAATGGATTGTGATGCTTGTGTGTATATTTCTATATGCTTGCTCAAGGGTTAGGAACATTGATTCAAGCCCAATCAACCTAGTGACATCATTAAGGATAATAATTAAGGACTTGATTAGAGGATTTAGAATATGTCCAATAATTAGGATACACTTCAAATTGATTTGAAACTTTGAACACTTGAACTTAGTGACATTCTCAGTCTTAGAAAAATTTCTCACTGAATTTTGAAGTCATTAAGCCCCTTAAGTAATTTAATCAACTTAAACCCTTAATTAAGCCCTTACACCTTCCAGAAATTATAATAAATCAAATTAAAATCCAAAAATTACATATAATATCTCAAACTGACCAGAATTAAACCCTTAATCAATGAAAAATAAAATCCCCTTAACTGAACTTTAAAATCAAGCTTAATTTAAGTTTAATTGAAATTCAATATTTAATTAATTTAATTAATTAAAAATAATTAAAAATTCCAAAAATTTTCCAAACACTTGAAGATCACTCCTTAGGTCATTTCTGACCTTTGGAGTTGATTTCAAGGAGTTTGGAGGTCATTTGGATTCAAACCATAAAAGGGCTGTAATTAAACTAATTTTAAAAATTCAAATAATACTCAAAACTTCAAAAATTCATAACTAATTCAAATGAGCTCCAAATTGAGCAAACTCAAAGGCATACAACTCATATTAAGGTCTAATATTTATTAAAAATATTAAGTTTTCAGAAATCAATCAAATTTGAAAAAGTCAACTTTTGGTCAAACTTAGTTCAAATTCAAGTCAAAACTTCAAACCTTCATAATAAAATCTAGAAAAATCCAATTTTAGTGTACTTACTGTCTAACTGATCGTTTTAAGGTCTAGTATTTTAATAAAATATTATATTTTTAGAAAACTCTTTAAATCAAAAAGTTAAATTTTGACCCTTGAATTAAATGAATAAAATAATCCAGAAAATCCCAAAATTCAATAAATCCTCAAAAATTCCAGAAAACATTAATTTAAACTTAAAACCAGCAACCAATCAAATTCAATTAAAAATTAATTAACTTTCAAATATTAATCAAACTCAAATCATTTAATTATACTGGGTACTACTAGGTAACCCAGGCCTACGAGGCTATTAAATTAGCCCCATGGAAGGTGAAATAAACTTCACGGCCTCGATGTGCAACAAAGGTGGTATCCAACAAATAATCAAAATCAATTTTTAAAAAATTAATTTTAAATCATTAAGACTTAAACTTTAATTAAAACCTCCATCAAACCTTTCAACCAACCAGAACATCAAACAAATTTAACAAATGATCCTATTTAGGATATATCAAACCCACAAAACCTTTACATACACTTTAGATGGTTTGCTAGGGCAACTAACTCTAGTCTTAGGCTAGGCCGGTGTTTACTTTTCTGCTGTGTGTTAGGTTTTTGAGCTTTTACTGCATACTGTTTGCTAGTGGTAGAATTAATGTGTTTGTTTATTTAATTTCAGCATTCTGTAATGTGATTGATTGTACGTTAGATCTACCCTTAGGTTAGGAACGATTTATACTAATTCAATCTTATGTAGGTGGCCATTCTCATGCAGGGCATAAATTAAAGGGGGCAAAATCAAAATTGTTAAATTGCACATGTGCTCCAGAAATTTGCTTAAGTCCCACTTTAATAATTAAAAGAGTATGGCCAAGTGTTGCTGGTTTGAGTATTTTTTTAATTTTCAAACATATTAACTGCTTAGGATGTCAAATATAAATGCTGATTATTAGGATAACCTTGCAGGTTGTTGAGTCTAGATTTTTAATTTCTATTGATGTAATTTGATTTAAATTGAGTTGTAAACGGTTAAGTGCTTTGAGAATGTGATGATTAAACATCCAATTTGGAGTCCAAAAAGGAAAAGACATCCCTTAGGGGAGAGTCCCTTTCCATTTGGAGATCCAAATTTGAATGATTTCAAATATCCAAAGAGAAAAGATAACCCCCTTTTAAGGGAGAGTTTCTTTTCATTTGGATATCCGGACCCGACGATCCAAGGAGTTACAAGAAGGACGAAGAAGTGAAGAACGAGAAGATCCATTCTCAAAGTCTCTTGAGTCTTAGGAGTAGAATCTGGGTTGTAGTCAGTGGTACCCGGCCATACTTTTCCTGCAGACCCTAGGTTGTATAATTAAAAGGCACTTGCCTATGGACTTTCATTTTGAATATTTATTTAATTGATTTAATTATTTAATTGATTTGATTGATGTATTGATTACGATTAAGGACCCGCATATTTTTAATAGTTTATTTGGCGATCTTGTATGTCGTATTTATTTTAGCCTGGAATCCGATCGGAGGCTCGTGAGGGTACGGTCATAAACTATTTCTACTTAAATAAAATTTAAAAACTTTAGGCTTAGATAGTAACTCTAACGCTTTTAAGAAGTAAGCCCGGACTCGCCGGGGGTTTTTCATGCATTCATATTGACTTTTCTCATCCGTGTTAGGCACCTCCCTGCCTGCGGGTTCTGGCAGATCACCTGACCTATTAGGGTGCAGTTCTGTCCAAGGGGATGTTGTGCAATCTCTATGATAAAACCTATTTTAAGCCTGATTTTAAAACTGCTACATATTGATTTAAGTATTTCATCGAGTCAACTAGCATGCATTGCATTAGTAACAAATTAAAATTGAGTTTAATTATTAATTACATTTTTATTTAGACATTTCACCCAACATGTGTTAAGGGGCTAAATAGAAATCTGCTCTAGATGTCAGCCCCGCCCTCCTTAAACTAATCATAAACAACGTCCCCTAACCACTCTACATTTAAAAGACCGGACAACATGGTTTTAAAGCGTTTAGGTGGTTTAACTGGTTCCCCAATCCAGGCCGGGGTAAGTCCAGGATTGCATTGCATTAGCTAGGATCCGGGTCACTGATTTTCAATACCTAATTTTAGACTTAGGTTCTGAGGCAGATGTTCAATCCTAAGACCTCAACCTTCCGGGAATCTAATTTCCACTTTCTAATAAAATTGATCATTCAAAGTAAATATCTCTTTCAATCCAATTCAATCCCAACACTTAGGATAGTTTGAGGTATTTCTGGAGTAATTCCTTTGACTCCAAAAATAAGTGTTCAACGTTGAACCATTCCCGATTGAAAATTCCTGTCCCTACCTCCCTTGATATCAAACTTTGAAATCTTAAACGAAATTCGTATCGCTATTTTAATCGAGAGTATTCATAGAAAATTTTTGATTTCCTACGATGTAATTAACTATGAGGGCTTGCGCTCGTAGGAGATTTAGAAACCCAAACCAAATTTTCAAAATTAAGTTTTTAAAATCTTTAATTGATTATCTTTGGGAAAATCAAATATAACGATCATTATCATCATTTTCAAATGATTAATAATGAGTGTTGTTTTCTTTCTCCGGATAGATATGACGTTCTATTATTGTAACTTTGATTATGAAATTAATGATCTCTTTTCTAGATTATAGTAGTTAAACATTGGATTAAACATCATTCTGATTCTTCGGGGTCATATGTTATTTCTCCTTGAGTTTGACTATGATAATAAGGGTAAATCAAGATTTGTAATCTGAACCTATTAGAGAACGATATGTTCACCTTTTAAGGTGATATATCATTCATAATAAGTGTTCGATTATAAAATTAAAATTCCAGAAATCCAACATTTCTCAAAGAAAATTAAACACTTTTTAAAACTACATTTTTCAATCAAAATAATAGTAGATCTTATAATATTACCCTATAGGCTTGTCAAACTTTTCAATTTGAATTTTTGTTGTATGCATAGTTTAATGTACATGTTGAGGCAAATATTCTCCAAGACCCTTGATTAGTTGGGAGATGGAAATATCAAGTTCAAGTCCTTAGCCTATTTGCTTAATAAGACAAGGCAAAATTGAATATATTTAACTCGAGATCTTGGGGCATTATATGTTTATTTAGGCTTGACAATATTATTCTGATGATTTTGGTGTCTTATAGGAGTATTAGTGGCATAAAGATTAGCTAGGGATTTATTGAAACCCCTGGTAATTTGAGACTAAGAATTCATTTGGGAAGGTTTTTTTATTGCTTCTTAAAGTAATTTTTTAATTAAAAAATTAAAATTTATATACTAAAAAACTACTTTAAAAAGCAGCAAAAAAATCATCCCAACTAAGCCTAATTTAAGTTCAAGATGTATATTTTTTTTTATTGGCTGGCTCACCAAGGAACTAGGAGAGATGTTGGTCCTTTGACTAGTATTTATGTATTTCATAATTTTACTCCGTTTCTTGGCTCGCCTCTAGTTGGAGGTTGCAGGGAAGTTCCTTCCTTCTCTTATTGTTTCTCTTTTCTATTTTTTAAGGTTTAGCTGCCTCCTATGGCGGCTAGACGTGTTGTTGATCCTGGTTTTTTGAATGGCACTTTTAAATCTCGGTCTTTTGTTGATGCTCTTTCTGGTTCTTCTTCGTCTTGTTATTTTCCTGAGCTCCATCAAGGCTCTTTCTGTGGTTTACCTTCATTATGGATTTCTGAGTAGGAGATTAGGGCTCTCTCTTGTGGACCTCCAAAAGGACACAAACAACATCGCCTCCCCGTGAAGGGAGATAGTATTTGCCAGTAGAAGGGCAGATTCGATCACACATACGATGAACCATTGAGGATAGTGTCTCTCACCAGCACACCCCGATGGACAACAATATGTACGATCTAATCATAACGGGTTTCCCCCACCCGATATATTAGCTCAAATGGGGTTTATTTGAGAGTGGGATGCGGTTTCCCACGGGCGCAAGCCCCCGTGGTTAATTACATCTCAAGCCGGAGCCTGAGAAAACTCTCGATTAAGGATTCTACATTATTCTTTCTAAATTGAGATTGGCATATGTTGGTGTATGAAAAGCGGGTTTTGAAAAATTTAGTCTTCTTTGGGAATTTTTGAATTAGCATTAAAATTTAATTCTAAAATCAAACATCCCATCAAAAATATTATACCACCTCGAGAGGTGGAAATAAAATTTCAGGATGGGGTTCAGATTTAGAATTAAGAATTCTATCTTGAATATCGTAGCCAAATTCAAGAGAGAACTTCATATGGCCCCTAAAGGGTCAAAATAAGGTTCAGTCAAATATCGAGCTACAATAATCAAGAGGAGCGATCGTTAATTTTATATTCGAATTCATTTTAACAAAAGATATATCTCCTTGAAGGGAGAAGATATCATTTGTTAATAATCGTTCGAACATAACGATAACGATCATTAGTGATTTGATTTTTTTTCCAAAGATAACTAATCGAGTTTTAAAAATTAGTTTTGAAAAATTAGATGTGTGTTCTAAATCTCCTACGAGCGCAAGCCCTCGTAGTTAATTACATCGTGGGAGACCGGAGTCCCCTACGAAAACTTTCGATTAGAATAACGGCAGAAATTTTGTTTAGAGATTTCTAGGAGTGATGCCAAAGAGGTGAATTTGGATTTTGAAAAGGGATTGGAGCAAGATTGAACATTTATTTTGGAATCAAATGAGGAAGGGTAGGGGACACTTTAGGATTCTGAAACAATTCAGAAGTGCCCCGATCTAAGCTAAGTGTTGGGCTTTAAATTTTGGATTGAAAGAATATTTAATTTGAGTTGAGCATTTTATTAGAAATTTGGGATTATATTCCCGGAGGTTGGGGTCTTATGACTCAAAAAGAAATTAGCCCCGGATCCTAACTCTAAATTTGGACACTGGAACACAGTAGTCCGAACCTAACTAATGTAGTGCAAAATCTGGACTTACCCCGGCCTGGATTGGGGAGCCAGCTAAACCACCTAAACGCTTCAAAACCATGAGTCTGGTCTTTTGATGCAGAGTGATCAGGGACATTATTTAAGATTGGTTTAAGAAGTTGGGGTCGACATCTAGAGCAGATTCCTAATTGATCCCTTGACTTATGTCGGGTGGAATGCTTAGACTAAAATGCAATTAAAATTTTAATTTAATAAGTTTCTAATGCGATGCATGCTGGTTAAAGTATCCAAATCTGGTATGCATGAAATTTTAAAAAGGCTTATAAAATAAAAAGACTAGACTTCCCCAGATCCAGCACCTCATCCTCATAGGTCGGATTATCTGGACTCTACCCACGGGCGGGGAAGTGTCTTATAGCAAGGAGAGAGAGAGATGTAGTAATATGCATGCGACCCCGGACGATTCTGGCTATTCCCTAGGTCGTTAAATTTTTATGTTATTTAAATCTTAAAATTTTAAATATAGGTTATGAATAGAAATATTTTTTGTCCTTAAAGAGCCTAACGAATTCCAGGCTAAAACAAAAAGAACGGCATTCAACCGCCCAAAAAAAACTAAGAAAAGCAAGTAATCCTATACGCAATCAAATTAGATCGCAACACATTAAATAATCAAATTAATTAAGTAAATGTCCATAGGCAAATTGCCTTGCTTATTACAACCCAGATTTACATAAATTAAAAGTGGCCGGGCACCACTAACAACAACCCGGATTCTAATCCTAATACAGACGCAAGTGACTTTGAGTGGGATACTCTATGTCTTCAACTTCTCGGTCTTCTCTTCCTCGAGCTCCTTAGATTCTTCGTGATTGGATACCCAAATGGAAAAGAGAACTCTTCCCTTGAGGGGGAGGTTACTCTTTCCACTTTGGGTAGTGAAGTGATCCAAATTTGGAGTTCCAAATGGATAAGGACTATCCCCCGAAGGGGTATCCTTTCCTCTTTGGAATCCAACCTTTGGATCTATGTATCCCAGACTCAAAATGCCACTTTCACAACTCAATACTCAAATGAATTACATAAATGTAAAAATAAAAATTCTAGACTCGATCCTGCAAGGTTATCCTAAACATTTAAATATTAAAATACATCCCAAGCAGTTATATGTATATACGTGCAGAAAAGTAAACACACTTGGCCACGCTCTTTTTATTTGGGGGCTAAGCAACTGAAGCACCTGTAACATTTATATTTATGATTTATTTAGCCCCCTTTATTGCCCTGCACGAGCGTGGCCACCTGTAGAAAATTTAGTGAGCATCCAGATCGTTCCTAATCTAAGGGTAATCTAATCGCCCATCACATCAATTCACAGAGTGCAGTAAAAGAAAGTAAACAAACACATCAATCAATTTCAATCATAACATGCAATGAAAACTCGAAAAACTCGGCACACAGCAGAAAAGGAAACATCGGCCTAGCCTAAATCTAGAGTTGGTTGTCCTAGCAAATCATCTAAAGTGTGTGTAGAAGGTCGTGTGGCTGGGGTAGATCCTAGGATTGGTAATTGATTGAAGTTGTTTTATGTCCTGATTGGTTAAAAGGCTAAGGGAGATTTTAATTGAAGTTTAAATCTTAATGGTTTAAATTTGATTTTAAAATTGATTTTAATTGTTTGTTGAATACCACCTTTGTTGCACACCGAGGCCATGAAGTTTATTTCACCTTCCTTGGGGCTAATTTAATAGCCTCGTAGGCCTGGGTTACCTAGTGGTACCCGATATAATTAAGTGATTTGAGTTTGATTAAAGTTTGAAGATTAATTAATTGATTGGTTGCTGGTTTTAAAATAAAATTATTGTTTTCTGGAATTTTGAATGATTTATTGAATTTTAGAATTTTATGGATTATTTTAATTAGTTAATTAAGGGGTCCAAAGTTGACTTTTCAAATTAAAATTAATTTTGTAAGTTTCAGATTTTTAATAAATATTAGACCTTATGACGAGTTGTTAGACTGTTAGTACACTCAATTTGGAGTTTTCTATGAAAAGTTATGATTTTTCGAAGTTCGAGCCTAGTTTTGAACTACGGTTGACTGAAAAGTTGACTTTTTGACTTTGACCAGATTTTGGAGATTTGACATTTTTAGAAAATACTAGACCTTAATTGGAGTTAATTGACACTAAGTTTGCTCAATTTGGATTTTTCTGTAATTAGTTATGAATTTTCAAAGTTTCCTTAATTATTGAATTTTTAAAATTGCTTAATTAGGAAGGTTTTGATCATTTTGATCCAAACTCATCCCAAACTGCATGGAATCAATCCCAAAGGTCAGGAATGACCCATGGGAGTGTTTCCAAGTGTTTGGAAATTATTTTGGATTTTTAGTAATTTTTAATTAATTAATATAATTAATTATTGATTTTCATTAAAAGTCAAATTAAAGTTAAATTAGGAGTCTAGTCAAGGGGATTTTATTTTTCCTAAGTAGAGGACTAAGGTCTGGTCAATTTGAGGTATTATTTACAATTTTTGGACTTAATATTGATTTATTGCATTTTTTTGAATTGTTTGGGTCCTTAAAAGGGTTGAAATTTTGGATAATTAATTTTTTGACCTAATGATCTCCAAATTCAATGAAATTTGGACCTAAGGCTTATTATGTCACTAAGTTTTCTGTGTTCAAATTTCACCTCTATTGGGTGTGTGTACAATCCCCTAGGAATTTTCTAAGTTTTCTACACTTTTCCTTAATTATTTTTCCTAGATGTCTCTACTATTCAAATAGGCGTGAAATTTGGTTTGTCTAACCCTTACACATATGCAATCACACCACAAAAGTTATGCAGCCTAATTCTATAGAAAAATGGAGTTATGAATTTTCAAAATTTTGGGTCCAAAATGGACTCATTACCTTAAAAATTCACATCATAGCAATTCAATGGATATCTGAACCTAAGAAAATTATAGTACATGCCTAAGATACCCAAATAGCTTCCACCAAAATTTGGGGCTCAATTGACCACTGGATTTTGAGAAAATCACAAAAAACCGATTCTAAAGAAATAGAAATATCTCACAATCCAATAATCAAATTAACTCAAAATTAATTTTAATAAATACTAGGGTAAATTATCTTTCCAACGAGCCCAAAAACACCTAATTTGGTGGAAAAATGAATTTACTATGAATTTTGAAAGTTATGACCATTTTTTTTGAATTTTTAAGTCTATTAATAACCGGCGCCAATCATTGGCAATGATCGGCGCCAAAACGGCGGCGGCGTATGGCATTTTGATATGCAAAGTGCTGTTTATCAACCACCTAAACACGCCATCACTAATCCCGAGCCGTCCGATCGAGAAAGATAGAAAATCGGACGGCCGAGATCGATCAAGGCCGTTTTAGCTCAAAATGAACTAGAAAATTGAAATACTCATAACTTTCAAAATACTTGTCGAAATTTAACAAAATTTGAAACATAGGCTCATGGGAACATGAACTTTCATTGCCTAGAGTTTGGAGACCCCAAGCAATGAAATTTTTGAGCAGTTTCAAATTGAAATATAAACTTAAAATAAGCATAACTTACAATACAACCGTCGGATTTTTGAGATCTTGGGCTTGTTGGAAAGCTGCAGTGATCCTCTACAACTTTGATGAAGACACCAAGAGCTGGATCTAGCTGGATCAAAAGTTGTGTTGGAAAATCCTCTTTCTCTCTCTAGAATGCTCTCTCCTCACTAAAATAGTGATTTGAGGCTTGGAAATGATGGGGAGAAGCTTGGAAAAGCCTTGGAGATGGATGGAGAGGATGGGGAAGGCTCTAGGAAGATTGGAGGCTGGAGGAGAGTTGAGGGAGAGTTGAGGGAGAGTGAATAATCAAGATTCTCTCTCTTAGGTTAGGTTTCTCCAACCTTAGCACTTGGCTTTTGGATTGGATGGTCTTGATTTGTTTGAAGGGAGTTTGGATGCATGACAAGTGTCCCCTAAGCTACCTAAAGCTATGGAATAGGGTTGGTGGTGAGTGTGACCTCTCTTGGTCCATGGGAAAGGGGACCACACCTTTTCCCCCATTTGGGTGAACCAAAGCTTGGCTTGGTTTAGGGAGTTGGCTTAGGGCTTCTTAAGAGAGGAAATGGGTCAATTTCTATCAGGTTTGAGCAGGTTTTGGATCAAGCCATGGATTGCCAAGGTGGCTTGGTGATGTGGCCATGATTTGGCCTCTTTCCATAGGCTTAAAGGGGTTTGGAGAAGGTTTTGACCCCTCCAAATGGGTTGACCAAGTCAACCCAAGGGGAAGCTTGAATTTGAAAGCTTTGGACATGTCAAGGGTGTCCAATTGAATGATTTTGAGGGATTGATTTGATTTAAAATGGGTTCAAGCATTGAAATTGACCTTAATGTGGGTTAAGGGTTGATTTGGTCAACCTTGGTTGACTTGGTCAACCGGGTCAAACCAAGACTTGAGTTTGGATCCAATGTGTTCCTAATGATATTTAGGATCCATTGGGATAGGTTTTGAAGGTTATATGGGAAGGTCATGTTGAACTTTGGGGAAAAGACCAAAAATCTCTATAAAGGGCATTTTGGTCATTTTGACCCCTAGTCAACATTGGGTCAAACTGGGTCCAACAAAGTGTAGGTTATTGGTCAAAAAGTCATAACAAAGGTCATGGACATGGTCGAAAGGTTTGGAAGGCATCCCAAGGTCAAATTGCTCTGAATGGCAAGTCTAGTGGCATAGGTTGTAAATAATTGAAGGTTTTGCAGCGTTTGGGAAAAGATTCAGTTTGAGGGGCTAGGAGTGTTGGATTGAGCTCAAATTTGGAGGGTTGATCTTAGAGACATGTTTGAACAATATGCAATTGACGGATCATGATTTGGAGGTCACTTGACAGGGTTTCTAGGTGACAGAAAGTTCACCCAGAAAGGGTTTCAGGACCTAGGTCCTTGACCGTGAAGGTTTGATTTAGAATGTTGGATTTGGGTTGGATTTAAGATTTAAATGATTGACCTTGGATCATTCATATCAATGGAAATCAAATGAAAGATTGAAATTAATTGGATATGATTTGAAATTTGATTGAATGTTGATTTAAGGCTGGATTAAAGATTGAATTAAAAGGTAGAGCTGGGTTTAATTGGGATTGAATTGGGTCTTTATTAGGACCTTTATGACTAAGGGGTGGACATCTCCCCATCATTAGGTCACTAAAAGAAACCCAAGTGCATCCTAGTGACCTCATACAAAAATGAGGTCAACAAATGGACCCCCAATATGTGTAGTAGAATGAAATTCTAGTACACATATTGGCGTTGACCGAATGGAAAGTCAAGTTTTGAGTTCTAATCCTAAGGAAAGGAGGGAAACCTTAATCTTAGAGGACCAGGTAGAAGGTAGAAGGTAGAATGAAGAACTAGTATGGTGCCACGGAGGGCGTTCTCCACCACTAGTGATTCTAATCCTAAGGAAAGGCAGCACCTATCCTAAAGGAAGAGAAGAGAAGGTAGAACTAGGATGGTGCCGCAAAGGGCGTTATCCACCACTAGTGATGATCATGTGGGGAGGAAGCTTGCTCCACACAGAGGATCGAAACAGGATTAAAACTAGGATGGTGCCACAAAGGGCGTTATCCACCACTAGCGGATGATCATGTGGGGAGGAAGCTTGCTCCACACAGAGGATCGAAACAGGATTGAAACTAGGATGGTGCCACAAAGGGCGTTATCCACCACTAGCGGATGATCATGTGGGGAGGAAGCTTGCTCCACACAGAGGATCGAAACAGAATTAAAACTAGGATGGTGCCACAAAGGGCATTATCCACCACTAGTGGATGATCATGTGGGGAGGAAGCTTGCTCCATACAGAGGATCTGAACTGGATTGAAACTAGGATGGTGCCACAAAGAGTGTTATCCACCACTAGTGATGATCATGTGGGGAGGAAGCTTGCTCCACACAGAGGATCTAAACTGGATTGAAACTAGGATGGTGCCACAAAGGGCGTTATCCACCACTAGTGATGATCATGTGGGGAGGAAGCTTGCTCCACACAGAGGATCTAAACTGGATTGAAACTAGGATGGTGCCACAAAGGGCGTTATCCACCACTAGTGGATGATCATGTGGGGAGGAAGCTTGCTCCACACAGAGGATCTCAACTGGAGGGAAACTAGGATGGTGCCACAAAGGGCGTTATCCACCACTAGTGGATGGTCATGTGGGGAGGAAGCTTGCTCCACACAGAGGACCTCAACTGGAGGGAAACTAGGATGGTGCCACAAAGGGCGTTATCCACCACTAGTGGATGATCATGTGGGGAGGAAGCTTGCTCCACACAGAGGATCTCAACTGGAGGGAAACTAGGATGGTGTCACAAAGGGCGTTATCCACCACTAGTGGATGGTCATGTGGGGAGGAAGCTTGCTCCACACAGAGGACCTCAACTGGAGGGAAACTAGGATGGTGCCACGGAGGGCGTTATCCACCACTAGCAGATGGTCATGTGGGGAGGAAGCTTGCTCCACACAGAGGACCTCAACTGGAGGGAAACTAGGATGGTGCCACGGAGGGCGTTATCCACCACTAGCGGATGGTCATATGGGGAGGAAGCTTGCTCCACACAGAGGATCGAAACAGGATTGAAACTAGGATGGTGCCACAAAGGGCGTTATCCACCACTAGCGGATGGTCATGTGGGGAGGAAGCTTGCTCCACACAGAGGACCTCAACTGGAGGGAAACTAGGATGGTGCCACGGAGGGCGTTATCCACCACTAGCGGATGGTCATATGGGGAGGAAGCTTGCTCCACACAAAGGACCTCAACTGGAGGAAAACTAGGATGGTGCCACAAAGGGCGTTATCCACCACTAGTACGTCTAATCCTAAGGAAAGGAAGAATCCTATCCTAAAGGAAAAGAAAATTGGAAATGATTGATTGATGATCTTTGTATGTGATTTGATTTCTTTGAATTTGGAAAGGTGACTTTGATGTTGAATTTGATACTCATTAGGCATGGCATTTATTGAAGAGCCGCCCAAATGTTAAAAACATCAAGTGGCATCCTTCAGGATTAATCAATCGGCATGAATCTCCCTCATAGATCATTTCTAAGGTGAACGATCCAGTCAACGTTGATTCAAAGTTTCCATCAATCTTATGGCAGACTAAAATTGGTCTCCAAAGGACTATATGGCCAAGTCTCCAACTTGGAAAGTTCTTATGTGACATAATTTATCACGAGCTTGAATCATACGTGACTTATGTAATTTCAAATTTTATTGAGTTTGAAAGCAATTTGAGACCCTCAAGCTCCTCCAATCGGAGTCGGGCACTCAACTCAGTTGTGACTCAATTTTGAAAAGTAATTTCCAGCGATGTAAAATACACCTCTAGACGAGAACAATCTTGGCCCCATCATAGAGTGTAATTAAGAAAGGAGGCCTTAAAAGAAAGATGCCTGTATGGAAGGACTAACACACATCCCTCAAGGACCAGATTTGAATTCTTATCGAGAGTAGAAGATTCGTTCTTTTTAATGAAAATTTTCCTCTGAATTATTTGGACCCTGTCAGAACAACAAGTGGAAACAAATTCAAAGTACAGTGAGAAGTAGAGTGACTCCAACTAACCCGAAAAGGGCTAGGGGTTTATATTGTGTTAACCCACATCAAGTTTCATAGAAACTGAACTAGGGTTCTCCCTTGTGCCAAAATTTTAAATTAAAATCAATTTCAAAAGGTTTAAGTTGGAGAGAGAAATTTAATCTTTTTAATTCTTTTGCATGACTCTTTTTATATCTGATAGACTGTCTATGCATAACAATAAATCTAGATTCAAGATTTTTCAAAGTCAAGCTATTAAGGGTGATCGGGCTCGTTGAGGTTTAAGGATTTAAAAAGAAGGAAGCCTCTTTTCCCTTTTTTTGTGGCGCACTTTGTGCATCTTTTAATTTTTAGTGCACTTTGTGCATCTCTTGATTTTTATTTTTGAGTTTCAACGCACTTTGTGCATCTTTTGATTGATTTTTTTTTTTTGACAAGGGGCTTCATCTCCTTTAAAAAAACCTTTAAATGATTGCTCTTTTTTGAAAACCAGGATTATATCGCAAGTATAAGAGAAAAGAATTCATCCTCTCATACAAGGAAGAATAATCCCAAGATCGGACCCAATCTTTTGATTAAAATATCACCTTGACTTAGAAAATCATTGAATAGATTTAAAGCATGCAAGAGACACCTATTAAGATAGAAATTTGCAAGAAGATTGAGAAGATTTTCATTTCAAAAACAACTTACATTTGACACAGATTTTAATTCAAAAATCAAATCGAACCACTTAAGCGGTGGGAGGGAGGGGCCTTTAAGTATCCGGTGGAGTCAACTACAACTCTCTCCTGTTTTTAGATTAAAGTAGAGGTTAATTTTCATTAAAAGGTTAATCAATTATCTTGAAAATTCAGATCCAATACACTTGAGAAGTGGTATATTTTTCTCAAAAGTTGCAACTCTAGGTGGCAAGACCCTATCAGTGTAGAATTATATTTCTACAATCTCTTATGAGGAAGAGATTATTGTGGGGTCTGCACTATCCCTAATTAATGCTGCATCATTTTAATCTAAAAATCTATCACGATAGGACCCCTTTAGAAGTTAAATTCAGATGGTGTCACTATCTGATAAGATCTCAGATCCATCATTATTCCCCTCTTTAATTACTAGTAACCTAGCAATTATGAGAGTGGCATCCCAAGCGGTTTCTACACCTTCGCCTCTATAGATGTAGTGGAGCACGTACATTACCGTGACCTAACATCATCTGGTAGAGTGGATGGGGCATAACCCTCAATTGGGGGCCTATGGTCTATTACTGGTGATTGCTTATTTCTGGTTTGATTGATCTCTTCTGTGCAGTGGTCAAAAGGGCACGGTGGAGATCATACTACTCTTCTCATAACCTCCCTTACTTGAGTACTAGGAAGAGGGTGGAAGTGGCTTCCACCGAAGAGGGGGTATGTGAGAGGAGCAATGAACTCTCTATTGGCCTCATATTTAACTTGCTTTAAGGCTTCCAACTCAACAATCTTTATAGCCTTAATGATTTTCTTTTTGACTCTACACAAGTTGTTCTTCTATAGTCGTGCTGCTGTATAGTGGGAAGGTACATTTTCCAGCCATTTGAGTATGTTTGATTTCTCAGAGTTAAGGAATGGTGACTTGAATTAGCTGGTTTTGAAATAGAATTTGAATCTTGAAATTGATTGATTTTCTTTCAATTTTGGAACTCAAAATGTTGAGTTTTCACCCAACATGAAGGTTCACAAAATTGACAAGAAAATCTCAAGGGTTGAGCTTAACTCTCTCTCACTCCATGAGCTAGCTTGGGGTGAAATGTCAAAGCTTTGATTTGAAATTAAAATTGAGATCGAATTTGTATTGAAATTGACTGGATCTTCTTCAAATTTTGAAACTCAACATGTGAGATTTCTCTTGAACATGTAGGCTTACAATATTGACATAAAAAAAATCTGAAAGATTGGGCTTAACTCTTTCATCCCACCAATCAACTTGGGGGTGAAATGTCAAAGCCCAAATTTGCTAAAGAAATTTGAAGTTTGATTTTGAGACTGAAGGGTCTTTCGTAGAATGTGAAACTAAGCATAATTCAGATTTGTTTGAATATGCAAGTTTACAATATTTATAGAAAGATTTTAAAGGATTTGGCTTGACCCTTTTACTCTACCAATTAATTTGGAGGCAAAATGTCAAAGCCCGACTTAGATAGGGGTTTCCTCACTCACATCTCTTTTTGACATGTATTTTCTCTTTTATGTTGGCCACACTCACCCAAGGGAGAAATGGGTAGAGGGACCAACGGAAGAAAGATAGTCAAAACTACCGATGTAATAAAATTTTGCCATTATTAAAGATGGAAAGAGAGATTTGGTCCCACCGTGGTCGCCATTTTTTTGTTGGTGTATGAAAAGCGGGTTTTGAAAAATTTAGTCTTCTTTGGGAATTTTTGAATTAGCATTAAAATTTAATTCTAAAATCAAACATCCCATCAAAAATATTATACCACCTCGAGAGGTGGAAATAAAATTTCAGGATGGGGTTCAGATTTAGAATTAAGAATTCTATCTTGAATATCGTAGCCAAATTCAAGAGAGAACTTCATATGGCCCCTAAAGGGTCAAAATAAGGTTCAGTCAAATATCGAGCTACAATAATCAAGAGGAGCGATCGTTAATTTTATATTCGAATTCATTTTAACAAAAGATATATCTCCTTGAAGGGAGAAGATATCATTTGTTAATAATCGTTCGAACATAACGATAACGATCATTAGTGATTTGATTTTTTTCCCAAAGATAACTAATCGAGTTTTAAAAATTAGTTTTGAAAAATTAGATGTGTGTTCTAAATCTCCTACGAGCGCAAGCCCTCGTAGTTAATTACATCGTGGGAGACCGGAGTCCCCTACGAAAACTTTCGATTAGAATAACGGCAGAAATTTTGTTTAGAGATTTCTAGGAGTGATGCCAAAGAGGTGAATTTGGATTTTGAAAAGGGATTGGAGCAAGATTGAACATTTATTTTGGAATCAAATGAGGAAGGGTAGGGGACACTTTAGGATTCTGAAACAATTCAGAAGTGCCCCGATCTAAGCTAAGTGTTGGGCTTTAAATTTTGGATTGAAAGAATATTTAATTTGAGTTGAGCATTTTATTAGAAATTTGGGATTATATTCCCGGAGGTTGGGGTCTTATGACTCAAAAAGAAATTAGCCCCGGATCCTAACTCTAAATTTGGACACTGGAACACAGTAGTCCGAACCTAACTAATGTAGTGCAAAATCTGGACTTACCCCGGCCTGGATTGGGGAGCCAGCTAAACCACCTAAACGCTTCAAAACCATGAGTCTGGTCTTTTGATGCAGAGTGATCAGGGACATTATTTAAGATTGGTTTAAGAAGTTGGGGTCGACATCTAGAGCAGATTCCTAATTGATCCCTTGACTTATGTCGGGTGGAATGCTTAGACTAAAATGCAATTAAAATTTTAATTTAATAAGTTTCTAATGCGATGCATGCTGGTTAAAGTATCCAAATCTGGTATGCATGAAATTTTAAAAAGGCTTATAAAATAAAAAGACTAGACTTCCCCAGATCCAGCACCTCATCCTCATAGGTCGGATTATCTGGACTCTACCCACGGGCGGGGAAGTGTCTTATAGCAAGGAGAGAGAGAGATGTAGTAATATGCATGCGACCCCGGACGATTCTGGCTATTCCCTAGGTCGTTAAATTTTTATGTTATTTAAATCTTAAAATTTTAAATATAGGTTATGAATAGAAATATTTTTTGTCCTTAAAGAGCCTAACGAATTCCAGGCTAAAACAAAAAGAACGGCATTCAACCGCCCAAAAAAAACTAAGAAAAGCAAGTAATCCTATACGCAATCAAATTAGATCGCAACACATTAAATAATCAAATTAATTAAGTAAATGTCCATAGGCAAATTGCCTTGCTTATTACAACCCAGATTTACATAAATTAAAAGTGGCCGGGCACCACTAACAACAACCCGGATTCTAATCCTAATACAGACGCAAGTGACTTTGAGTGGGATACTCTATGTCTTCAACTTCTCGGTCTTCTCTTCCTCGAGCTCCTTAGATTCTTCGTGATTGGATACCCAAATGGAAAAGAGAACTCTTCCCTTGAGGGGGAGGTTACTCTTTCCACTTTGGGTAGTGAAGTGATCCAAATTTGGAGTTCCAAATGGATAAGGACTATCCCCCGAAGGGGTATCCTTTCCTCTTTGGAATCCAACCTTTGGATCTATGTATCCCAGACTCAAAATGCCACTTTCACAACTCAATACTCAAATGAATTACATAAATGTAAAAATAAAAATTCTAGACTCGATCCTGCAAGGTTATCCTAAACATTTAAATATTAAAATACATCCCAAGCAGTTATATGTATATACGTGCAGAAAAGTAAACACACTTGGCCACGCTCTTTTTATTTGGGGGCTAAGCAACTGAAGCACCTGTAACATTTATATTTATGATTTATTTAGCCCCCTTTATTGCCCTGCACGAGCGTGGCCACCTGTAGAAAATTTAGTGAGCATCCAGATCGTTCCTAATCTAAGGGTAATCTAATCGCCCATCACATCAATTCACAGAGTGCAGTAAAAGAAAGTAAACAAACACATCAATCAATTTCAATCATAACATGCAATGAAAACTCGAAAAACTCGGCACACAGCAGAAAAGGAAACATCGGCCTAGCCTAAATCTAGAGTTGGTTGTCCTAGCAAATCATCTAAAGTGTGTGTAGAAGGTCGTGTGGCTGGGGTAGATCCTAGGATTGGTAATTGATTGAAGTTGTTTTATGTCCTGATTGGTTAAAAGGCTAAGGGAGATTTTAATTGAAGTTTAAATCTTAATGGTTTAAATTTGATTTTAAAATTGATTTTAATTGTTTGTTGAATACCACCTTTGTTGCACACCGAGGCCATGAAGTTTATTTCACCTTCCTTGGGGCTAATTTAATAGCCTCGTAGGCCTGGGTTACCTAGTGGTACCCGATATAATTAAGTGATTTGAGTTTGATTAAAGTTTGAAGATTAATTAATTGATTGGTTGCTGGTTTTAAAATAAAATTATTGTTTTCTGGAATTTTGAATGATTTATTGAATTTTAGAATTTTATGGATTATTTTAATTAGTTAATTAAGGGGTCCAAAGTTGACTTTTCAAATTAAAATTAATTTTGTAAGTTTCAGATTTTTAATAAATATTAGACCTTATGACGAGTTGTTAGACTGTTAGTACACTCAATTTGGAGTTTTCTATGAAAAGTTATGATTTTTCGAAGTTCGAGCCTAGTTTTGAACTACGATTGACTGAAAAGTTGACTTTTTGACTTTGACCAGATTTTGGAGATTTGACATTTTTAGAAAATACTAGACCTTAATTGGAGTTAATTGACACTAAGTTTGCTCAATTTGGATTTTTCTGTAATTAGTTATGAATTTTCAAAGTTTCCTTAATTATTGAATTTTTAAAATTGCTTAATTAGGAAGGTTTTGATCATTTTGATCCAAACTCATCCCAAACTGCATGGAATCAATCCCAAAGGTCAGGAATGACCCATGGGAGTGTTTCCAAGTGTTTGGAAATTATTTTGGATTTTTAGTAATTTTTAATTAATTAATATAATTAATTATTGATTTTCATTAAAAGTCAAATTAAAGTTAAATTAGGAGTCTAGTCAAGGGGATTTTATTTTTCCTAAGTAGAGGACTAAGGTCTGGTCAATTTGAGGTATTATTTACAATTTTTGGACTTAATATTGATTTATTGCATTTTTTTGAATTGTTTGGGTCCTTAAAAGGGTTGAAATTTTGGGTAATTAATTTTTTGACCTAATGATCTCCAAATTCAATGAAATTTGGACCTAAGGCTTATTATGTCACTAAGTTTTCTGTGTTCAAATTTCACCTCTATTGGGTGTGTGTACAATCCCCTAGGAATTTTCTAAGTTTTCTACACTTTTCCTTAATTATTTTTCCTAGATGTCTCTACTATTCAAATAGGCGTGAAATTTGGTTTGTCTAACCCTTACACATATGCAATCACACCACAAAAGTTATGCAGCCTAATTCTATAGAAAAATGGAGTTATGAATTTTCAAAATTTTGGGTCCAAAATGGACTCATTACCTTAAAAATTCACATCATAGCAATTCAATGGATATCTGAACCTAAGAAAATTATAGTACATGCCTAAGATACCCAAATAGCTTCCACCAAAATTTGGGGCTCAATTGACCACTGGATTTTGAGAAAATCACAAAAAACCGATTCTAAAGAAATAGAAATATCTCACAATCCAATAATCAAATTAACTCAAAATTAATTTTAATAAATACTAGGGTAAATTATCTTTCCAACGAGCCCAAAAACACCTAATTTGGTGGAAAAATGAATTTACTATGAATTTTGAAAGTTATGACCATTTTTTTTGAATTTTTAAGTCTATTAATAACCGGCGCCAATCATTGGCAATGATCGGCGCCAAAACGGCGGCGGCGTATGGCATTTTGATATGCAAAGTGCTGTTTATCAACCACCTAAACACGCCATCACTAATCCCGAGCCGTCCGATCGAGAAAGATAGAAAATCGGACGGCCGAGATCGATCAAGGCCGTTTTAGCTCAAAATGAACTAGAAAATTGAAATACTCATAACTTTCAAAATACTTGTCGAAATTTAACAAAATTTGAAACATAGGCTCATGGGAACATGAACTTTCATTGCCTAGAGTTTGGAGACCCCAAGCAATGAAATTTTTGAGCAGTTTCAAATTGAAATATAAACTTAAAATGAGCATAACTTACAATACAACCGTCGGATTTTTGAGATCTTGGGCTTGTTGGAAAGCTGCAGTGATCCTCTACAACTTTGATGAAGACACCAAGAGCTGGATCTAGCTGGATCAAAAGTTGTGTTGGAAAATCCTCTTTCTCTCTCTAGAATGCTCTCTCCTCACTAAAATAGTGATTTGAGGCTTGGAAATGATGGGGAGAAGCTTGGAAAAGCCTTGGAGATGGATGGAGAGGATGGGGAAGGCTCTAGGAAGGTTGGAGGCTGGAGGAGAGTTGAGGGAGAGTTGAGGGAGAGTGAATAATCAAGATTCTCTCTCTTAGGTTAGGTTTCTCCCACCTTAGCACTTGGCTTTTGGATTGGATGGTCTTGATTTGTTTGAAGGGAGTTTGGATGCATGACAAGTGTCCCCTAAGCTACCTAAAGCTATGGAATAGGGTTGGTGGTGAGTGTGACCTCTCTTGGTCCATGGGAAAGGGGACCACACCTTTTCCCCCATTTGGGTGAACCAAAGCTTGGCTTGGTTTAGGGAGTTGGCTTAGGGCTTCTTAAGAGAGGAAATGGGTCAATTTCTATCAGGTTTGAGCAGGTTTTGGATCAAGCCATGGATTGCCAAGGTGGCTTGGTGATGTGGCCATGATTTGACCTCTTTCCATAGGCTTAAAGGGGTTTGGAGAAGGTTTTGACCCCTCCAAATGGGTTGACCAAGTCAACCCAAGGGGAAGCTTGAATTTGAAAGCTTTGGACATGTCAAGGGTGTCCAATTGAATGATTTTGAGGGATTGATTTGATTTAAAATGGGTTCAAGCATTGAAATTGACCTTAATGTGGGTTAAGGGTTGATTTGGTCAACCTTGGTTGACTTGGTCAACCGGGTCAAACCAAGACTTGAGTTTGGATCCAATGTGTTCCTAATGATATTTAGGATCCATTGGGATAGGTTTTGAAGGTTATATGGGAAGGTCATGTTGAACTTTGGGGAAAAGACCAAAAATCTCTATAAAGGGCATTTTGGTCATTTTGACCCCTAGTCAACATTGGGTCAAACTGGGTCCAACAAAGTGTAGGTTATTGGTCAAAAAGTCATAACAAAGGTCATGGACATGGTCGAAAGGTTTGGAAGGCGTCCCAAGGTCAAATTGCTCTGAATGGCAAGTCTAGTGGCATAGGTTGTAAATAATTGAAGGTTTTGCAGCGTTTGGGAAAAGATTCAGTTTGAGGGGCTAGGAGTGTTGGATTGAGCTCAAATTTGGAGGGTTGATCTTAGAGACATGTTTGAACAATATGCAATTGACGGATCATGATTTGGAGGTCACTTGACAGGGTTTCTAGGTGACAGAAAGTTCACCCAGAAAGGGTTTCAGGACCTAGGTCCTTGACCGTGAAGGTTTGATTTAGAATGTTGGATTTGGGTTGGATTTAAGATTTAAATGATTGACCTTGGATCATTCATATCAATGGAAATCAAATGAAAGATTGAAATTAATTGGATATGATTTGAAATTTGATTGAATGTTGATTTAAGGCTGGATTAAAGATTGAATTAAAAGGTAGAGCTGGGTTTAATTGGGATTGAATTGGGTCTTTATTAGGACCTTTATGACTAAGGGGTGGACATCTCCCCATCATTAGGTCACTAAAAGAAACCCAAGTGCATCCTAGTGACCTCATACAAAAATGAGGTCAACAGCATATAGGGTAGAGACTAGGATGTCCTACTCAAAGAGAAAGAGAGGTTCAGCTAGGCTTAAGTCAACATACACTGCTCAGATCAGCATCTGGAGGGACTAAGGTAGTGAGAAGAAACTAGAGAAAATAATAAATCATGCACTCGAAACATGCAGGAGAGAAGGATGGAGGTGGCGTCATCCGTATGACGCGGATATGTAGGGTTTATGGTCTCTGGAAGACAGAAGACCTACCTACCGATGAGGCGTACTACGAAGCAATAGTAGCCTTAAATCCTAAATCTAATGGGTTTAGTGTTCTACGTAACACTAACACCAGTGTCCTAACTAATGTAATGCAAAATCTGGACTTACCCCGGCCTGGATTGGGGGAGCCAGCTAACCACCTAATCGCTTTAAAATCATATTGTCCAGTCATTTATGAAAGATGGGTAGGTAGGTTATAGTTCTTGGAAGTAGGGCCGACGTCTAGAGGATTTCCTAATTGGCCCCAGATTGATGTTGGGTGAATGCTCCTATAACCAATGCAATTAAAATTTTGATTTAGTTGATTTCTAATGCAATGCATGCTGGTTCAGTATCCAAATCAGATATGCACAGGATTTTTAAAAAAGGCTTATAAAAATAATTTTTAGAATTAGACTGGGCTTCCCCAGATCTGGCACCTCATCCTCATAGGTCAGATTATCCGGACTCTACCCGCAGGCGGGGAAGTGTCTTATAGAAGAAGAGAAGAAATGCATTAATATGCATGCGACCCCGGACGATTCCAACAATTCCCTAGATCGTTAAGTTGCTAGATTATTTAAGCCTTAAAAATTTTAGATATTAGTTATGAGTAGAAAAAAAATTTTAGTCTTTAGAGAGCCTAACAGAATCCAGGCTAAAACAAAGGCGACATGCAAAACGCCAAGAAACTAAGAAAAGCAAGCAACCCTAAAGGCACACAATCATAAACAAGACACATCAAAATTATCCAAACAAATTAATAAATGTCCATAGGCCAACTGCCCTTAATTACAACCCAGGGTCTGCAGAAAATTAAAGTGGCCGGGCACCACTGCCAACAACCCAGATTTCTAATCCTAAAACAGACGCAAGTTATTTTGAGTGGGATACTGTATATCTTCACCTTCTTGATCCTCTCTTTCTCGGACTCTCTGGATCTCAGCTTCCTTAGACTCCTTGGGTTTCCTCTTCTTTAGACTCCTCAGGTAGTACAATGATCCAAATTTGGATTTCCAAATAGAAAAGAACCATCCTCATATTGGGTGCCCTTTCCTCTCTGGAATCCAATCTTTGGATTCTTGTATCCCCACTCAAAATTCACTTTCACAACTCAATACCAGATTATAAATAATTTACATTAATGAAAAGCAGTAAATCTAGACTTCCCTGCAAGGTTATCCTAATAAAAGTCATCCCAAGTAGTTTAATATATCACAAGCAGTTATAAGAAAATGAAATGCTCATCACAGTCACACTTGGCCATGCTCTTAATCATTTTGAGGGCTAAGCGAGCTCTGGAACATCTGTAGCAATTTATAATAATTTTTTTTTAAATTAGCCCTCATTTATTTAGGGGGGCTGAGTAATTTCTGAAGCACCTGCACAAAATATTATTAGTATTTTTAAATCATGATTATTGCCTCCCCTTTTATTAGCACTGTATGAGCATGGCCACCTGCAGAAAATATCATTAGTATCAAGATCGATCCTAACCTATGGGTAGTTTATCGTGCAATCACATCAATTCCCAGAGTACAGTAAAAGTAAGCAAACACATCAATGGTTCAATCACAACATGCAATGAAATTCGGGAAAGCTCGGCACACGGTAGGAAAAGTAAACACCGGCCTAACCTAAGTCTAGAAGTGGTGCCCTAGCAAATAATTCTACAGTGTGTGTAGAGGTCTGTGTGGCTGTGGTAGATCATAAGCTAGGTAGTTAGTTACAGTTGCTTACTGCCCAGGTTTGTTGTAGGTCTGAAAAGGAATTTTGTTTAAAGTTTAAATATTAGTGGGTTAGGATCCATTTTAATTAATTTAATGTGTGGATCTATTTTAATGCTTAGGGTAATGATATTTGAAGTTTAAATTGCATTAGTGAATTTCAGGAGGTTCGGGGTCCCTACCTACTGAGCCAGGGGGGTCCAAAAGGTCACTAGGAGAATTAAGCTAGGTTTGGGATTCCTAACATTTTAGTTAAATATTAGACCTTAGTATGAGTAATTAGACAATTAGTTTGCTGGATTTGGAGTTTCCTACGTAAAGTTATGAATTTTAAAAGTTTCGGGCCCTAGACTATAGGTTGCAGTTGACCGGAAAGTTGACCTTTTTATTTTAGGCTGATTTATGGACACCTAATATTTTTAATAAATACTAGATCTTAATGTGAGTTGAATGCCTTTTAGTTTGCCCATTTTAGAGTTTTCTGCAATTAGTTATGATTTTTAGAAGTTTGGGCAATTAAAAAAATTATCGAAATTGCCTAATTAGGGGGTAGTTTGAGGGTTTTGGCCCAAATCAGTTCCAAACTGATTGGAATCACCCCCAAAGGTCAGAAATGACCTAAGGAGGTGTTCCTAAGTGTTTGGGGAAAATTTGGGATTTTTAATAATTTTTAATGCTTTAATTAAGGAAAAAAGGTAATTTTTGATTAAGGTTGGGGACTGAATTCTGGAGAGTTTGAGGTATTATGAGTATTTTTATGATTTAAAATGGATTTATTAGATTTTTCTGAAGTTTCTAAGGCCTACTTAACGGGTGTACATTAGGGTTTGCTAATTAAGTATTTTAATGAGTCCAGAAAATTCCTAGAAAATTTTAGGGGGTTTCAGATGTCACTAAGCACTAGTGTTTAAAGTTTCATAGCAATCCGGGATCTATCCTAGCTCCTAGAAATATTCTAAGTTCGCTAAACAGTCCTTAATTATTGTCCTTAGTGTGTCACTACACTAAGTAGGAATAAAGTGAGTTAGCTAATCCTTAGGCATAACATAAAGGGTAAATGCAACAAATATAAACACACCAATCAAGTCCTTAGATCTAGGAGAGCCTAGGCTATGTGCTTGTGCAACCTACACATGTAAGGACTACAAAAACAATAAGCAAAGAAGCCTAATGAAGTGATTAGTGAATGATTGGGACACAATCATTCACTAATCCTTCTCCCATATGAATGCTGTTCACATATAGGTCCTAGGTTTAAAGTTTCACAAGGGGTAGAGACCTCCCAAAATTGGGGGATTTAAATAATATGTAATTTTAAAATTATTTTAAAATACATAAATATTATAAATATATAATAATATAAATTTGAAAATAAGATAATTGAAAATACTTCAGTTCATAAGCATAGGAGGTCTACCAGCCACCAAGGGGTTTTAAAATAATTTTTATTTTAAAATAGCCAATTATATTTATTAAATAATATTTAAACGGTTAATAACACAGTAATACAGAGAACATCCAGAAATGATAGAATCACATGCAGCAAATATTTTTAAATTTAAATTCATATTTTTCTGAAAAATTTAAGGTATTGTGAGTCAAAATCCGATTTAAAATGAGAAATTTATGAATTTTTGAAGTTAAATCGGTTTAAAAGTAATTTTTAAATAATGTAAAATAATTAATATCTAAAAATAATTAGTAAATTTAAAATAAAATCTCTATTGTTTTTATTTTAAATAAGTGATAAGTAATAACAATATTAAGAAATATAATATTATTAATATAATAATATTAATATTAATATAATAATACTATTAAAGATAATAGTATTATTTAATAATATTAATATTAAGGTAATAATAATATTAAGAAATATAACATTATTAATATGATAATATTAATATCAATATAATAATATTATTAAAGATAATAATATTATTTAGTAATATTAATATTAATATAATAATAATAGGAAATGTAAAATTATTAATATAATAATATTAATATTAATATAATAATATTATTAAAGGTAATACTATTATTTAATAATATTAATATTAATGTAATAATGATATTAAGGAAAATAATATTATTAAAATTAATATAATAATATTTAAAATAATTTTAAATAAAATAATAATAATAATAATAGTAATAGTAATAGTAGAATTTTAAAATAATTTTAAATAAGGTAATAATAATAATGATAATAATGATAATAGTAATAATAATAATAACAATAATAATAATTTTAAAATAATTTTTAAACAAATAAATAAATAATAATAACAATAATAATAATAATAATAATAATAATAATAATAAGATTTTAAAAATAATTTTTTTTAAATAAAATAATAATAACTAAATAATGATAATTAAAATATTCTTAAAATATTAATAATAATATTATAATAATGATAAAATAATGAAAATAATAATTATAATTATTAAAATATTAGTAATAATGATAACAATAATAATTTAGAAATAATAATAATAATAATATTATTAATATATAATAATAATAATAATAACATTATTAATATATAATAATAATAATAACAATAATATTATTAATATATTATAATGATAATAATAATAATATTATTATAAAAAATAATATTATTAATATATTATAATAATAATATTATTATTATTAATCTACAATAATAATAATAATAATAATAATTATTATAATTATAATAATTAAAATTTAAATAATAATTAAAATATAATTTTCTGAATTTAAAATACATTAAAGAAAATTACTAAAACTAATTTTAAATAAATAAAACAAAAAAGAAAAAAAAAATGGCGGCGGCAACGTTGGGCTCGACAAGTGGCGGTCCCTGGTTCGCTCCCGAAATGCGGGGGAATGATTGCCTGGCGGCGCAATCATTGCGCTGATTGCGCCGCCGGCAATCATTGCGCAATGACCGCGGCAATGATTGCCGCGGTCGAGTCCCACTTATCCACGTGGGCGGGGCACGAGAGCCGTCCGATCCTCCGCTATTGCGGGTGGACGGCTCTGATCAAGCCGGACGGCTCGGCCTGATGGTAGGGAGGACCGCGGATCGGCTCGGACGGACGATCCAACGAGATCTGGACCGTTGATCACGGATTCAACGGTCCGAGATCGCTCCCGTGCATGCGCTAGGGCGAACCGAGAGTCTAGGGTAATAATCATCTCGTTTGATCGATCGGCTCGATCAAATGAGCTGAAATTTTAAACCTAGCATCCTTGAACGAAGAGCATTCATGTGGTACAAATTTCGTGGTTTAAAATGCAGTATGCCAAGAGTTATTTAAATCTAAGTGTCCTAGACTAGGGTTTGCATTTTTACCTAATCCACACGGTGGATTCGGACGATCTTGGGCTTGTTGAGCTTGTAGACTGTCCACGTACGTTTCCCTAGTTGGAGTCGAGCCTCGAAACGACCTGGATCAGACGGGATTCACGTAGGAAGGTCTTAATCCTAGGTTCGTCGGAAAGTTCACCGCTGGCGGGACCTTGGTAGCGGATCTGGTTTGGGAAGGGTGAGGATGGGTCGTGGGGGCTCTCACAGAAGATCTCGAGGCTTCAGGAGGTCTCGAGAGAGAGCAAGAGTCAAAAAGTCCTTAAGCAAGCCCTAATCTCTCCTATTTATAGCCTTAGGATTGTGATTAACGGCTGAGATCTATCTTAGGGTTAATTAGGAGGGAAAACTAGACTCCCTAGCCGTGGGTTTGAATTAAAGCCCATTAGGAGTGTATTTAGAGCTTTAAATAGGTTTAAAAAAGGGTAGGATTGATCTCCCTAGACTTGGGTTGACCAAGTCAAAGCTTGACTTGGTCAACCTAGTCAATTAGGTCAAGGGAGAGAGGGGTTTGAGCCTTGAAGCCCTTGGTTGGGCTTGGATCTGATTTGGACTTGATTTAGACCCATATGGGCCTAATGGGTCAACCTGGGTTGACCTGGTGTTGACCTCATTTTTGTATGAGCTCAGTAGGACCAATCCAGACCTTAGGATCTTTCCAATCCTTAGGATCAATCTTAACCCTAGGATCAATCTAATCCTAGATCAATCCAAATTCAAGATCAATCCTGACCCCAGATCAACACAACTTAAGACCAATCTAGACTCTAGGATCTCCTTAGATTTCAATCCCTAGGATCTGCTCTAGACCCTAGGATCTCTTCAAATTAATCTTGACCCTAAGATCAAGCTGATCTTAGATCAATCCATAATTTAAATATCAATTCAGATTCAAATTGATTTAATCCCATATTAATTTTTAAACTCAATTCAATCAAACTCCAGGTTAATCCAAACGCTAGGATTCTCCTAGATCCATCTAGATCATAGGATTATTCTAGACCCTAGGATGCCCCTAGATTTTACACCTTGAGATCAACCCACACCCTAGGATTCCTTCCTAGACTCCAGACCTTAGGATCTACTCTAGACCCTAGGATTCCTCCTAGACTTCAGATCCTAGGATCCTTTTAAATTTTTCCTAGACTCTAGTCCTTAGGATCTACTCTAGACCCTAGGATTCCTTTAAGCTAATCTAGATCTTACGATCCACTTCAAGCCCTAGGATTCCTCTAGATCAATTCAGATTTCGATTCAATCTAGGCTTAATTCAAATCCAGATATTCAAACCCAAACTCTAGATCTTAGGACTCGTAGACTATAGGATTCTTCTATAATTCAAACTCTAAGATCTATTTAGGTTTTAGATCTACCTAGACCTAGGATTAAACCAAACCTCAAATCAATTCAAATATCAAATATGTCATGATTTCAAACCTATCCTGATCTCAACTCTAGTTCAAACCTTGATCTTGCCTTCGATTTAGCTTCAACCCTATCCAATCACTTACGATCATACAAATGATCATAAATGATTTAGATAGTTCAAATTCAAATTAACTCAAGCTCCAAATCCCAATCAGAATCTAATCAAATCCTCATCAAATTCAATCCCACTTTTTAACTCAATCTTCATTTCAAACTCCAGTCCAACCTTCAATCAACCAGCCTACATAAATCAATCATTAAATCTGGCTCGCAATCGACCTCATCGATCTTCCTTAAAGTCAACATTGAACCACACCCAAATTAATTGAAGTCAATTTGATAATACAAACTAGATTTGATGACGTCAAATTTGTTCGACTTAATTTGAATTCGATTCGCCTCGACGCCATCGTCAATTGTGAAGTTGAGTCAAATTGATTGTTATTTTTGAGTTGAGTGAAACCTAGATTAATCAAAACTCTTTGAATTTTCTTCAAACAAATTTAGTCAAGCACATTCGAGATGATTTGAATTAATTTTGATGAAAATTTATCTTCAAAGGCTTCGATCGAGTTAATTTAACATGTATTGGCTTAATTTAAATCTAAGATTATCCTTGAATAACTTTGGACAATTAATTTGAGATATAAATCTATCAAAACTTTGATGTTTTATTCATCCTTTTGTTCCAATTTGATGCCCAAATATCCCTCAAGACTTAAGTAAATTTCAGCCCTTAATATGAACCATTCGATCAAGTTTTGAAGGCATGAAGGTATTTTGATTCTTCTAATAGTTAGGGTCGGCCAAGCATATCAAGGAGACTAAGCCCTAGACGTTTTTTTTTATCTGATCCCACGACTCCATTCTTCCACAAGCAGCCGCCCCACACACGAAAGATCCCTAGGCAAAGGCAACAAGAACCAGATCGAGTTGCTGTTGAATCACACAAGAAGGCGGCAGCAGCAGCAATCCCTGGCTTCATGTATTCGGAGGGGCTCTCGGTGGTGTGCTGCTTGATGATCTGCTAGTTGGTAAAGGCGAGAGGGCTGCTGCTGTCGTTCACATTTCCTCCATTTCTAACCAAGCACAAAGAAAACATTAGCGTATCTCAGCAAACTCATGACTCCCAGCAGCTCACATGCCCTTAAGCAGCTGTTCTTTCCGCTTCTCCACCAGTCCAAGCAAGAGGAAGAGGAAGAAGGTATATTCAAAGGTCTACAACAAATTTTGGCCTGCCCCTATAGCATTTTTTGGTCAAGATAGAGAGCTGCTAGGGCTGGCCGTCACTTTGGAGGATCCCACAGCTTCATTCCCTTAAGCAGCTGCATCCATATGCTCCTCCCTTCTTTAGCTATCCCTTTTAGATTCTTGCCTGTGTGATTCCAGAAATGGCAGAAAGGGGGGCCGTCAGCTTGGGGAGAAAAGGACTGAAGCCACGCTAGCTGATGGGGACGGGAATGGGATGAAGGGATCCTTCTTATATTCTTCTTATATAAAGTTCAAAGCCGCTAAGGCCAGCCAAGGCAGAACATTTCCCTCCTCTTCTCCATTCGTCCAGGTCAAAGGAAGGAGGAGGAGATCTACTCAGGGATTCCAATATCTGGATATTATAAGCGGTAAATTATTTTACCCTTAATTTTAATGTTCATTCTTCTTTTAATTAGTTGATTGAAGGCTTGAATCTTAAGTTATCCTGATTAAATTCTGTTATAAGTTCACTTTAAACTCACTAGAATCAGTGGCCATTCTCATCACTGAATGACTATTCAATTTGTATTTATATGTATACATGATTTGAGTCCAGAAACTGCAATGGATTTCTCATTCTTTATTCTAAGATGTGATTACGGCTATACTTTTGGATGAATATTTTGGTAAATATTACTATGTTCCTCTTCTATTAATCTGAGCTGCTAAGTATCCAACAGCTTTAGAGCATTTCCTTTTACTCAATGAAGATTTAAACTGATTATATATAAATGCTTGAAGCTCCAAGCAGCAATCGGGAAATTTTTGGTAGTTACAAGTGTTGAGGAATAAGCTGTTTATATAATCTGTTGCTTCCCTCGTACCAATTTGCATTGAAGGATGAAGTTTTATTTTATATGTTTCTATAAGGTAATCATATATATTGAGACGGATAATAAAGTACTGCAATTGGCGGCTGCTATAGAGCAGCTTTTTGCAATCTGTTGATTGTTTATATCAGTGTTCTTGTCACTTCCCTACAACTTGATGATTGAGGTTTGGTACATCAATTTGTATAAATATAATTGAAACCATTTGGTTGATGTGCTGTAACAAATTTGTTAATAAATCTAATAGGATATTTCATTTTAATCACTAGTTTTCTTATCAAGTTTTTACCGAGATGGAGGATCAAAGTGATATTGCTTTGTTTTAATCATTCTTGACATTAACTGGAGGTTTATTAGTTGTCTTCTCTTACTTTAAAGGCTCTTTACTCTAATATTCTCTGTAGAATTTACCATATCCTATTGGTCCAGTTATGAAGCATGGCGTTGATTTAGTTCTTAGAAAATTCTTTTACACTAAATGGATTTTGATTGAAATAAAGAAGCCTTTACATATTCATGCCTCAATACTGATCAGATTTATATGGCTATGTCTCTTACCTTTTGATTATCTTGATGCCAAAAGAAGCCTATAAGAAAATTTATAAGAGGTAGATGGTGTCATGCTTGAGATTATATGGTATAAAGGTTGGAAACTACATTGCTCAGTTTCATATGTTTTCTATTTTGTTCTTAAGTATGCATCAATTCAATGCGAAGTTCTATAGTTTATGTTGCAAATGTCAGGATTCATTGGAAGGGAATGAAGTTGCCATGCTCTTTCTTTCTTCCCTTAAGTATCATATGGTATAAGTGTTGAGTTGGAATAACTGAATAGGTTGGAAACTTATCTCTTGCAAGTTGGGTTCAATTTGAGGTGTATAAATGTTAGAGAGCACACATATATTTTGTGCTTCACTTTTGAGTATTTTAAAGTTTTCCATGAGGTGTTTTGGATGAAGTTGGAAAGTGACACATGCGCAGTTATATTTCATTCTAATATGTGAAAAGCCTTATGAAGTGTTTGGAAAAGAATGAGTTGGGATTCCTTTTCGTCTAGAAGCATACATGTTAAAATTGATTCTTGTAAAGTAATACACATTTTGAAATTTCTTTAATGATTTGATTTGATTTGTATTCCTCACGTATTCATTTACATGTTAATTAATAGTAACTTCTATAATTGATGCATGATATTCTGATACCTCCTTCTCTCTTCGCCTTTTTTGCGAGGTACTGGTGGAGTTTATTGAGGGATAGAGCTAAGGAGCTTCAGTCACCCCCCTTTCTTCCAAACAGTGTACTACAGTCGGAATCACCGTTGACCAGCTCCGGTGATCAGGTAAGTTTTTCTTAAAACTTAGAAGATCATAGGGCTCCTATATTTCCCTGTTGAGCTATTCTCCTTAAAATTCCTGACTCCTGCAATTAGTGAATATATACCATCACATAACTTGTTCACATTCACATGTATTTCCAAAGGGTTAGTGACAGTGATTCAAACCCATTAAACCTAGTGACGTCATTAAGGACAACAATTAAGGACGAGTCTTAGAGAACTTAGGCAAACTCTAGGCTTCATACATATATCCCTTAGGGATGAAATATCAAACTTAGAGAACTTAGTGACACCATACCTTAGGGTCAGTGTACACCATCAAACTTGACCTCAATCAAACTTAAATCAATCGATTAATCATTAAACTACTTAATTGATTTAATTAAAGTTAAACCCTCAATTAAACCTCAAAACTTCTTTAAATCCAATCGACTTGAAATTCAAACCCCTTGAGTTTAGTGACTTTCCCTGCTCTAGGGAAAATTCTCACTAAAATTTGAATTCTTTAAACCCCTTAATCAAACCCCTTAAGATCAAGCCTTAATCAAGCCCTCAAAACTTCAAGAAATTTAATAAATCAAATTTAAAACACAAAGACACGCATAATACCTCAAATTAATCAAAATTGAACCCTTAATACATGAAAATTAAAACCCCTTTGACTTGACATTAAATTTAAGCTTAATTGAATTTTAAATAAAATTGAATATTTAATTTATTTAATTAATTAGAAATAATTAAAAATTCCAAAAAGTTCCTAAACACTTGGAAATCTATCCTTGGGTCATTTTTGACCTTTAGAGTTGATTACAAGGAGTTTGGAACTCAATTGGATTCAAAACATCAAACCTCTCTAATTAAGATAATTAAATAATTTCAATAAACAGTCAAACTTCAAACATTCATAACTAATTCAAATAAAATTCAAATTCAACATACTTACAGTTTAATTGATCATCTTGAGGTATAATATTTTAATAAAATATTAATTTTACAGAAATCATTTTTAATCTAAAATTCAAAATTTAACCCCTTTGATTAAATACATTAAACAATTCAAATAACTTCAAAAATTAAATACTTGATTTAAAAACCCAGAAAATGTTAATCAAACTTTAAAATCCACAAACAATCAACCAAACTCAATTAAGATTACATTAAATTTCAAATCTTGAATCAAATCCAATTCATTTAATCATATCGGGTACCACTGGGTAACCCAAGCCTACGAGGCTATTAAATTAGCCCCAAGGAAGGTGAAATAAACTTCACGGCCTCGGTGTGCAACAAAGGTGGTATCCAACAAATGATTAAGAATCGATCTTAAAATTAATTTCAAATCATTAAGACTTAAACTTTAATCTAAATCTTCCCTTAAGCCTTTCAACCAACCAGAACATTAAACAACTTTAACCAATTGCCCGATATAGGACATATCCAAACCACACAACCTGCTACACACACCTAGATTGACCTGTTAGGACACAGACTCTAACTTTAGGTTAGGCCGGTGTTCCTTTCTATTTTGAGATATGTTACTTTGCACACAAAATGAGAGTGGCATCCTAGGTTAAATAACATAGACATAGGTTCACTACCCACAGACCTGTGCACCTTCTACTTGTTGTTGACCTAGTTTTTGCACCTAACCCCAGGTCTTGGGTCAACCCAGTTGACCAGGTCAACCTGGGTTGACCTAAAGGGACCCATTTAGCTTAGGTTAGCCCCAAATCAGATCTTGATCAAACCAAATTCATCCAAGGCTCAACCCCTCCCCTCTTTGACCTATTTGACTAGGTTGACCAAGTCAACCCTTGACTTGGTCAACCCAAGTCATTAATGGGTCAATATGACCCATTAAGAGCCATTTAAAGCTCCAATTATTTCCTAATCCATTCAAAGCTCTAAACCACGGCCTAATGGGCTTAATAACCTCCTAATCAAACCCTAGATAGGATCTTAGCCGTTGGTCTTGACCCTAGAGCTTTAAATAGATGGAATTAGGGTTGATTTAGGGGACTTTTACTCTTGCCCGATCTCTAAGCCCCCAAAGCCTGTGAGATTCTGTGTGAGAGCTCCCACGACCCGTCCCCACCTTTTCCAACCCAAATCCGCCACCAAGACCCCGCCGGCGGCAGACTTTCCGGCGAACCGAGGGCTAGAACCTTCCTACGCGAATCCCGTCCGATCCAAGGCGTTTCGAGGCTCGAGATCAACTAGGGGATTACTCGTGGACAGTCTACAAGTTCAACAAGCCCAAGATCGCCCGAATCCACCGTGTGGATTAGGTATAATACCTAACCCTAGTTAGAAACACTTAGGGTTAATTAGCATCGTCATTAGTGCGTTTTAAGCCAAATGAATCATCCCACACGAATGCTCTTCACGTATAGATCATATGTTTAAAATTTCATTCAAATCCATCCAGTAGATCGTGAGAACGGGATGAAAATAGGGTTAGGGCCTCGGCTAGCGTTCGCCTGCAGCTGAGCGGGATCAGAGCCGTTGATCTTACTGAAAGTTCGAAAGGGATGTTAAGCCCTAGTGAACTAGTCCCGAGGCTAACCAAGAGGGGGGGTGAATTGGATATTTAAAACAAAACAAAAATCTTTTTATAATTTGCAGCGGAAATGAATTAAAACAACAATAAAAAGATCAATCACAGATTTCACCCAAGCAGATAATCGCAATAAAATAAAGTGCGGAAAATAATAAGAAAGAACATACCAGATTTATAGTGGTTCGGTCCAACTTGACCTACGTCCACTCCTCGGAGGCACCCTCCAAGTATTGCACTATACCACAAGTGTCTCTCCTTTAGCCCCCACAGCTAGGCGGAGAAGCCCTTACAAAATCGCTTCCACCTTCCCCGGTGCGGCGGAGTAGCTGGGTCCTTCGACACCAAAGAGCACTTCTTCTTCCCAAAACTTCCTTCGAGACGAGCCTTGAATCCGACGGTACTTAGGTGCAAGCCTGCCGGAGCAACCGTGTGAACCCCCTCACACTCCCTCGAGAAACCCCCTTCCCAGGCTCTTGTCCCTCTCAAACTCCACCCTTTCCTCTCTCCCTTTCAAGCTCTCTCTTCAAGTTTTCTCCAAAAGAACGAAGCCTCAATGGCTGCCAAAGACACATATCAAGTGCCTTGAGAAAGCTTAAATAAAGAGCTCCAAAAACCCTTCCAAATTAGTTCTGGCAGCAAAGATCGTCCAGGACGATCGCCGGATCGTCCAGGACGATGTGCTCCAAAAGACGGCTTCAGAAAACCCTAAAAACTCAATTCTGCCGCCCGAAATCGTCCAGGACGATCGCAGGATCGTCCAGGACGATGTGCAGAATTTGACCTGATAGTCCCGTACGATCCTGGGATAGTCCAGGACGATCAGAACAAATTTTGCACAAATCGTCCAGTACGATATATAGATCGTCCAGGACGATTAGAACAAATTTTTACTCTTAAATCCTTGCCTAAATTATCATGGCGGCTAGGGTTTTGAGATCATATTAGATCGTCCAGGACGATTAGTTCAATGAACAGATCGTCCTGGACGATCTGAAATCGTCCAGTACGATTTGTTCAAAAGTTGAACTTCTGATTTTGACAGGATCTCACTCCCCCTAAGTATGTGTACACATGGTCATAAATAAGCATATACTATTACAGGACTTGACTCAAGGAATCAAAAAGTACATTAATGAGAAATACAATAAAGCCTTTTCTACTCATTCTTGAGTCTTGAATCTTTCTTGTATTGATGCATGCTGTTCCTGAAATGTTAGTGCACACACAAATAAATATACATTCCAAATATTAGAAGATGTGAGCCATAATGTTTGTTATCATCAAAACAAGAACTCTTGAGCCCGAGTCGTAACAATCTCCCCCTTTTTGATGATGGCAAACATTACTGGTTGAATTTACAAAAAGATATTTTCTCCTAATCTCCCCCTCACTAAGAAAAAGTCTTTTAAAAATAGGGAGGAATACTTTCTTCTTCTTCTTTTTTTTTTTTTTTAAATTTTTGAAATAACTACAACAACAATATGATGTAAAACAAACAACATAAAAACAAATATCACAAATACGTAAAAAACATCACAAATACAACAGTATGTTCTCCCCCTTTGACATTATCAAAAAGAGGAGGAGCAAAAATTTGGAAAGTCACCTCTTGAGATTCTCCAAAAACTTAGTAAGACATGAATTGATCTCTTTGAACCCAGAAAGGTTAGAGAATCAGAAAATGTAAATCCAAACTCAGGTTTTAAAAAGGCGAAAAAACTTTTTAAGCCAATATCTAAATCAAGGAACAAATTAGATAAGGAAATAAAACTTCTTCAAAACTCCTTTCATAAAATACATCTAATAGAAGATTAATGCAAAGTAATGAATCAGAAAATCTTGATTTTCAAACTCAAGTAACGAATCTATCAAAAAGTCATAAGAGTTTTCAAAACTTTAGAGATTTACAAGAATAGAAGCAGCTTTTATGGGCTAATTTTGTGCCTCTTTTTCAATTTGTTTGGCGCATTGCGCATCTTTTGATTTTTGATACACTTTGTGTATTCAATTTGGCAATTTCGCATCTTTTCAATTTTGGGCTGATTTTGTGCCTCTTTTCAATTAGTTTGGCGCACTGCGCATCTTTTGATTGCCTCCTTTCTAAATCTTTAAAATCAGCAAACCTTATTCTTATGATAAAGACGAACAACCTGAATAAGATAATCTTAAAGTTGGTTCAATAATTTGCAAAAGATTCCTACGAGATAGACAAAATGTTGGGAGATGAAAAAAGTTTTAATTTCAAAAATCAATTTATAATCTGAAACAGATTTTGACTCAAAAGCAAGATAGCCTTATTCAAAGAAATGAGATAGAGAGACAAAATCATGAGTTTTCTTCCTTTACTTGATTTTAGAAAAATCAACCACAACTAACATAGTATTTAGAAAATACAAGAGGTAAATTTTCCATTTTTTAAAAAACAAGATCTTTAAAAAATAATTTTTAAAATAAGAGGTGTTATGTGTGTGCTTGATCAGAGAAACAATAAAAAGAAACATAAGGAATTTGAAAAGAAAAAAAAAAAATAAAACACAGAAAACACAACGAATAAACAATAGTAATAGAAAAACAAAAACATAAACACAAAAAAAGAACATTAATTTACATCAGCTTGCTCCTGATCAGATGATTCAGAAGCTAGATCTGCCCAGGACATTTTTCGTTTTGCATTGTCAGCCCTTATTAGAATTTGCTTAGCTTTACCCTTTTCCTTTTCAGGAAGGGTTCTTAAGTTCGGGCACTGATTTTTCATATGTCCAGGCTTCCTACATCCAAAACAAATAACATCAGAAGAAAACTTTATATTCTTACCATTTTTACCTTTGTTCCACTTTTGATGTTGATGTTTGTGCCTTAGCAGATTTTTCAATTTATTTGTTGCTGATGCTAACTCTTCACTTTCATCACTTTCAATGTCTTCAGTTTTCATCACTATCGTTTTATCTGCATCCAAAAGCTTTTGACCCAAACCTTGCTCGTAGGCAATGAGTGAGCCAATCAAATTATCAATAGAATATTCGTTCAAATTTTTTGATTCAGAAATTGCAATGACTTTGGCATCAAATTTAGCAAGTAGAGAACGTAGGATTTTATTAACTTTTTCAAAATTTGAAAGTTCTTTTCCTAAAGCATGTAATGATGTCACAATTTGAGAAAACCTAGTAAACATGTCCAAGATCGTTTCATAAGGTTTCATGCTAAAAAGTTCATAATCATGCATTAACATATTTAGCCTAGATTGCTTGATTTCATAAGTACCTTCATATCTAGTGCATAATTTATCCCAGATTTCTTTGCCAGAAGTGCATGCAGATATTAACATATAATCATCAGAATTCAAAGCACAGAAAAAACAATTTAAACATTTAGCATTTAATTGAGCATTGATCTGATCTGTTCTACTCCATTCAGAAAAGGGAATATCAATTTTAATTTCATTTACAATACGTGACGGTGCAGAATAACCAATTTGAATCATATGCCACATACGATAATCAATAGATTTCAAGAAAGTAGACATACGAATTTTCCAAAAATCAAAAGTAATATTTTCAAATAAAGGTGGCCGGGTGATTGAATATCCTTCCGCAATACTACGATTACAAAAATTAGCCATGGATCGAATTCAAAAGTTTTTAAACTTAAATTTTGAATCCCGCTCTGATACCACTTGAAAGTTCGAAAGGGATGTTAAGCCCTAGTGAACTAGTCCCGAGGCTAACCAAGAGGGGGGGTGAATTGGATATTTAAAACAAAACAAAAATCTTTTTATAATTTGCAGCGGAAATGAATTAAAACAACAATAAAAAGATCAATCACAGATTTCACCCAAGCAGATAATCGCAATAAAATAAAGTGCGGAAAATAATAAGAAAGAACACACCAGATTTATAGTGGTTCGGTCCAACTTGACCTACGTCCACTCCTCGGAGGCACCCTCCAAGTATTGCACTATACCACAAGAGTCTCTCCTTTAGCCCCCACAGCTAGGCGGAGAAGCCCTTACAAAATCGCTTCCACCTTCCCCGGTGCGGCGGAGTAGCCGGGTCCTTCGACACCAAAGAGCACTTCTTCTTCCCAAAACTTCCTTCGAGACGAGCCTTGAATCCGACGGTACTTAGGTGCAAGCCTGCCGGAGCAACCGTGTGAACCCCCTCACACTCCCTCGAGAAACCCCCTTCCCAGGCTCTTCTCCCTCTCAAACTCCACCCTTTCCTCTCTCCCTTTCAAGCTCTCTCTTCAAGTTTTCTCCAAAAAAACGAAGCCTCAATGGCTGCCAAAGACACATATCAAGTGCCTTGAGAAAGCTTAAATAAAGAGCTCCAAAAACCCTTCCAAATTAGTTCTGGCGGCAAAGATCGTCCAGGACGATCGCCGGATCGTCCAGGACGATGTGCTCCAAAAGACGGCTTCAGAAAACCCTAAAAACTCAATTCTGCCGCCCGAAATCGTTCAGGACGATCGCAGGATCGTCCAGGACGATGTGCAGAATTTGACCTGATAGTCCCGTACGATCCTGGGATAGTCCAGGACGATCAGAACAAATTTTGCACAAATCGTCCAGTACGATATATAGATCGTCCAGGACGATTAGAACAAATTTTTACTCTTAAATCCTTGCCTAAATTATCATGGCGGCTAGGGTTTTGAGATCATATTAGATCGTCCAGGACGATTAGTTCAATGAACAGATCGTCCTGGACGATCTGAAATCGTCCAGTACGATTTGTTCAAAAGTTGAACTTCTGATTTTGACAGGATCTCACTCCCCCTAAGTATGTGTACACATGGTCATAAATAAGCATATACTATTACAGGACTTGACTCAAGGAATCAAAAAGTACATTAATGAGAAATACAATAAAGCCTTTTCTACTCATTCTTGAGTCTTGAATCTTTCTTGTATTGATGCATGCTGTTCCTGAAATGTTAGTGCACACACAAATAAATATACATTCCAAATATTAGAAGATGTGAGCCATAATGTTTGTTATCATCAAAACAAGAACTCTTGAGCCCGAGTCGTAACACTTACGATCAACGGTCGAGATCCCGCTGTTTCGCGGTCTGGATCAACCGCAGATCCTTGCCTGTGGTTTCGCACGCGATCCGGCTCGATCTGAGCCCTTGATTCATCACGGCGGGGGATCCAACGGCAGCGGAGAGCCGCCGTCGTTTTAAGTAGAGGCGGGTCCCGCCGCGCCAATCATTGGCAATGATTGCGCGGCGGCGCAATCATTGCCAATGATTGGCCGCTGTTAGCTCGGCCAATCATAGGCCGACACGTCGCCGCGTTTTTATTTTATTTTATTTTATTTTATTTAATTAATTTAAAAAATTATTTTAAATATGTTTTAAAAATAAAAAAAGTAATAATTATTATTTTTATTATTATAATTATTATTAATATTTTAATTACTGTCATTATTATTATTATTTTTTTTAAATTATTTTTTTATATTATTATATTAATAATGATATTCTTATTTTAATAATAATTATTATATTAATAATAGTATTAGTTTTCTAATATTATTATTATAATAATAATATTATTATTTTAATATCATTATTATATTAATAATATTTCTATCCTCTTAATATTATTATATTAATAATGATATTATTATTTTAATGATTATTATTATATTAATAATATTATTATTTTAATATTATTATTATGTCAATAATAACATTATTATTTTAATATCATTATTACATTAATAATATTATTACTATTTTAATATTATAATATTAATAATGTTATGATTGTTTTAATGTTGTTATTTTATTAATAATAACATTATTATTTTGAAAATATTATTATTTTAATATTATTATCATATTATTAATACTTTAAAACTATTTTTAACTATTATTATATTATTATTAATATTTTTAAAACCTTTTATTTTATTTTATTTTATTTTATTATTATTACTTATTACTTATTTTAAAATTCAGAGATTTTATTTTAAATTTATTAATTATTTTTAAATATTAACTATTTTAAATTATTTAAAAAAAAAATAATGTTTTTAAACCTATTTAACTTCAAAAATTCATAACTTCCTCATTTTAAATCGGATTTTGACGCACAATACCTCGTTCTTTTCAGAAAAATGTGAATTTTAATTTAAAATTCTTTTTTATATCTGATTTTGTCCTTTCTGGATGCTTTCTGTATTACTATGTTATTTAATTATTTAAATATTATTTAATTAATATAATTGATTATTTTTAAAATAAGAATTATTTTAAAACCCCCCTTGGTGGCTGGCAGACCTCCTATACTTATGAACTGAAGTATTTTCAATTATCTTATTTTCAAATTTATATTATTATTATTTATAATATTTATGTATTTTAAAGATGATTTTAAAATTATATATTATTTAAATCCTTTAATTTTGGGAGGTCCACCTTCTATAAAATTTTAAACCTAGGGCCTATATGTGAACAGAATTCATGTGGAAGAAGGATTAGTGAATGATTGTGTCCCAATCATTCACTAATCACTTCATTAGGCTTCTTTACTTAGTGTTTTCGTAGTCCTTGCATGTGTAGGTTGCACAAGCACTTAGCCTAGGCTCTCCTAGATCTAAGGACATGGTTTGGTGTGTTTATATTTGCTGCATTTACCCTCTATGTTGTGCCTAAGGGTTAGTTACTTCATTTCGTTCCTATATAACGTAGTGACATCTTAAGGACAACAATTAAGGATCGTCTAGTGAACTTAGAAAAATTCCAGGAATTAGGGTATAGCTCCAAATGACTTGAAATCTAAAACACTTAAACATAGTGACATCTGGAACCCTCTAGAATTTTCTAGGAATTTTCTAGACTCTTTAAAACACTTAATTAGCAAACCCTAACTTACCCGTTAATTAAGCCTTGGAAACTTCAGAAAAATCTAATAAATCCATTTTAAATCAGAAAAATACCCATAATACCTCAAACTCTCCAGAATTCATTCCCCAACCTTAGATAATTAGGGCCCCCTAATTGGACCTTAATCTGGACTTTAATTCAGCTTTAATCAAAAATCACCTTTTTGCCTTAATTAAATTATTAAAAATTATTAAAAATCCCAAATTTTCCCCAAATACTTGGGAACACCTTCTTAGGTCATTTATGACCTTTGGGGGTGATTCCAATCAGTTTGGAGCTAATTTGGGCCAAAACCCCCAAAATACCCCTAATTAGGCAATTTCGATAATTCCCTTAATGCCCCAACTTCTAAAAATCATAACTAATTATAGAAAATTCCAAAATGGGCAAATTAAAAGGCACCTAACTCTAATTAAGGTCTAGTATTTATTAAAAATCTCAAGTGGCCAGAAATCAGCTTAAATTTAAAAGTCAACTCTTCGGTCAACCGTAGCCTATAGTCTAGGGCCCGAAACTTCTAAAATTCATAACTTTGCGTAGGAAACTCCAAATCCAGCAAACTCAAAGGCATTCAACTCACATTAGGGTCTAGTGTTCATTAAAAATATTAAGATTTCAGAAATCAACTAAAATCAAAAAGTCAACAATCCAGTCAAACTTAGTTCAAAACGAGACCAAAACTTCAGAAATTCATAACTTTGGATAGAAGAATCCAAATCGGGCATACTAACTGTCTAACTGATCAGATTAAGGCCTAGTATTTTATAAAAATATTAGCTTATCATAAATACCCTTTAATCAAAAAGTCAACTTTGGACCCCCTTTTGCTTAGTGTATAGGTGGACCCCGAACCCCCTAAAACTCACTAATGCAATTTAAACTTTAAATATTATTACCCTGAGCATTAAAACTGACCTACATACCAAATTAAATAAAATGGATCTTAATTCCCTAATATTTATACTTTAATTAAAATTTTCCTTTAGACCTACAACCAACTTGGACAGTAGGCAATTGTAACTAACTACCCAGCTTAGGATCTACCTCAGCCACACAGACTTTTACACACACTGTAGAATTGTTTGTTAGGGCACCACTTCTAGGCTTATGTTAGGCCGGTGTTTACTTTTCTGCTGCGTGCCGAGTTTTCCGGATTTCATTGCATGTTGTGATTGAACTATTGGTGTGTTTGTTTACTTTTACTGCACTCTGGGAATTGATGTGATTGCACGATAGACTACCCATAGGTTAGGATCGAGGTTGATACTAATGATGTTTTCTGCAGGTGGCCATGCTCATGCAGCACTAAATATAAGGGGGGCAATAATCATGATTTAAAAAAAATTAATGCTATTTTATACAGGTACTCCAGAAATTGCTCGGCCCCCCTAAATAAATGAGGGCTAAAATAATAAATCATTATAAATTGCTACAGGTGCTCCAGAGCTTGCTTAGCCCTCAAACATTTAAGAGCATGGCCAAGTGTGGCTGTGATGAGTATTGTCATTTCTATATAAATTGCTTGGGATAATATAAAATTGCTTGGGTTGATTTTTTTTTATTAGGATAACCTTGCAGGAGAGTCTAGATTTACTGCTTTCATTTAATGTAAATGGTTTGTAACTTGGTATTGAGTTGTAAAAGTTTATTTTGAGTGGGGATACAAGAATCCAAAGGTTGGATGCCCAAAGAGAAAAGGACACCCAATATGAGGATAGTCCTTTTCTGTTTGGGAATCCAAATTTGGATTATTCTACTACCCGAGGAGTCCAAGGAAGCTGAGGTCCAAGGAGTCCGAGGAAGCTCAGATCCAAGGAGTCAGAGAAAGAGAAGATCAAGAAGATGAAGACCAAGAGTATCCCACTCAAAATAACTTGCGTCAATCTTAGGACTAAAAATCCGGGTTGTTGGCAGTGGTGCCCGGCCACTTTAATTTTCTGCAAACCCTGGGTTGTAATTAAGGGCAGTTGGCCTATGGACATTTATTAATTTGTTTGGATAATTTTGATGTGTTTTATGATTGTGTGCCTCTAGGATTGTTTGCTTTTCTTAGTTTCTTGGCGTTTTGCATGTCGCTTTTGTCTTAGCCTGGATTTCGTTAGGCTCTTTAAGGACTAAAACTTTTCTACTCACAACTAACATTCAAATTTTAAGATTTAAATAATTTAGAAACTTAACGACCTAGGGAATTGCCGGAATCGTCCGGGGTCGCATGCATATTAATGCATTTCTTTTTCCTTCTATAAGACACTTCCCCGCCTGCGGGTAGAGTCCGGATAATCTGACCTATGAGGATGAGGTGTCGGACCTGGGGAAGCCCAGTCTAATTCTAAAAATTATTTTATAAGCCTTTTTAAAGTTATGTGCATACCTGATTTGGATATTTTGACTAGCATGCATTGCATTAGAAACTAACTAAATCAAAATTTTAATTGCATTAGTCATAGGAGCATTCACCCAACATCAGTCCGGGGCCAATTAGGAAATCCTCTAGATGTCGGCCCTACTTCCGAGAACTATAACCTATCCACCCATCTTCCATTAAATGACTGGACAGCATGATTTTAAAGCGATTAGGTGGTTAGCTGGCTCCCCCTTCCAGGCCGGGGTAAGTCCAAGTTTTGCATTGCATTAGTTAGGACACGGGTGTTAGTGTTGCGTAGAACACTAAACCCATTAGATTTAGGATTCAAGGGTACTATTGTTTCGTAGTACGCCTCATCAGTAGGTAGGTCTTCTATCTTTCAGAGACCCTAAACCCTATATATCCGCATCACACGGATGACGCCACCTCCATCCTTCCCTCCTGTATGTTTCGAGTGCATGATTTATTTATTTTTTTTTTCTAGTTTCTTCTCACTACCTTAGTCCCTCCGGATGTTGATGTGAGCCGTGCATGTTGACTAAGCCTAGTTGAACCTCTCTTTCCCTTTGAGTAGGACTTCCTAGTCTTCCCCCTATGTGCCAATCCCAATTCAGAAAGTATAATATATAATCCTTAATCGAGAGTATTCTCAGGCTCCGGCTTGAGATGTAATTAACCACGGGGGCTTGCGCCCGTGGGAAACCGAATCCCACTCTCAAATAAACCCCATTCGAGCTAATGTATCGGGTGGGGAAAACCCATTACGATCAGATCATATATATTATTACCCATCGGGGTGTGCTGGTGAGAGCCGCTATCCTCAATGGTTAATCATATGTGTGATCGAATCTGCCCTTCCATTGGCCAGATACTGTCTCCCCTCGCGGGGCGATGGTGTCTGTTGTCCTTTCGGAGGTCCACAGGTTTCTGGCGACCACGGTGGGACAGGTTTCTCTCTCCATCTTTGGATTCTATATTATTCTTTCTTGTGTGTACTCCGGGATTGGTACTCCTTAGATTAGGTCCGTCCCACTCTTAGTTAGGGTCCTTCCTTAGTTAGGATCGTTCTTCTTTTTCTTAGTTAGGGTTCCCCCCTAGCTAGGTTTCTTTCTTTCCGTTCTTCTTAGTTAGGGTTTCCCCCCTAGCTAAGCTTTCCTCCTTCAGACCTTCTAGGTCATTCTGTCCCTTATCTATCATTCATCTTCTCATTATTTCTTACTAATTATTTCAAATTTCTTTTCTTCTTCTTGACAGACAGTGCCATGGCTTCCTTCGTGCCTTCCGTTACTTTCAATTTTGGTTCTGACGCGTGGGTGACACTTCCTGAGTCCCTGCTAGCCAGTCCTCCCGCTGGAGGAATCACTTTTGGTTCCTTCACTGACTCGGCCTTCGTCACTCTTGGCGGGCCGACCCCTGCTGAGGCTGCTGCCTACTCTCCTCCCCAGAGGAGGGCTCGCGCAGCCATGCGACCTTTTGGACGTCCAGTTGCTCGGCGGACAGCCCGGGCACCTGCTTGTCCTACTCCTGTTCGTGTGCAGCCGGCACACCCTGTGGTTAGGCAGCCAGTGCCTAGACCACTCCCAGTTCAGCCCACTCGTCCAGCAGTTAGGCGACCAGTGCCTACTGCACCTGTTGTTCAGACTGCCCCGGCCCCTCAGCGCCGGCAGACAGTAGTTACCCCTGTTGTTACTCCGGCAGAGGCAGCTCGTGTTCGGGTTCCCCCTCCTTCTTCCTCTAGGAAGAGGGGTGCCCAGACCGAGGCTCCTTCGCCTTCCTCCCGTCGGGTTTCAGCTTTCGCTCGACTGTCTCACCCAGAGACCCTCGTGCAGACCCCAACACTTCCCATACTTCCTGTTCCCCCTACCACTCAGGTGGTGGGTTCAGATGTTGCTTCGTCTTCCGCCTCCGGCCTTGGGAGAAGGGCCCGGAGGAATAGAAACCGTAGACTTCGGTTGGCTGCATCCGAGGCAGATAGACAGCGGATGGCAGATTCGTTGGCTCACCAGGAGCCAGTTCAGAGGAGAGTGGTCCCTAGGCAGCGGGCACCACGACTAGTTGCAGTTTCCCCTACCCCGGACGTTACAGTTGCCCCTGAGATAGCAGCGGTTCAGGGAGGACGCTTCTCCCCACTGACACACAGTGGTGATGAGGAGGACGTTGCTCGCATTGCGGCGGCCCCTCCTGTCGCTACTACTTTACCACGCGCTAGGGTCCCCAGGGATGATGCTGCTCGAACCCTCTCTCAGAGGATTCGGAGTATTATCCGCTTAGCGCGGGGTCGAGGCCCTGTCAGTCGAGAGAGGTTACTCCACCAGATTTCTCAGGCGTCCGTTCAGTTGCAGAGACAGACTGCTAGACAGAGGTACAGGTGGCAGAGAGGACAGCCACCTAGGCAGCCTGTTAGTTCGGTTCCGTTGGCGAGACCACAGATAGTTACTCCGGTTGTTGGACGACGCCCACGTCGTCATGGACAGAGGCAGCAGTTGGAGCCTCCCAGACCCCAGCTCCCTTCAGTTGTAGTAGCTCCGCAGCAGTCAGTTGCCCCTACTGGGTCCCGTCGCAGTAGATGGGTGTGGAGACGACGACAGGCAGAGTCCCCTGTCGATGCAGTACAGCCAGTTCAGCCAGCTCAGGCAGTTGAGCAGTTAGAGGCAGTTGTTCCTTTCGGATCAGAGGCAGTTCCGATGGTCTGTGATGCAGCAACGGACAATGATGCTGCAGTTTCTCCTAGTGGTTCACCGGTTCGGGCAGAGCCAGCCCTTAGCCCTTACGAGACTTTTTCCCCTTTGAGTCCGTATGCAGAGGACTTCCACCAGACCCTCTACGAGGATGATGCACTTGAGGATGATTTACTCGAGGAGGAGTCAGATGGAGATATACCGGTACACAGAGTATGCGTGGTTACTAGACGTGGCCACTCAGACGAGTAGATAGAGGCAGATGATGATGATGAGCAGGGAGAAGCTGAGGTAGGAGGATCTCCCCGGTCAGTTGAGACAGATGCCACAGTACTACAGTTACAGACTCAGATGGCAGAGATGGCCAGGGCCATGGCAGCGATGACAGCTCAGTTGACAGCTTTGGGGGCGATGCCCCAGATGACGGGCGTAGGCACTCCTGCTACGTCCAGGGACGAGCCAGCAGCACCACCTGTAGTAGCACCAGGTCCTGTGGGAGTAGACAAGGCCCAGAGAGCAGTTCCAGTGGCACCGACAGTAGTTGCTTTTACTACCCCAGTCCAGAGTCAGTCAGTTCAGTTGTCAGCCGGACAGATTCAGGATCTGATTGCCCGGAAGGTCGAACAGGCCATTTCCTCCAGGAAGTCTGGAGAGGTAGTTAGCAGGGGGCGTCCTTACCCAGTAGAGTACGAGCACGAGCCCTACCCCCCTGGTTTTGTCCCTCCTAGGTTCAGAGTCTTTGATGGGTTTGGGAACCCGAGGCAGCACGTGGCCCAGTACCGAGCCATCTGTTGCAACATAGGAGGGAACGATGCACTGATGTTGAGACTTTTTGTCAGCAGTTTAGTTGGGGTGGCCTTTGCCTGGTACGCCGACCTCCCCAACGATTCAGTACACACCTTTGCAGAGCTGGAGCAGTTATTTGTTCAGAGGTTTGTCAGTGCAGAGCACCGAGTTACAGTTGGAGAGCTAGTTGTGACTAGACAGCGGCCCCGAGAGCCTCTCCCAGATTACATAGTCAGATGGAGGAACCTCAGCCTACAGTGTGAGCCCCAGTTACAGGAGCAGCATGCAGTAGAAATTTTATTGAAGAACATAGATGGTCCGATAGCACCTTATCTGAAGGGTTTCAGCATCAGAACCTTTCAGAAGTTGTTGACAAAGGTGATCAGTTTGCAGGACAGCATACCCGATGCAGTCCCTCCTAAGGTTGAGAGTCAACCTTCACGTAGACCTCAGCGGCAGGAGTCATCAGGAGCACCTCCACTTAGGAGAGGAGAGGTACACAGTACTTATGGGCCATCAGATAAGGGCAAGAAGCCCTTAGTCAGTTCAGCACCACCTCAGCAGTCTCACACACCGGGCCAGTCAGCAGTGCAGTCTAGACCCTCCCGTAGGACCCCAGAGAGTCAGCAGTACCTACGGGAGAAGCTTAGCAAGGAATATCCCTTTAAAAGGGAAAGTGTGATGAAGATCTTCAAGTTCCTTACTAAGAGAAACATCTTAACATTCCCGAACAACAATAGAGTGGAAGAGGAGGGGCAGACAGAACACCCACTCTATTGTCCATTTCACAGACATATCGGGCATGTCATAGAAGACTGCTATGTGTTCAAGGACAGAGTTGAGAAGCTCATGGCTAGTGGGCAGATCCACCTACAGGACAGCGACCTGGTTCAGCCCAAGGGCAAGACACCTCAGACAGTTCAGATGATCTCGGGCTCCAGTAGTTGTAGTGACAGCCAGAGTGGCAGACAGAGCAGTCGTAGCAGATCACCCAGAGGTTCTGAGGGGGAGTGGCAGTTAGCACTCTCTCGGAAGACGAGGCAGTTGATCCGGCAGACAGCTCAGAGTTCAGAGGCAGTTGAGAGGAGGCCTACCCAGGCCAAATCGACAGTTGCCAGCCCAGTTTCTTCGCCAGCACCTTTTCCTTTTTCTTCTTCTGTTGTAGTGCCTACCGAGCACATTTCTTTTCCTATTTTATGTAATCAAAAGATATATGAAAAGGAAAAGTTTGTTGTAACTTCTGAGGAGAAGACGGGACGCCTTCCAGCACTTACGCTGAAGGATTTCGTTCTCCCTTCAACTGATGATGAAATAATAGAAGAAGGTGATTCTGGCTACTTCTGGTGTTTTGCTCCTACTTTTATTTCTTCTAGCACTCGCTCTTTCAATATTTTACATGTTTCTTATGATGGTTCTGTATGTGATGAAGAGTCTGAGTGTGATGAGGAACCAGTCTTTCTGATTCCGGAGGGTGGTTGTTACATGGATTCAGAAGATGAATCCGAGAACCCACTCCAGTCACTTTCCTTGGAGCCAACACATGCCATCACCGTTGAACCAAGTGAATCTCCTGTCAAAGATGACTCGATACAGGAAGTTCACTTGCGTTCAGGGAAGGTCCTTCCACCTAGGATGGCTAAGAATATAAAAGAGAAAGATAAGAACATTGTTACCCAGCAGGACGATCCTATCCCTTCCTCCCAAGAGCAGTCTAAGGAGAAAGGGAAAGGCCCTCAGCTGGAGGTCGATTACAATGTGTTGGCTCATTTAAGGAAAATTCTGACCCTTCTCAGTGTCTATGACGCTCTGATGATGTCCTCTGACTTGAGAGGGACCCTAGTAAAAGCACTACTCGAACCAGAGTCCTATCAAGCCTTCTTTGCTTCCGAATCTGTTGGAGATGCATGCCTTTTGAGAGAGATGCCGTGCATTACCTTTTCAGATCGTGATCTCCTCTTGGGTACCTCTGATCACAATCGTCCTTTGTATGTCACCGCTGAAGTCAATGGTTATGAGTTGAACAGGGTCCTCATTGACCAAGGAGCTTCAGTAAACATTCTGAGTTATGAAACTTTGAAGAGCCTCTCCCTGGGTCATTTGAAGTTAACCTCTGATAAGATTATGTTGAAAGGCTTCAACGACCAAGGACAGCGTGCCCTAGGGTCTATCACCCTACCCCTGAAGTTTGGAAATTTCCTTACTGAGGCGAAGTTTCATGTGATCGAGGCAGATACTTCATACAGGGCTCTTTTAGGAAGGCCCTGGATTCATGAGTATGGAATGGTGCCCTCTACCCTGCACCAATGTATGAAGTATATGAGGAATGAAGTCGAGTACTCCATTCCCGGGGATACCCAACCCTTTTCCGTGCATGAGGTCTCTATTTACGATGATGCTGAGCATTACATACCTCGTAAGAAGAGTAAACCTCCTTCTGCCCAGTCACCAGTGACACCTGCCAGTACTGTACAGGGTCCTGTACAGCTACCTGCGCAAGGTCCGTCATAGGTTAGTATTGAGGCAGATACCTCCACTGCAGATCCTGTTAGATCTCCTTTCCAATTTGCAGTTGGGCACGATGTTCCCCCTAGTAGAGGTAGGGGAGAGCGAGGTAGAGGTAGAGGTAGAGGATCGACTCGCCCGCCGCGAAACTACGACACTCAAATTCCTCCTCCCTCATATCTTTATGCTTCTCCTTTGACTGTCGAGTCCGACTCCTCTGACGATGAGATGACTGTTACTCCTCATCGCCTAGCTCCCTCACCAGCCCCGGACTTCACTGATTATAGTTCACTACCTACCTTTTGTAGGTACCTGATACCCGAGGGTGGTTTAGTTATTGACAGTGGTTCAGATGAGGAAGTAGACCCCCGACGTCAGACCACTAGTCAACAATCCCTTTCCTGTCAGATACGTGGAATAAGAGTTGAGGAGTCTCACCAAAGATCTTTGGTTCCCCCCTCCACTAGTGATGGTGGTGCACTACAAGTTAGAGGTCGCCCTCCGCCTCCTCTGTACGAAACCTTTGTACCACCACGAGCTAGTGAGTGTGCCTCGTTATCCCATAGTGTAGGTGCCCCGCTGGGTCCTGGGAGTCAGGGTTCAGCGGAGACCGCTATGGATAACAGGGTCACAACTGCCCCTCGTTATTTTTCCCCTTTCGTGAAAGACTGTGTAGAGCGGGGTGCAGTCATCTCGACTTGGTCAGATGAACAAGCTCTACGACAGGCTCGTGTTTGGCGGACTGATATGCCTCAAACTAAGCAAGGTTTAGGTTATGTCAGCAGAGCTCACCTAACCATGCTAACATCCGAGCGGTTTCCCACTCATACCCGGTTGTTTCTCTTACCGATAAAGAAGACCCGGGTGATGATGAGGATAGAGTACTCGATGCTCCTCAAGAGTTTGAAGATGGCATCACTTCTGCCATGGACGAATTGTGTGAGATAAACTTAGGCACTGAATCAGATCCTAGACCTATTTTTCATAGTGTCTTGTTATCTGACTCAGAGGCTCAAGAATACATCGAGCTACTCTCAGAGTTTAAAGATTGCTTTGCCTGGAACTACACCGAGATGCCTGGTCTAAATCCAGGTGTAGCAGTCCATAAACTAGCCATTAAGTCTGATGCAGTCCCTGTTAAACAAGCACCTCGTAGGATGAGGTTAGAAATAGAACAACAGGTGATCGCTGAAACTAAGAAGCTTATAGAGGCCGATTTCATTCGTGAAGAGAAGTACCCTACTTGGCTTGCCAATATTGTTCCAGTCCGGAAGAAGAACGGGCAGATTCGTGTCTGTATCGACTTCCGTGATTTAAATAAGGCATGTCCTAAGGACGATTTTCCTCTTCCTATCCCCGAGCTTATGGTGGATATAGCGTCGTCCCATAGCATTTTCTCCTTCATGGATGGTTCATCTGGTTACAATCAGATAAAGATGGACCCCGAAGAGGAAAAGTTTACTGCGTTTCGCACACATGTAGGTGTGTTCTGCTACAAGGTGATGCCCTTTGGTCTCAAGAATGCCGGGGCCACCTATCAACGTGCTATGACTGTTATCTTCGACGAGATGATACACGAGCAAGTTGAATGCTATGTGGATGATCTGGTAGTCAAAAGCAAGGTCCGTGGAGATCACCTTCGAGATCTACGAATCATTTTTGAACGCCTACGCAAATATGATTTGAAAATGAACCCTCTAAAATGCGCATTCGGAGTTAGTGCAGGAAAGTTCCTGGGGTTCATAGTTCGCTACCGCGGCATTGAGATTGATCCTTCCATGATCAAAGCCATAGTAGATCTAAAACCCCCTAAAAGCCTTACCCAGCTAAGGTCTTTTCAAGGAAAGCTAGCCTTCCTGCGGAGATTTATCTCCAATTTGTCTGGTAGATGTCACCCCTTTGCTGCCCTAGCAAAGAAAGACGCCCGCTTCCACTGGGATGAGCGTTGTCAGGAGGCCTTTGAGAGTATAAAGCGCTACCTGATAAACCCCCCTGTTTTAGCTGCACCCATCCCAGGGAGGCCGTTAATTCTCTACACTACGGCCCTGGATGAATCCTTGGGTGCGTTGTTGGCTCAGGAGAATGAGGAAGGCAAGGAGAATGTCTTGTACTACCTCAGTAGACGGTTGATACCCGCAGAGCTGAAGTACCCCGCGATGGAAAAGCAGTGTCTAGCTTTGATCTTCGCGGTACAGAAGCTTAGGCATTATATGCTTTCACATAAAATCAACCTAATCTCTCGAGTCAACCCCTTGCAGTATCTGATGACCCGTCCGACCCTCTCAGGTCGTCTGGCACGATGGTCTATGATCCTACTGTAGTTTGACATCACTTTCGTCGTGCAGCGGGCCGTCAAAGGACAGGCTCTAGCTGATTTTCTTGCTGCTCACCCGATCCCTACAGACTCCCCACTCAATGATGAGCTGCCTGACGAGCTAATCATGAGTGTGGTGGAGCAGGAGTCCCCTACTTGGGAGTTTTACTTTGACGGTGCGTCGTCCGTTAGAGCCTTGAGCCCGAATGAAACTCCTATAGTTAGGGTAGGTCTGGGCCTCATTTTCGTATCCCCTGAAGGTCACACTCTGAGATATTCCTACAGTCTTTCAGAACCTCGTACTAATAATGAAGCTGAGTACGAAGCTCTGATTTTAGGACTAGAGTTGGCCATTCAGATGAATGTCATGCGGGTGAAAATCTTTGGAGACTCACAACTGATCATAAATCAAGTAGCGGGAGTCTACAAAGTGCTTAAACCTGAGCTCTTGCCTTATCACAGCAAGGCAATGGAGCTCTTGTGTTTGATTCCTGAAATGACCTTAGCTAAAATCCCTAGATCTGCCAATGGCAAGGCAGATGCATTAGCTAAGTTAGCAAAGGAACTGGCTGACCCAACTGGCAACCCACTGTCTATCGTTGTCCAGTGTCGTCAAGCCCTATGCCCCGCAGACCTGTCTTCTCCCGATCAGACCCTCACAGTATTCTCAGTTGAGGAAGAATCAGACTGGAGAGTACCCTTTATAGAGTATTTGAAGTATGGCAGGCTTCCAGATGATAGATCTCTTGCTGCCCAGGTCAGAAAGAGAGCCCTATCATTCACTTATGTGAACGATACCTTGTATCGACGTTCTTTCGACCAAATGTGGTTGTGTTGCCTCAACAACGAGGAGGCTCGCAAGGTCATGGGCGAGATACATGAAGGTCTTTGCGGTGCCCATCAGTCCGGACCAAAAATGAAAGGCAGGATTAAACGCCTCGGTTACTATTGGCCGACTATGATCCGTGATTGTATGGAGCACGTTAGAAAGTGCCACCAGTGCCAAATTCATGGCACGGTGATTCACCAACCCCCTAATCCGCTGCACCCTACTGTATCATCTTGGCCATTCGAGGGCTGGGGCACGGATGTAGTGGGTCCTATTGACCCTCCTTCCTCTAAGGGCCATAGGTTCATTTTAGCTGCCACTGATTACTTCTCTAAGTGGGCAGAGGCTGTGCCACTTAAGGAAGTTAAATCAGAAGATGTGATGCGTTTCTTTCGTGATCATATTGTCTATCGCTTTGGTGTCCCACGCCGTATCATTTCAGATAACGGCCCGTCGTTTAGAAGCACCAAAATTGCTAGATTTGCCCACCGCCATAACATCAATTGGCGATACTCTTCAATTTACTATCCCAAGGTCAATGGCTTGGCGGAAGCATTCAATAAAACTCTCGTGCAATTAATAAGAAAAATCCTGGTTGCAAACAAACGAGAGTGGCACGATAGACTTCCCGAAGCACTATGGGCCTATAGGACTACATACCGTACTCCTACTCAGTCTACCCCATATGCTTTGGCTTTCGGGGTCGAGGCCGTCCTCCCACTTGAGGTCGAGCTCCCCTCGCTACGTGTGGCAGTCAGCCACAATCTTTCCCACGAAGATAACGCCCGACTACGGATGGAAGAGCTTGATGGTTTAGAAGAGCTTCGCCTACAAGCTTATCAGAACCTCAAACTATACCAGGCACGTATGGCTCGATCACATGATCGCCTTGTCCGACCCCGTGCTTTCCGGGTTGGCGAGTTGGTCCTTGTTTTACGCAGACCTATCATTTCGCGCCGTCGCCGAAGTGGTAAGTTCGAGCCTGTCTGGGAAGGCCCCTTTGCTGTGGAGCAAGTCTACGAAGGTGGTGCCTACCTACTCGTTGATGCCAATGGTGTTCACCCTATGCCTGTCATCAACGGGCAGTATTTAAAAAAGTACCATGCCTGAGTTCGCTCTTCGAGAGGGAGGGGGTCTCCTTACCGCCTGCAAATACTCCCCTGTATATGTACCCCCTTTGGAGGGGCTTCTTCACTTTTCGACAGTCTGTGTGGCCACGACGATTTGTCCTCTACCACACGATGTTTGTTGCGAGAAGTATGAGGCTATCCTTAGGGGTGATGAGGTGAGATGATATGATTCGTACACTGACATAAACTCTAGTCTCTATCATCTCCCTTGTCTGAACTCTTCTAGGCCAGATCTTGACCCATATCAGTCCAAATACAAATTCAAGTTCTATTTTCAATGGTGGGATCTTTAGATTCAATGTGCAAAGTTTCTAAAAGAAAGATTAATCTAAGAAAAGTCTGAGAGCTTAAAACATGAAGTGGACTTTTTAGAGAATTTTTCCTTAGAAAGTACAAAATTTATTTTTCCTAATGAAAGATTTACCCCTGTCTTCTTTAGAAAGTTAAGTAATTAGTGGGTTGACTCCTCTAAGCGCTTGAAGGACGATTATAATGATTCGAAAAAATATATGCCTTCTCTCTCATCCCTTGCTTAGGGATGATTTCCTATTTTGAACTAAAATCTATATCAAATTGAAATTAGATTTAGAGACGCGTATTTTCCCAATCATCTTGCAGTTTTCTATCTCATAGGTGTCTTTCGCAGGCTGATGAATCTACCTCATAATTTTCTTATTCAAGTCGTTCACTCTTATCATAGGATTGGATTTGCTTTGTGGATTTTTCTTCCTTGCACAAGAGAGTGAGTTTTTCTTCTCTTATGTTTGGAGGATAATCTTACAACTGAGAAAATTTTTTTTAGGGATTTAGAAAGGGAGCCAGTTACAAAATGAAAGATACACAAAGTGTATCAAAAGTGAAAAGATGCGCAGTGCGCCAAAAATCAAAGATACACAAAGTGTATCAAAAGTGGAAAGTTGCGCAAAATGCGCCATAAAGTCAAGGATACACAAAGTGTATCAAGTAATTAAAAGGTGCGCAGTGCACCAAATCAAGTTGAGGGGCTCAAAATGAGCCCAAAGTGGATAAATAAATGGCTTCCCTTTCTTGTAAATCTCTAAGTCTCAGAAAATCCACACCCCTTGATATTCGTGACACTTGAGTTTAAAAATCATGATTTTGGATTCATCATCGTGCAAGGATGTTCTATTAGATATAAAAATATTCTCATGCAAGAAGATTGAGAAGATTCAGTTTCTCTCTCTAATTTACACCCTTTTAAATTAGATATTTATTCATAATATGTAAGGGAGAAAGCCCAGCTTAGCTTGTAGGGAGCTTAAGCTGGGTTAGCAAAATTTAAATCCCTAACCTTCTCGGGTTTAGATGGAGTCAACCCATATTACCGAACTTTCTGAACCTTCTCTAAGGTTCAAGATGATTCAGAGGTTAATTTTTCATTTCTAAAAATAATCCTGTCACTCTCTGATGAAATTTTCACTCTTTAGGAAATGTTTGAATCAGACTTATCTCAGATTAATTGGTAAGGGCTTAAACATCTCTTAGTGGTCCCACTATTGAGTTTGTTTAAATGCTTGCCATATTCTTTTAAAAATTCATGCACAAAAATATTTTGACCCCACCATCTGATTATAGACCATTCTTAAGGACTGATAAAAGTCTCGCATTTATTGTACCTTCCTCTTCTGAGTTCTGGTAATTTGGGAGTTTCCCCCTCTCTGTTCCCCCAGTTTCACTTGGTGCTCCCAAGTGTGGTCTGGAACATCAAAACTAATTCAGACTCCTTTTGTACTGGGTCCATACCAACCTATGCTAGCCAGGGATGGTAATGTTGATCCACTATCCTAATCTAAACTTCATTCACATATCAATTGTGTTATGGTTGTGCCCCCAGTTCTATTCATGTGGCGAATATGGCTTGGGTTATCAAAGCCAATCTTACCTCCCTCTTTGTGTTCCAATCATTAGAGGATATCTCATACTAGGAGTAACGCACGGATATGGTAAACATTCCCTCTGCCGGGTGTTATCTTCGACAGTACGAGATATACTTAGTCTATGGTTGAGAACATATAAAAAATGCATCTATAAAATAAAAGAGGGAAGCTCTCAGCAGAGCAAAACTGGTTGCCCTTGTCACAGGTGGAACCCGGTAATACTCTCTAAGAGCTCAAATTCCCCCCAAAGTTTTTTTTCTCTTACGAAGCGTCTGAGTGATCGCTTCAAGGATGAGTTTACACTTGTGATTATTATGGTCTTTTACAATCATGATAGTCCTTGTTAGTGGTGTGATACATCTTGCTCAAGATGTTAATATCCCACCTTCGCGAGCTCTGATTTCCTAGCAGGAAATCAACTCTCTAGTTTCTTTTAGTGACCTACTTTTTCACCCTTGCCCTGCTCCCAGCTACTAGAGCAGTCCTATGGGCCTAGTAGTGTCGCTCCTGCCTCTCACAGGGTCCCCCCGGTCAGGGTGAGTGTTACCGCTGTGATGTTTGATGTTTATTGATTTTACTCATAAATCATTTCCCTCAATGGCGAGTGTGTCTCCTCGCCATCTTGAGTTATTTTCCCAGTAGTGTTGCAGTACGCCTGGTTACCGGCGTTAGCATCACTGACTTGAGAGCTCTGATTTTCTAGCGGAAAATCAACTCAGTTTCTACTTTACTCTCTCTCTCATTCGTACTCTACCCTCAGCTGCTGGGATAGCTCTACGGATGCACTGATATTGTTCCACTTCCCACAGGGTCCCACCAGTTTGTGTGGGTACCACTACTGTGAGCTTTTCATAAATATCATTCATATGCAATGTTACTTCCCTTAGTGGCGAGTGTGTCCCCTCGCTACTCTTGTGTGCTTTCCTAGTTGTGATGCAGTACATCGAGTCTCAGATGTTAGCGTCGCTTCTTAGTGAACTTTGATTTTTTAGCAGAAAATCACCTCACTTGTCTTAGAATGACATACTTTCCCACCGTGACCCGACTCTTGGCTGTGGAGCGGTCCCTTGGATGTGTTTATGTTGCTTTCCACCCCTACAGGGTCCCACTAGCTTATGTGGATGTACCACTGTAGTCTTCTATGATTATTTCTCCATGATATAGTCCTTTTCGCTGTAGCAAGTGTGCCCTCCTTGCTACTTTAGCTACTCAGTGGGAATGAGATTACCCCTCTCACACTTTGTTGAGGGCGTACCTTTCCCCATGGTCTCTCGAGGCATCATTCTGGTGCTTCCAGGTTTGTATGATTTTGGTTTCTCCTAGGCAGTTTCACTAGCATTTGGATACTCGTGGCCACGACGACTTGTCCTCTACCACGGGGTACCCAAAACACTAGTTTGAAACTCCTTAGACGACCTTTCTCTCTTTGAAATTTTCCATTTTCTACTCCTCTTCCCATCCCTACACATATGCGTGTTAGGGTATGGTTGAGATGACTTTCCCCTGATTGCTCTACTGCAGGCATATGCGCCGGGTAGGCATCAGACTTTACTTGGTTGAGAGTGCCCCACAGAGTCCTTGGGAGGCATATCTCACCACCTCTTTTCCCTGATTGCTCTGCTGCAGGCATATGCGCCGAGTAGACATCAGGCTTTACTTGGTTGGGAGCACCCCGCAGAGCCCCTGCGAGGCATAGCTCACCACACCTTTACCCTGACTGTCCTGCCGCTCTGGTAGACATCAGACCTTTACCCTGGTCGTCTTGCTCTGATCAAGCAGACATTAGACTTTACCCGGTTGAGTGGGAGCCCGACAGAGTCCCTGGGAGGCATTCCCCACCACCACTTTTACTCTGGATGTTCTGTAAAAGACTACGCAGACTCCAATTTCGTGGCTTATTTACTTTTGCTGAGGTCAGGTAGAAGTATTGAGTCACCCCTATCCGCTGTTCCGAAAGGAGCAGGAGGAGACGGGATCCTTTCACCTTCTATTCTGTTGTTTGAAATGAACAGTCAGGTAGTTGGTTTTACTTACCGGTTGAGAGAGCCCGACAGAGTCCCTGGGAGGCATTCCTCACCACCCCTTTACTCTGGATGTTCTGTAAAAGACTACGCAGACTCCAATTTCGTGACTTGTTTACTTTTGCTGAGGTCAGGCAGAAGTATTGAGTCACCCCTATCCGCTGTTCCGAAGTGAGCAGGAGGAGACGGGATCCTTTCACCTTCTATCCTGCTGTTTGAAATGAACAGTCAGGTAGTTGGTTTTACTTACCGGTTGAGAGAGCCCGACAGAGTCCCTGGGAGGCATTCCTCACCACCCCTTTACTCTGGATGTTCTGTAAAAGACTACGCAGACTCCAATTTCTTGGCTTATTTACTTTTGTTGAGGTCAGACGGAAGTATTGAGTCACCCCTATCCGCTGTTCCGAAAGGAGCAGGAGGAGACGGGATCCTTTCACCTTCTATTCTGCTGTTTGAAATGAACAGTCAGGTAGTTGGTTTTACTTACCAGTTGAGAGAGCCCGACAGAGTCCCTGGGAGGCATTCCTCACCACTACTTCTTCCCTGATTGTTTTGCTCTGATCAAGCAGACATCAGACTTTACTTGGTCGAGTGAGCCTGACAGTGTCCCTGGAAGGCATACCTCACCACTCTTTCACCTTCTATCTTGTTGTTTCGATACGGTCCAATGGATAGTTGGTTTGCTTTACTACCTTACTTTTTTGGGTTCTCTCTCCCCAGTTCTGCCCTCACTATAGGGTAAGGCAAAGAGAAGATCTCCCCCACTTTGTTACCTTTTGGTGGCATGTTACTACTTCGCTCTTTGTTCTATCCTTGGCTCTGCCCTCGCTATAGGGCAAGGTCAGGGGAAAATTCCCCTCTGCTCTCTCTCACCTCTTTTGATGTTCTTTTCTCTGATCTTTACTCTACTTCTTCTATCACGTCCGGTCAACGCCAACACGAGCGGTTCACTAGTTTGTTCGCCACTCCTGTTGGGGGTCCGTTTGTTGACCTAGTTTTTGCACCTAACCCCAGGTCTTGGGTCAACCCAGTTGACCAGGTCAACCTGGGTTGACCTAAAGGGACCCATTTAGCTTAGGTTAGCCCCAAATCAGATCTTGATCAAACCAAATTCATCCAAGGCTCAACCCCTCCCCTCTTTGACCTATTTGACTAGGTTGACCAAGTCAACCCTTGACTTGGTCAACCCAAGTCATTAATGGGTCAATATGACCCATTAAGAGCCATTTAAAGCTCCAATTATTTCCTAATCCATTCAAAGCTCTAAACCACGGCCTAATGGGCTTAATAACCTCCTAATCAAACCCTAGATAGGATCTTAGCCGTTGGTCTTGACCCTAGAGCTTTAAATAGATGGAATTAGGGTTGATTTAGGGGACTTTTACTCTTGCCCGATCTCTAAGCCCCCAAAGCCTGTGAGATTCTGTGTGAGAGCTCCCACGACCCGTCCCCACCTTTTCCAACCCAAATCCGCCACCAAGACCCCGCCGGCGGCAGACTTTCCGGCGAACCGAGGGCTAGAACCTTCCTACGCGAATCCCGTCCGATCCAAGGCGTTTCGAGGCTCGAGATCAACTAGGGGATTACTCGTGGACAGTCTACAAGTTCAACAAGCCCAAGATCGCCCGAATCCACCGTGTGGATTAGGTATAATACCTAACCCTAGTTAGAAACACTTAGGGTTAATTAGCATCATCATTAGTGCGTTTTAAGCCAAATGAATCATCCCACACGAATGCTCTTCACGTATAGATCATATGTTTAAAATTTCATTCAAATCCATCCAGTAGATCACGAGAACGGGATGAAAATAGGGTTAGGGCCTCGGCTAGCGTTCGCCTGCAGCTGAGCGGGATCAGAGCCGTTGATCTTACGATCAACGGTCGAGATCCCGCTGTTTCGCGGTCTGGATCAACCGCAGATCCTTGCCTGTGGTTCCGCACGCGATCCGGCTCGATCTGAGCCCTTGATTCATCACGGCGGGGGATCCAACGACAGCGGAGAGCCGCCGTCGTTTTAAGTAGAGGCGGGTCCCGCCGCGCCAATCATTGGCAATGATTGCGCGGCGGCGCAATCATTGCCAATGATTGGCCGCTGTTAGCGCGGCCAATCATAGGCCGACACGTCGCCGCGTTTTTATTTTATTTTATTTTATTTTATTTAATTAATTTAAAAAATTATTTTAAATATGTTTTAAAAATAAAAAAAAAAGTAATAATTATTATTTTTATTATTATAATTATTATTAGTATTTTAATTACTGTCATTATTATTATTTTTTTTTTAAATTATTTTTTTATATTATTATATTAATAATGATATTCTTATTTTAATAATAATTATTATATTAATAATAGTATTAGTTTTCTAATATTATTATTATAATAATAATATTATTATTTTAATATCATTATTATATTAATAACATTTCTATCCTCTTAATATTATTATATTAATAATGATATTATTATTTTAATGATTATTATTATATTAATAATATTATTATTTTAATATTATTATTATGTCAATAATAACATTATTATTTTAATATCATTATTACATTAATAATATTATTACTATTTTAATATTATAATATTAATAATGTTATGATTGTTTTAATGTTGTTATTTTATTAATAATAACATTATTATTTTGAAAATATTATTATTTTAATATTATTATCATATTATTAATACTTTAAAACTATTTTTAACTATTATTATATTATTATTAATATTTTTAAAACCTTTTATTTTATTTTATTTTATTTTATTATTATTACTTATTACTTATTTTAAAATTCAGAGATTTTATTTTAAATTTATTAATTATTTTTAAATATTAACTATTTTAAATTATTTAAAAAAAAATAATGTTTTTAAACCTATTTAACTTCAAAAATTCATAACTTCCTCATTTTAAATCGGATTTTGACGCACAATACCTCGTTCTTTTCAGAAAAATGTGAATTTTAATTTAAAATTCTTTTTTGTATCTGATTTTGTCCTTTCTGGATGCTTTCTGTATTACTATGTTATTTAATTATTTAAATATTATTTAATTAATATAATTGATTATTTTTAAAATAAGAATTATTTTAAAACCCCCCTTGGTGGCTGGCAGACCTCCTATACTTATGAACTGAAGTATTTTCAATTATCTTATTTTCAAATTTATATTATTATTATTTATAATATTTATGTATTTTAAAGATGATTTTAAAATTATATATTATTTAAATCCTTTAATTTTGGGAGGTCCACCTTCTATGAAATTTTAAACCTAGGGCCTATATGTGAACAGAATTCATGTGGGAGAAGGATTAGTGAATGATTGTGTCCCAATCATTCACTAATCACTTCATTAGGCTTCTTTACTTAGTATTTTCGTAGTCCTTGCATGTGTAGGTTGCACAAGCACTTAGCCTAGGCTCTCCTAGATCTAAGAACATGGTTTGGTGTGTTTATATTTGCTGCATTTACCCTCTATGTTGTGCCTAAGGGTTAGTTACTTCATTTCGTTCCTATATAACGTAGTGACATCTTAAGGACAACAATTAAGGATCGTCTAGTGAACTTAGAAAAATTCCAGGAATTAGGGTATAGCTCCAAATGACTTGAAATCTAAAAAACTTAAACATAGTGACATCTGGAACCCTCTAGAATTTTCTAGGAATTTTCTGGACTCTTTAAAACACTTAATTAGCAAACCCTAACTTACCCGTTAATTAAGCCTTGGAAACTTCAGAAAAATCTAATAAATCCATTTTAAATCAGAAAAATACCCATAATACCTCAAACTCTCCAGAATTCATTCCCCAACCTTAGATAATTAGGGCCCCCTAATTGGACCTTAATCTGGACTTTAATTCAGCTTTAATCAAAAATCACCTTTTTGCCTTAATTAAATTATTAAAAATTATTAAAAATCCCAAATTTTCCCCAAACACTTGGGAACACCTTCTTAGGTCATTTATGACCTTTGGGGGTGATTCCAATCAGTTTGGAGCTAATTTGGGCCAAAACCCCCAAAATACCCCTAATTAGGCAATTTCGATAATTCCCTTAATGCCCCAACTTCTAAAAATCATAACTAATTATAGAAAATTCCAAAATGGGCAAATTAAAAGGCACCTAACTCTAATTAAGGTCTAGTATTTATTAAAAATCTCAGGTGGCCAGAAATCAGCTTAAATTTAAAAGTCAACTCTTCGGTCAACCGTAGCCTATAGTCTAGGGCCCGAAACTTCTAAAATTCATAACTTTGCGTAGGAAACTCCAAATCCAGCAAACTCAAAGGCATTCAACTCACATTAGGGTCTAGTGTTCATTAAAAATATTAAGATTTCAGAAATCAACTAAAATAAAAAAGTCAACAATCCAGTCAAACTTAGTTCAAAACGAGACCAAAACTTCAGAAATTCATAACTTTGGATAGAAGAATCCAAATCGGGCATACTAACTGTCTAACTGATCAGATTAAGGCCTAGTATTTTATAAAAATATTAGCTTATCATAAATACCCTTTAATCAAAAAGTCAACTTTGGACCCCCTTTTGCTTAGTGTATAGGTGGACCCCGAACCCCCTAAAACTCACTAATGCAATTTAAACTTTAAATATTATTACCCTGAGCATTAAAACTGACCTACATACCAAATTAAATAAAATGGATCTTAATTCACTAATATTTATACTTTAATTAAAATTTTCCTTTAGACCTACAACCAACTTGGACAGTAGGCAATTGTAACTAACTACCCAGCTTAGGATCTACCTCAGCCACACAGACTTTTACACACACTATAGAATTGTTTGTTATGGCACCACTTCTAGGCTTATGTTAGGCCGGTGTTTACTTTTCTGCTGCGTGCCGAGTTTTCCGGATTTCATTGCATGTTGTGATTGAACTATTGGTGTGTTTGTTTACTTTTACTGCACTCTGGGAATTGATGTGATTGCACGATAGACTACCCATAGGTTAGGATCGAGGTTGATACTAATGATGTTTTCTGCAGGTGGCCATGCTCATGCAGCACTAAATATAAGGGGGGCAATAATCATGATTTAAAAAAAATTAATGCTATTTTATACAGGTGCTCCAGAAATTGCTCGGCCCCCCTAAATAAATGATGGCTAAAATAATAAATCATTATAAATTGCTACAGGTGCTCCAGAGCTTGCTTAGCCCTCAAACATTTAAGAGCATGGCCAAGTGTGGCTGTGATGAGTATTGTCATTTCTATATAAATTGCTTGGGATAATATAAAATTGCTTGGGTTGATTTTTTTTTATTAGGATAACCTTGCAGGAGAGTCTAGATTTACTGCTTTCATTTAATATAAATGGTTTGTAACTTGGTATTGAGTTGTGAAAGTTTATTTTGAGTGGGGATATAAGAATCCAAAGGTTGGATGCCCAAAGAGAAAAGGACACCCAATATGAGGATAGTCCTTTTCTGTTTGGGAATCCAAATTTGGATTATTCTACTACCCGAGGAGTCCAAGGAAGCTGAGGTCCAAGGAGTCCGAGGAAGCTCAGATCCAAGGAGTCGGAGAAAGAGAAGATCAAGAAGATGAAGACCAAGAGTATCCCACTCAAAATAACTTGCGTCAATCTTAGGACTAAAAATTCGGGTTGTTGGCAGTGGTGCCCGGCCACTTTAATTTTCTGCAGACCCTGGGTTGTAATTAAGGGCAGTTGGCCTATGGACATTTATTAATTTGTTTGGATAATTTTGATGTGTTTTATGATTGTGTGCCTCTAGGATTGTTTGCTTTTCTTAGTTTCTTGGCGTTTTGCATGTCGCTTTTGTCTTAGCCTGGATTTCGTTAGGCTCTTTAAGGACTAAAACTTTTCTACTCACAACTAACATTCAAATTTTAAGATTTAAATAATTTAGAAACTTAACGACCTAGGGAATTGCCGGAATCGTCCGGGGTCGCATGCATATTAATGCATTTCTTTTTCCTTCTATAAGACACTTCCCCGCCTGCGGGTAGAGTCCGGATAATCTGACCTATGAGGATGAGGTGCCGGACCTGGGGAAGCCCAGTCTAATTCTAAAAATTATTTTATAAGCCTTTTTAAAGTTCTGTGCATACCTGATTTGGATACTTTGACTAGCATGCATTGCATTAGAAACTAACTAAATCAAAATTTTAATTGCATTAGTCATAGGAGCATTCACCCAACATCAGTCCGGGGCCAATTAGGAAATCCTCTAGATGTCGGCCCTACTTCCGAGAACTATAACCTATCCACCAATCTTCCATTAAATGACTGGACAGCATGATTTTAAAGCGATTAGGTGGTTAGCTGGCTCCCCCTTCCAGGCCGGGGTAAGTCCAAGTTTTGCATTGCATTAGTTAGGACACGGGTGTTAGTGTTGCGTAGAACACTAAACCCATTAGATTTAGGATTCAAGGGTACTATTGTTTCGTAGTACGCCTCATCAGTAGGTAGGTCTTCTGTCTTCCAGAGACCCTAAACCCTACATATCCGCGTCACACGGATGACGCCACCTCCATCCTTCCCTCCTGTATGTTTCGAGTGCATGATTTATTTTTTTTTTTTCTAGTTTCTTCTCACTACCTTAGTCCCTCCGGATGTTGATGTGAGCCGTGCATGTTGACTAAGCCTAGTTGAACCTCTCTTTCCCTTCGAGTAGGACTTCCTAGTCTTCCCCCTATGTGCCAATCCCAATTCAGAAAGTATAATATAGAATCCTTAATCGAGAGTATTCTCAGGCTCCGGCTTGAGATGTAATTAACCACGGGGGCTTGCGCCCGTGGGAAACCGAATCCCACTCTCAAATAAACCCCATTCGAGCTAATGTATCGGGTGGGGGAAACCCGTTACGATCAGATCATATATATTATTACCCATCGGGGTATGCTGGTGAGAGCCGCTATCCTCAATGGTTAATCATATGTGTGATCGAATCTGCCCTTCCATTGGCCAGATACTGTCTCCCCTCGCGGGGCGATGGTGTCTGTTGTCCTTTTGGAGGTCCACACTTGTCAGCCTAGGATTAGGTCCCCAGCCCCTTGGCCTACGAGGTCCCCTTGAATGAGGTAACCCATGGTTGCTAACAAGGATCCTCTGGTCGGCACTCGACTAAGTAGGCTAAGGATACCGACGAACCTGGGATGATGGAAAACCATGGGATCTTGACCGGGGACGTCATACCCACTTGGTAGGTTAGTCTCCACCCTCACTTCTAGGGCATTCTCCTGATCTATTGATCAGGGATATAAGCCCCAACTTTCTAATAAAATCAATCATTCAAACTTAAATTTCTTTCAATCAAATTCAAGCCCAACACTTAGGATAGTTGAGGTGTTTCTGAAGTGATTCAGAATCTCAAAATACCTCCTACTCTTCCTCCTTTGACTCCAGAAATAAGTGTTCAATCTTGAACCAATCCCTGTTGAATTTCCAGTCCCTTAACCTTCCTTGATATCAAGCTTTAAAAATCTTAAATAAAATTCGTATCGCTATTTTAATCGAGAGTATTCGTAGGAAATTTTTTAGTTTCCTACGATATAATTAACTACGAGGGCTTGCGCTCGTAGGAGATTTAGAAACCCAGGCCTGATTTCAAAATCAAGCCTTTTCAAAATTTTTATTAATTATCTTTGGGAAATTCAAACCTAATGATCATTATCGTCATATTTAAACTATCGATAGTGATTAATATCTTCTTTCTCCGGATAGATATATCAATTACAATCGTAATTTTAATTATGAAATTAATGATCTCTTATCTGAATTATTATAGTTAAACAATGGATTAAACATCATTCTGATTCTTCGGGATCATATGTTGTTTCTCCTTGAGTTTGACTACGATAATCAGGAACCTATTAGAGAACGATATGTTCACCTTTTGAGGTGATATATCATTCATAATAAGTGTTCGATTATAAAATTTAAATTCCAAAAATTAAATATTTCTCAAAGAAAATTAAATCTTTTTTAAAACTATATTTTTCAATCAAACAAAAAAAAATGGCGACTCCACTGGGGAACTATCTCTCTCTCCATCTTTAATAGCGGTACGAATTTTGTTGCATCGGTAGTTTTGACTACCTATCTTCCGTTGGTCCTTCTACCCATTTCTCTCTTGGGTGAGTGTGGCCAACTCAATTAAGACATGTGAAAAGAGAGGCGAGTGTAAGAAACCTCCCTCTAAGCCGGGCTTTGACATTTTGCCTCCAAGTTTATTGGTAGAGCAAAAGAGTCAAGCCAAGCTTGTCAAAATCTTTTTACATATGTTGCAAACTCGCATGCGAATAAATCACAGCATGCTAAGTTTCGTATTTTACAAAAAAACCCTCAACCTCAAAACCCAGATTCAAAATTTCTTTAATTCAACCTGGATTTTGACATTTCACCCTAAGCTAGTCGGTATGGTGAAAGAGTCAAACCAGGTCTCTAGATTTTTCCTTAACTTTTGTTAACCATTATGTTGAAAATAGAACTCAACATTTTTGAGTTTCAAAAGTCAAGGAAAATCTTTCAAATCAACTTCAATCGTCATTGCTATGTGTCTTCTACAATATTCTATTGTAGTTGAACACATGCAATTCAAATTCAACATTCTCCAGTCAATTTCGGGCTTTGACATTTCACCCCTAAATTGCTTGGTGGTGTGCAAAGAGTCAAGCCTTAGGATCTTCAGGCTAATTTGGCACACCTACATATTTGAATAAAATTCAATATGTTGAGTTCCAAAATTTGAAGAGGATCCGTTCAATTCCAACCTTGAGTTTAAATCCAGATTCAAATTCAAATTCAATTTTAATTTAAATCCAATTTCGAGCTTGAATTTGAATCCAAGATTTAAATTTTAATTCAACCTCAAAACTGAATTCAATCTTAAGTTCAAATTCAATTTCAGAATTGAACTCAAATTTGATTCCGAACTTAAATTCAAACTTCAGGTTTGATTTCAAGGTCAAATTCGAGACTTTGACATTTCGACCCAAGTTAATTGGAGAAATGAAAAGAGTCAGGCCCGATCCCCAGATCTTTCATATCAATTTTATGCACCTATATGATTGAGTGAAACTCAGTCTGTTGAGTCATAAAATTTGAAGAAAGACCCATTTGACTTGAGCCTCAAATTCAAATTTAACTTTGAATCCAAACATAATTTCAACCTGAAATTTGAATTCGATTTTCAACTTAAAGTCGATTCAATTTTTATCGGGACTTTGACATTTCGACCCAAGTCAATTGGTGAAATGAAAAGAGTCAAGCTCGATCCCTGGATCTTTCATATCAATTTTGTGTACCTATATGATTGAGCGAAACTCGATCTGTTGAGTCACAGAATTTGAAGAAAGGTCCATTCGACTTCAACCTTAGGTTCAAATTCAAATTCAACTTTAAATCAAAATACAATTTCAACCTTAAGTTAGAATTTGATTGTCACCTCAAATTTTAATTTCAATTTTGAATTCAAGTTCGAGTTTGAACTTTGATATTTTGCCCCAAGTCAATTGGTGTAGCGAAAGTGTCGGGTTCAACCCTTAAGTCTTTTTTTGTTTGATTGAAAAATATAGTTTTAAAAAAGATTTAATTTTCTTTGAGAAATATTTAATTTTTGGAATTTAAATTTTATAATCGAACACTTATTATGAATGATATATCACCTCAAAAGGTGAACATATCGTTCTCTAATAGGTTCCGATTACAAATCTTGATTTATCCTGATTATCGTAGTCAAACTCAAGGAGAAACAACATATGACTTCGAAGAAAAAAAGACTTAAGGGTCCGGAGGCGGTTGTTCTTCCGGTGGAAAATTCTGTTTTAAGGACTGTTGGCTGTGATGCTATACCTGTTGCCTTGATTCCTGAGGGCCATGTTGCATCGGATATTGATAATGTTAATCCTGTTGTCAGTGCTATTTCTAGTGGTTTCAAGGCTGGTGCCAATTTGGATACTGCGGTTTGGATTCTAATGCTTTGGCTACCTCGTGCGTGGTCAATCTTGTTCCCACACCTATTCCTTCTCTTACTAATGATGTGGAGGGTGAGGAAGTATTCTTTACTGATTCTCTGAAGCCAGCTAGTCGGACTCCTAACTCTAATGATTATCCTGTGCATTTAGCTTCTAATCCTTTAGAGTCGGATGGTAACTGTATTGAGGCTTTGAATGGTGTGGAGGTTTCTGGGGGTATAATTAATCCTCCTGGTAACGTGGCTTCACCTACAACTCTTGTTGATATTCCTATTTCAGTTGTATCCAATGTGGAGTTGAAAACCCAGCTGGCCTTGTCTGTGCGTAACCCTTGTGTGGACCATTCAGATTGGTTATATGTGTCGGATGACGATGTTAATGAGGATGCAAAGGAGTTTCAAGATCCGCATGAGAAGCTTCTTTCCATGGTAGCTCGATCTATTGATCATACCATCCCTAGTGGTGTTGGGAAAAAAGCTAAAAATAAATGTAAGAAAAAATAAGTGCTGGCTTGGTGTGGTTTTCTATTGGTGGCTGGGTTGTGATGAGGCAATCCAACCCCGAGCTGGCCTTGAGTTGGCAACCTTGGTGGTTTGTTGGTTTCATCCGTGCCTTTCGGTGATTGGTGGTGTTTTTTGGGACTTTGGCTTAATGCTCTGTGGCTTTCTCCGCCAATGGATGGTCGTCTCTTTGCTACTCGGTGGGTGTGGATTGCCATTCTGAGCCCTCTTGGTTGCTGCTTCCTTTATTTTATTAGAATTCTTTGTGTTGTGTTTCGTAATGGTGGACTCTTTTGTTGTAAGTGTGTATTTTTGGCTTTGTATGGCTGTTGGTTGTTGTATTCTCCACTTTTGTTTAATAAATTTGGTTTCTTTAAAAAAAAAATGTATTTCATAATTTCAATAAAAATTTCAAACAACTGCTTTGCATACATGCTTTGGATGCATTAGCATGTTTCTCAATATACATTTAAGATTATTGATATATTGACAAAAAAATCATTTTCCTTACTATACATGTACTATTGTTAATGTATTAGTATAATTTTCAATTATAATTTAGCTTTAAATGGAAATTTTATCCCATGGAATTTATGATTAGGACTCACACCATTAACATAAAATTCATTAGTACAACAACAATAATAACAAGCCTTTATCCCACTATGTGGGGTCGGTATATGAATCCTTTTTCTCTATTGTGTCCTGTTAAGAGTCAAATTCTCATCTAAATCTAATAAAGAAATATCAATTCTAATATTTTATAATCAAATCTTTTTAGGTCTACCTCTATCTTTCTTAACATAAGTCAAATCTAATACCTCTACTTTCCTAACCGGGTCATCAGAAAGCCGCTATTTTATGTGACCAAACCGTCCAAGGCAACTCTCTCTAATCTTATCTTCCATTGAAGCTACTCCAACCTTTTCACGTATATACTCATTTCATATCCCATCTCTAAGAGTAAAACCACTCATCCACCTGAGCATCCTCATCTGTGCAACACGTAACTTAATATTTTGCTTCTCTTTTAATGGCCAACATTTTACACCATAAAGCATTGCAGCTCTCACTACTCTTATATAATTTTTCCTTAAATTTGAGAGGGACTTTTCTACTCATTAGTAAAACTTTAATATATATTTTGAAATGTCTAAGATAATTAAGAGTTTGGAACTAGAATTGAAAAAAAAAATGAAGAATTTTTCATATCAAGGAGACATACAATATGTGTACCCTAATAGTTCTAGTGGTGCACGAAACTAATATCATCTTAAATGATTCAAGACACTTTCACATATGCTATACATGTGATGGGCGTACATTTATGCAAGGATATGTAAGTGATGAATGTGCTTATCATAATTTTAAAGATATTTACTAAAAGGTTAGTTGGCTCTCGAGCAATTTTTTTTCTAATTATCTTTTTTAACAATTTATTTTTTCCTTCTTTTGCATTAAATCAAGGGTTGTTTGGTAAGTGGCTATTACTCCTACTTTGTTATTATGTTCCCTCTCCTTCAATTATTACAACTAGTAACTTGGTTGAGAAATTTCTCTTCTATCAATATGAAAATGAAGTTGGTTTTAGCAACTATCATCATCAATTTTTTTCTTAGTATTATCTTCTTGTTCATTTTATTTTTTTAAATGCAAGATAAACACCCAAATTTGATCATCGGAATTCTTAAAATTATTTACAATCAGAGCATTACGAGTTCGAGCACTTTGTCCGCTTCACTTCTTTCTATAATCCTAAGTGCTTCGTACTTTTGAGTCTACTAAATGATTGAATCTTTTTTCTTAATTGACTAAACATATGAAATATTGAGATATAGTGAAATTTAAGGCTTAAGTGAAAATAAAATAAGTCAAATCATGAATATTTAATTAAATGCTTGATAAATTTATAGAAAAAATTAATTAGAAAAATTGCATTAAAAGTTTAAATGTAATAACATCTATTGAAAATAAAATTATAAAATAAAATTTTATTTTGGCTTATATTAATTAATTTTGAAATTATTTTTGATATCAATTAGTGATTATAAAATTTAAATATTATATATATATATATATATATATATATATATATATATATATATAACCCCAATTCCCCAAAGAACCCCATGAAAAACCCCAAATCCCCTCGCAAACCCATTCATATTTATTTGATTATTTCCTTCTTCCGTTCTCACCCTGCAGCACCACATGATGAATCTCGTCGCCACCTTCTCTCTCATATCTCACCATTCTCCAAAACAACTCCTCTCGCCACCACCTGGTCCACCTCCCATCCTCTGGTCCTCCCTGTCCTTTTCAAACCTCTTCTCCGTTATAGCTTCTATTATAAATAGCCACCCAAGATTCGAACTTCCCCTTCTCCAGACTCCACCGCATCTCAAGGAGTCGCGTTCACATTCCATGGTTGATGCCCTTTGGTTCTATATTTTCATGTTAGTTCTCCTTATCCCCCAAAAGTTAGCTTCTTGATTCGACGTGGCGTTCCTTTAGGGTCGTAAACTTGTCTCCTTTTTTTTGGGTGAGGAGTAGCGAAGTTCGCGGGGAGATAGAAATGAATGGCAGAGGGTTAATTCCAGGAACAGAGTGAGATAGAGAAGAAGAGAGGGATTGGATTGTGACCTGGTGTCGCTTTGGTGGCCGCCGGGATTGACAGGACCGGGCCGCCGGCTTGATTTACCGGTGAACGTCGGTAACATGGCCTCGGCTTCAACTAATGGGGAGATCCCAAAGGGCAACATGTGGGATCTTGACCAGAAGCTAGATCAACCCATGGATGAAGAGGCTGGAAGGATACGGAGCATGTACAGGGAGAAGGTGGATTTTCACTTAACAGCCAAATTACATTTTTTTTAAATGCAGATCAACCGGCTATGTCATAGTGCATAGAAACTGGAAAGATTAACAGTACTTGTCATCGTTTTTTTAATTTAATATTGCAGTCGGATAGTCTGACATCTAGATGTAATGAGAATAAGACAAATATTATTTATGAAATTGCGGAGGAGCTGACTTAGTTCACTGTTTCGAGTTTTTGAGCAATTGGGCAGAAGATGAGGATCCTCAGGCGGATGATTGATTTTACTCTTAGAGATAGGATATGAAACGTGCATTTTAGATGAAAAGGTTGGAGTAACTCCGGTGGAAGATAATAGAGAAGAGAGGTCTTAGATGATTTGGTCATATAAAATAGAGGCCGTCCGAAGACCCGGTTAGGAGAGTAAATGCATTAGATTTGGCTTACCTTAAGATAGGTATAGATAGAAATAATAAGACTTGGTTAGAAAATATTAGAAATGACTTTTCTTTATTAGATTTAAATTGGAATTTGACCCTGAACAAAAAACATAATGGAGAAAAAAGATTCATGAAGTTGATCTCATGTAGTGGGATAAAGGCTTGATGTTGTTGTTGTTGGGCAGAAAATAGAAATTTACATATGTTAATTTTGATCTTTTGGGGTTTAATGCTGTCGTAGTTCAATTCTGTTCTAACTATTCATTGTAGAGCATCATTTTTGTTTTCTGAATTTGTTTGGAATTAATGATGCTGGTGACTCATGTGCTGAAATGATGTTCTTTTCCATGCAGAAATCATCATCATTGGTGATTTTGCAGCTTGCATTCCAGAGTTTAGGTGTGGCGTTTGGTGACCTCGGCACATCGCCTTTGTATGTTTTCTACAACACATTTCCCCATGGATTGAAGCATGAAGATGATGTAGTTGGGGCTCTTTCTCTGATTATATACTCGCTTACTTTCATTGCTCTCCTCAAATATGTAGTGGTGGTATTGAGGGCTAATGATAATGGCCAAGGTAAGATATATGTCTTGAATTTTAGCTGCGTTTGAAGGTTGTTAGATGGAAATTATGAACTTGAAGATTTCATCTTTTTTTTTTTTTTTCTGGATGAATGAATTCTTCAAGATGCGATTTATGAATACCCAACATAGAATAAGCCATAATTTTAGTATGACTGTGATTTCATTGATCACTTGTATGATAAATGGTGTTTCATCCATTTTGAGAAGGACGTCACAGGGATGCTCATGATACACTTGATCAATAAAATTTTTATATTCTGGATAATTTCAAATGCACAAAATTTGAGCTTAGGGTCGATATTTTGACAAGGTTGAAAGATCAACATACTGCAGAAAATAAGCAAGCGGAAAAACAGGAGTTCTTTTTTGAGATTGTTTGGTCTTCAATTTCTAATTTTGACTATAGGACTTTGTGCGTTCATTTTTTTTTTGTTTTTTTTTTCAGCTTATACTCAAACTGCCTGACGCACTTCCATTTCCTTCTGCCTCTTTTCTTCTTTTTCTTGTTTGTCTTCTTCCTCCTCTTCTTCATTTCAGTTCTACTATATAGTTTTTTTTAGCTCTTGCACCTGTTTTGATAATTAGAGGGCTGGCCAGGAGTAGAAATTACTGCATCCAAAGTGATCTTGAAGTCACGGGTTTTAGTCAAGAAAACAGCCTAGCAGTGCATGCTCTCCACAGCCCAATTTTACTATATATTTCTCTAAATTGGAGAAAAATTTCCATCCTTTGATGTTTTTGTTTAGAAGTGAGGGATAAATAAGATTATTTGCCAACCGAAAGCCATATTTCTGCTGGGTTAGAAGCTATTTAAACTTGAATCCTTACTTGTCTTTGTGGATTATAGGTGGAACCTTTGCTCTTTACTCACTACTCTGCAGACATGCAAACATAAAAACCATAGCAAACCAGCATCACACAGACGAAGAGTTAACAACATATAGCCGCTGGACTTTTGAGGAGCACTCACTTGCTGCAAAGGTCAAGTGCTGGCTGGAGTCGTATGCAATTAATAAGAATGCGATTCTTTTTCTTGTCCTTATTGGAACATGTATGATGATCGGAGATGGAATTCTTACTCCAGCTATATCAGGTGTTCAGTTTAACTTTTTCCCTTTGAATTATCAACTATCGTTTCCTTCGAAAAAGATATTAATGAGATGCTTTTTTGTTTAGTTTCATTCATCATGGAAATTATCAGTAAATGTTGATCATATGGATCATATGTGCGTGTAATCTTCTTTAGTTACCATTAGATACCGTAGATTTAATCTCATGATGTTAGGGTAGGGTTTGAAGCTTTATTCGTTTAATTTTCTGATTTTCAAAATGTTCACTTGTATGCATAAAAAAAATTAAAAAAATGTGCTAAGCAGGCATATCTAACATGATCTCCAAAAGCTTGGAATAGAAGTTAGGTTCAGCTTATGCATCCCTTTGCTTGAAGGGTATGCTTCAGTGTGGAAGGAATAAAAACTTCCGCTTGATTTTTGTTGCGGGCTAGAGGATTCACGACGGCAGAGTGAGTAAACTTCGGTTTAGCGATGTACGAATATCCAGCACACAAACAGAAAGAAAGAAGTAAAACACCCAATCTTTTTTACGTGGAAAGCCCGAAGAGGGAAAAACCACGGGGCCTCGCCCAGATGAAAAGATTTCACTAAATTTGAGTGAATTACAAGGGTTGACCTGTCCCTCGAACTTAGAGGCGGTCAAATTACAGTGGCTTGGAGAGTTAGAGCAAAATCTGGCGATAATCGGGCGGAAGTCCGACGAAGGTCGGGCTGAAGTCCGGCGGTGGTCGGCGGCCGGGCGGTGGTCTGACGAAGGTCTGGCTGAAGTCCGGCGGCGGTCAGCGACCGGGCGATGGTCCGACAAAGGTCGGGATAAAGCCCGGCGGCGGTCGGCGGCCGGGTGGTGGTCCGACGAAGGTCGACGGGGGTTCGCCGGCGGTGGCGCTGACGAAGGTCGGGGGTTCGCCGGCGGTGGCACTGGTTGGAAGTCTGGCGGCAATCGGTGGTCGGGCGGTGGTCCGACGAAGGTCGGGCTGAAGTCTGGCTGCGGTTGGCGGCCGGGTGGTGGTCCGATGAAGGTCGAGCTAAAGTCCGGCGGCGGTCGGCGGCCAGGTGGTGGTCCGGCGAAGGTCGACGGGGGTTCACCAGCGGTGGCACCGACAAAGGTCAGGGGTTCGCCGGCGGTGGCGCTTGTTGGAAGTCCGGCGGCGATCGGTGGCTGGGCGGTGGTCTGACGAAGGTCGGGATGAAGTCCGGCGGCGATTGGTGGCCGGGCGGTGGTCCGACGAAGGTCAGGCTGAAGTCCGGCTGCGATCGGCGGCCAGGTGGTGGTCCGACGAAGGTCGACGGGGGTTCGCCGGCGGTGTCGTTGGGTGGAAGTTCGTCGGCGATCGGTGGCCGGGTGGTGGTCCGACGAAGGTCGGGCTGAAGTCCGGCGGCGGTCGGCGGCCGGGCGGTGGTCCTACGAAGGTCGGCGGGGGTTCGCCGGCGGTGGTGTCGACGAAGGTCAGGGGTTCGCCTGCGGTGGCGCTGGAGCTCTGGAAGCCTTAGAGCCTTCTCCAATCTCCAGCAAAAGGTCCCCCTCATGTAGAGAGTGGGGGTCTATTTATAGATTTTGATGAGTGGCATACCCCGTAAATATAGAGAAGATCCAAGACAGGTTCGGAGTGCTCCATCGGATGGCTCGTATTGATTCCCCCGATCATATAGAGTTTTTCAACTGTTTCGGTGCCTTAATGATGTCAGAATTCAGCGATCTTGGGCTCGTTAGATTCGTCTCGCCGAGCCGCTCGATTTGACTATAAGCATGCCATACTTGAATTTTAATTTATCATCCAAATAATGCATTGACCCTTCCGAATGTGGTCCGAGCCCCCGATTTGTACCCATTTGGGCTTGGGTGGGACTGATTTTGGTGTCGTTAGGTTCGTCTCTTTGAGATGTTCAGTTTGACTATAAGTTTGCTGAAATTGAAATTCATATGATCCCGAATTTAATGTTGAAAGTTTCCAACTTGAATATGCCTCGAGGTTCGTGCTTGATCAAAGTAATTTTTGATGTCGTATCAGTTGCCCCCCTATTTTTGGACGTCAAATTTGATAGTCCAAAAATATGTTTGTGATCACATTATTCATAAAGGCTCTTTTGAGCTTCAAATCTGTTAAAAATGAGCTTGGAACACTAAAAAAAATTAGTTCCCGGATTCAAAAAATTGCCCAAATAAAATTTATCGGGATAAAAATATATATAAAAGTATATATATTTAGTTACATAACTAAAAAAAAATATACATTTATCTGTAATAATATTTTTAATACAAATTGATATTTATATAACTATATAACTATATATATATATATATATATATATATATATATATATATATCTTATTATTATATTATTATAATAATAATATTTTATATTATTTTATTTATTATTATTATTATTTTCTCTCACGCCTCATGAAGAGGCGGCTATAGTAGCCGCCTCAATGAGGCAATTTTTTTTTTAAATTAAATTTATTTTATTTCCTTTTTTTAAAACAAGTTAAAATAGGAAAACATTTATTTTTTGGCCCAAAAAATTCCAAAAATATTTCAAAAAAAATCTTAAAAAATCTAGAATCTTTTCTTGAATGGAAGCAATTAATTTCCTGCATATTTATTTTATTTTTAAATCAAATTGCTCTTAATTTATTTCCTATTTCATTTTTTCAATAATAGGAAATTATTTAATTTAGGGCAATAAAAAATTCCGAAAATTAATTAAAAAATTCAGGAAATTGGCCCCCAAACCTCCTTTAAAAAACTATAAATACCCCCCTTAGGGGTTAGGGAAAAGGCACTACTCCCCTAAGACGGTTCAAAAATTTCTTCAATTTTGGGAGAAATCAGACTGGCAAAAAATTTAAAATTTTTTGCGGCGGCGATCAAGATCCAAATACTGGCGGCGGAAGAGGCGATCAAGACCCGGTACTCTTACGCAGGCTCCAGTTCACTCCCATTGGGCAAAAAACTGTCCGGCAAGAGTCTAAATACCGGTGGCAGAGGAGGCGATCAAGACCCGGTACTCTTACGCAGGCTCCAGTTCACTCCCAGTGGGGGAAAAACTGTCCGGCAAGAGTCTAAATACCGGCGGCGGAGGAGGCGATCAAGACCCGGTACTCTTACGCAGGCTCCAGTTCACTCCCATTGGGGGAAAAACTGTCCGGCAAGAGTCTAAATACTGGCGGCGGAGGAGGCGTTCAAGACCCGGTACTCTTCGCAGGCTCCAGTTCACTCCTATTGGGGGAAAAACTGTCCGGCAAGAGTCTAAATACCGGCGTCGGAGGAGGCGATCAAGACCCGGTACTCTTACGCAGGCTCCAGTTCACTCCCATTGGGGGAAAAATTGTCCGGCAAGAGTCTAAATACCGACGGCGGAGGAGGCTATCAAGACCCGGTACTCTTATGCAGGCTCCAGTTCACTCCCATTGGGAGAAAAACTATCCGGCAATAGTCTAAATACCAGCGGCGGAGGAGGCGTTCAAGACCCGGTACTCTTACGCAGGCTCCAGTTCACTCCCATTGGAGGAAAAACTGTCCGGCAAGAGTCTAAATACCGGTGTCGGAGGAGGGATCAAGACCCGGTACTCTTACGCAGGCTCCAGTTCACTCCCATTGGGGGAAAAACTGTCCGGCAAGAGTCTAAATACCGGCGGCGGAGGAGGCGATCAAGACCCAGCACCCTTACGCAGTCTTCCCCTGTTGGGAGGCCAATGTCGTCTGCCAGAGATGAGGGTGCCTCACAAAAAGGTTGTTTTGGCCCATCTGAAAGGAGGAGAATTTCGAAAAATAAAAATGATCTTCCAGGTATTTTCTTTCCCTCTTCTTCTTACCTTCTTATCCTCATTTCATTTAATCATCAAGCATTATCTATTCATTTATGTATGCCCCTCCAGGCGGCAGGCCACCAGATATATTAGATGTTGCTCCTTCTACCCGAGAAGAGGTTGAGCTGATGCGAGCTCCTCGAACTACGGAGGTCGATCAGAGTAGGAGATCGACGCTAATTGATGACGTTTCTTCTACAATTACTTCAGATGGCTTGATTATTTTTCGTAAAAAATTCTATCTGCCCAATGACTTAGTGATGGTTGTCCCTAAAGAATCTGATAGAGCTCGATATCCACCAAGTGGGTTTATCACCGTGTATGAGATGACGTTGCGTGCCGGTTTGAGGTTTCCTCTAGCCCTTGAGTTACTCGAGATTTTCAGGATATGTGGTGTTCCCTTGGCCCAATTCTTGTGTAGGACAGTTACTATCATTGTGGGCTTGACGGCTTTTTATAGGGAGTGTGGTGCCAGGCTGACTGTCGACCACTTATCCAACATGTGTAGGCTTACAAGTGATTCTCAAGGGCGTATTTTATGCAGAGGTAAAAAGTGGCTAGACTTTTCAGCACGTGATCCTTCTAAGAATTGGTTTAGTTCGTTCTTTTTTGTGAAGAATGATTGGAGCCTTTCTGAAAAATAGGGGAGGTTAAAGGAGCTACCAGACTTTCCACACCTAGGAGAGGAGGAGATATTAAAAACTCTTAATTTTTTTGACACAAAGAGCCTTCAGGAGGAGTTACGTCATATTAGTTAATATGTGATGGAGGAAAAACTTTTTAAAGTTGGTCTTTCTATTCAAGCGAGAAGATCTCATGCAGTTCGGTTGAAGAAGTCCGAGAAAGTTCATGAAACAAGTCCGAATGCTCCAAGGTCTTCATCCAGCCGTCCTTCGAGAGGACAAGGAGAGAATGGGTCTTCCCTCATAAAGAAGAGAAGAGTGGATGATGTAGTGGGCTTGCCAAGCGATGGTGAAGCAAGAAGGGAGGTCATTCGCCCTTTGATGATCGATATTGCTGCCCATAACTCGGATAGGGAGATCCGACCCCTCAAAATACCAATCCCTGAAGAGGTATTAAGACATGTCTGTATTGGATGGCAACGTGCAAAAGAAGTGGTTAGTTATCTTGATCTCCTTCTCTTCCCTCACCTCTTCCCCCCCCCCCCCCCCCCCCCCCCCCCCTTTTTTTTTTTTAAATGTTCGTAATCATATGTCTGCTGCAGATGATGTAGAGGATGGATGTGGAATCCCAATTTGACTCGATATTGGATGAATGGAATACAGAGTTTGTGAATGTTAAATATCTGCAGGGGGAGTATAAATGAAAACTGGATATAAAGATCAAAGAGATGTCAGCATTAGAAAATCAGCTAGCAGAGTGTCACGCTGAGTTGGCGACGATATCCACCACTCTCTCCCTTCAAAATCGGGAGGCTGATCGCTCTCGCACCGAGTTGATTGAGGCTCGTACAGAGATTAATCAGAAGAATGAAGTCTTAAAGGCCCTTACAACAGAGAAGAACGCTCTTGAGATAGCGAATAAAGAGTTACAGGATCGTCTTCTGGAGAAAGAAGAACGCTCCTGCCTAACTGCTCTCGTTCAGAACGTCCGCACGGCTCCCCCTGCCGTGCCTCCTCTTGTGCTGCCAACCCCGCGCAGCCACTTCTTGCTCTCATGACCAGCCCTCTCAGCCACCCTAACGGCACCCCTGCAGACATGCGCACCTTGTCTCGCGCTTTTCCCGTCTGCTCCGCTCCACGAGCTCCGACCCCGACTGCAACCCGCGATATACTCGGGTACGCCTCCACCCCGTGCAAGCCTCCGCCCGTACGTACCTCCACCCGTGCGCACCACGACCCTATGAGCCCCCTCCCCCCGGCACCCAAGCGCCCGCGCGCTCCTTCACTCGCTGCACGCCTTTGCCTGCGCACGCCTTCGCACAACCACGACTCGCGTGCACCGCATGCACCATGCTCTTCTGTGTACCCTGTGCGTCTCGCCCGCTATTCTCCTGCGGGCTCCTCCCGCGCGCGATTGCCTACGTGAACTCTGTTGCGATTGTCCACTTTAGCCTGACGACGGCACTGAGCCTCTGTCTTGCTTCCTCCGAGTCGTTTTCTTCAGACAAGAAAACCTCCACCACCTCCACCTCTGCTATCAATTGTAGGATCTATTTCTTAGAGAGAAAGGAGTTCTTCCTCTTGAGCTTCTTGAGAGAGAGGAGAGAGGGAAGAGGAGAGGGAGAGATGGCTGAAATCTGAAAAGGATTTCTGTATTACTTGGCTTTTGGCTTAATTTCTCTTTTCTGTTACAGTCAAGCCTTATTTAAAGACTTCTAATGGTAGCGCAAGAAGCTACACAAGAAATAAAACATGAAATACAAATGGCTACAAAAGAACCTAACTAAAAGAAAGTATAATCTGATAAATCTTGAACAATCAAAACACTTTCTCACACATTAAACTTGCTCTTGTCTGATTCAAAAGATTTCATGAAATTCTTTTGCCTTTAAGAAGATTTGTTTATATTACTTAACTGTGTATGCCAAAACCATGCGGATGTTTTGATCTCTTTCTTGGAGGAAAGCTTTCATCTTGTATGCTTCAAATATCAATTTATTTTCCTAACATTTCTTTATGTAGTATGAATAGAAGAGTAGCAATATCCAGATGGCGATGCCTTTAATTCATGCTTGATGCAGTAAGTCTTAGGGTCTAGAATTCAATAAAACACAAAAAAGATCACAGTTCGAAGGTTTAAAGCTTTTAATTTACATAAAGATCAGTCTTTTTTTGACACAAAATTAGAAAAATACTATTTTTTCAACACTTGTTTATGTAATAGTATGAGCATAAGAGTAGCATCATCCTGACGGTGATGCCTTTGATTCATGCTTGATGCAGGAAGTCTTGCGGTCTAGAATTCAATAAAACATAAAAAAGATCACAATTTGAAGGTTTAAAATTTTTAATTTACATAAAGATCAGTCATTTTTGACACAAAATTAGAAAAATACTACTTTATCTATTCCAATCGATTATTTAGAAGTCGTCAAAATCTGAAATTCAATTGAGTTTATCCAAATGTCAATCCCATAAAAATGGAAATAGTTGAGTTTGACCAACATACACACAAATCAATTACAAATCGATTTAGATGATAAAATTAGTATAAAAATAGCCAATTGGAAGATTCATACCTCGCATTGGTGCAAGGAGAATAATCTTCTAAAAGTTATCATCAAGATTTGCAAAGAGCTTGAAGAATTCCTATCCAACAACACACAAAAATTTAGAGGAAAGTAGGATTTTTTTTAGTCAATTAGTAGCTTTTATATCCTTCAAAGGCTTTATTTATAACCCTATAAGGCTCAAAATAATTAGCTTCTCAAAATCCTCCATTATTTGGCCTAATATTACAAGTTTCAATGCAACACACAATTGAATTTAAATAAGAGCAAGTTTTCATCCTTAGTTTAGCAAAAGAAAAATGAGTTTTTCAACTTAAAACATGTTTCCAACAATATTCTATTTTCTGCTACAATTTATTGAAGAAACCAATTTGTTGAACACAGTTACAATAGCATTCAATATGGGAATCAACATGTAAGGAAAAAAAATTAGAAATTGCTACAGTGCCATTATAATGGTAATAGAAGGAAAACTGCGAATGAAGAAGGAAAAATAGCATATAACACCTCCAATTGCAGAAATGCAAAAGTGAACATCACATATGTAAGGAATTCAGTAGCAGTCAATTGTTCTACAATAAAACCAACCATTAGGAACCGCTCAAAGCTATATTGCATTAACTGGTGAAGGGAAAAAATAGGGCAGCAAAGACTTAACAGTTCCTATAGATCTACAAATTAGAAGCTGGTTTGAAACATGGAACTGTCTTTCACAACAAAGGAACACTAAATCATCTGCAATAACAGAGTAATCTTCTAAAATAGTTGTTGAATAGTGACTCGAAAAAAAAAGGTGAGCCCACCAAATGCTGAAACATGGAATTGAAAATGACCGAACTAAGGAATTCGAGGGCTAATCTAAATAAACTTGCCCTATTGCCCTAGTAAGCCAAATCCATTAAGGCAATCAAACACTAGAGAACATCATGTTCTCATAAGCATCAATATCATATGCGTGTTACATTAAAATTTAAAACTAGATAACTAGGAAAAATAAGATATAGAGATAAATAAAATAATAACTATGCACACAATGTGGGTTTCCCATGAATAAAAAATTTCATATTTGCATCATTATTCTCGACTTAGAAAATTTGGCTTATTTGTCATGCTATTCTAGGCAATACTAACATGACAACATCAAATCAAAGTAATAAATGAACCATTACAAGTAGATATGTCATTAGCAAGCATATGAAACTTTTGATTTCCACCATCAATATTAAACACAATTCTTGAGATAGCTTTTGGGACAAGATTAGTAGATTTCTCTGGTAGGCATTGGATTTGAAGATGGGGAGAGAAGAAGCCATGACATTGATAGCAAGTTCATGAAGTAAAGTTAAATCAGATATATTGTAGTCTGGAATAATACCAAAGTTTGATAGAATTTTCATTTGCACTATATGATTTTATATAACCTCATTATTCTTGAGATTAATTTCTTAAACGTCCTCATAATAAACCTTTCAAGATTTAGATATTCCATTAATTTATCACCTGTTCGAATTTCACATGTCTCTTGGTTACATTAATAATAGATTTAATTGTTATCATGATTAACAATTAATTTGATGTGGCTATTATTATGGAAATCATGCAAATGATATAAAGCAGGTAATGGAATACTAAAATGCAGCATGCATCCTGATGACTATTAATAATTATTTATAACCTATCCTAGATGATGAGATAATGAAGAATTTGAAAATAGATAAGTCACATAAATATGATATACCTATGTGGATGAACAAACTCTTTCAAAAAAAAACTTACACCAATTGCTTAAATATTATTACTGATAATTTACGCACTTTTAGATTCGTCCATATAGATGGAAAGTTGAATTTTATATTTGCTTTAAGGAAAACATCATTACAACTTGCTTAAAATATTGATGTGATTTTAATTTTTCATTAAGATTATGTTTATGGAAGTCAACCTTAGAGTTTAAAGGTTTTCGTTTAAGTAGATCTAAAACTGAATATATGGAGTATAATTTTAATAATAATAGATCTAGTAGGGGGATTGTGACTTTGGGCGATCAAGTTATTAATAAGAGTACACATTTTAGATATCTTAGGTCTATTGTTCAGAGTGATGGTGAAACAGATGGGGATATTATTAGCAGAATTCAAGTTGGATGATTGAAGTGGAGGAATGCATCGAGCTTGTTGTGTGATAGAAAAGTCCCCCTCAAACTTAAGGGAAAATTTTATAAGATGGTGGTGAGATTTGCAATGCTTTATGGTGCAGAATGTTGGCCATTAAAAGAGAAGTATAATATTAACGTAAGTGTTGCAAAGTTGAGGATGCTTAGGTGAATGAGTGGCTTTACTCTTAGAGACAGCATACAAAATGAGTATATTCGTGAAAAGGTTGGAGTAGCTCCAGTGGAAGATAAGATTAGAGAGAGTCATCTTAGATGGTTTGGTCACATAAAACGACAACCTTCCAATGACCCAATTAGGAAAGTAGATGTATTAGATTTGGCTTATGTTAAGAAACGTAGAGGTAGACCTAAAATGTCTTGGTTAGAAAACATTAGAAATGAGAATTTAACTCTTAACAGGACATAATGAAGAAAAAAAGATCCATGTAGCCGACCCCATGTAGTGGGATAAAGGCTTAATGTTGTTGTGTTAAGATTATGTTTATGAATTTATAACTCCAGGAGCCAAGAACCCAACAATTAAATCAATTTCAATTTGATTAGCAGAAATGAATTTTTTAGAATTTCAATCAAGAGTTAGAATAGCTAATTTAATTGATTTATTGTCTTCAATAGGCATATTTGTTTACTTTTAGGAATCACTTTATTAGTTTGCTCATTTGACTTATAGACTATAACAGACATTATTTGCTTAGCTTCATTTGAAAATGGATTAAATTTTAATTATAAGTTATGTTTATATTCAGGGGTAGATTTAATTTTACATAGAAGCTCTAATTTTTTTTAATTATTATTATTATTATTATTTTTACATAGAAGCTCTATTTTACAATCAGTTTCATTTGCTATTTAGGTTTATGTACAATCATAGGTTCAGTTTTATTTTCAAGTTTAGTTTCTAATAGAGTTTTAAATTCGAAAATGATCAATGCTCAAAATCAATTTCAATTTTAGCTTATCAATCTTACTCAATTATAAGCAGGTTCATGAATAAATTCTAACATAAGTATAGATTCAATTTCGATATCCTCAGATCTTTACTCATCGAGTAAGTGCAAATCTGTATTTTGTACTTAAAATATCCTTGCAATAATATTCAAATACCCCAGTTTTTCCAATAACATTATATGAACTAAATATGATTCTTGTGTTAGCGTATGCTTGGCAAGCTTTAGGAGAGAAGGTAAATATTTTTCTTCAATGATTTTAATTATAGGTGTGCTAGTAATATTCTTTAATGTTTAAAGATTTGGGTAAAGCCTCACATAGGATTTTTCGTAAAATATTACTTAATTCATTCGTAATCTCTCGCCTAAACTTTTAATGAAATAGATAATGGTAACAAAATAATCTAGGAGTAAATGATCTTTAGCTACAAGAGTTATAAACATAAAATTAAATATTCAAGCATATCACATTTACATTGCTTAAAATATTTAAATTATTTATGCAATTGTTTCCTATACTCACCAAATGACCTATATAACTCTTTAAGTTTATATTTTAGTTCAATCCATGTTTAATTTCATTTGCAATACTTTGCAAAATGATTGAGCACAAACAGTAATTTTGATTTAGCACATTAAGTTTTTCAAAATCAAGTAGTTGTTAATATTCAAAAAAACTAATCAAATTATAGATTCATTCTTAAAATTCCTCAAGGTAATGTCTCAAATTGACTCTAGGAATGTTTTTGATCTTTATAACAGTGACGGCAATATTTGATTTTTTGCTATGATAGATTGAAAGAAACCAACTTGTTGAACAAAGCTACATTAAAAAAATCAGCAATAACTGCCCCTATCACAGTTCTCGATAAGGGATTTGGCATATATATATCAAACAGAAATAGGAAACTGCTATAGTGCCAATTACGGGATATAAGCAAAACGGGCAGCCAAAAAAGGAAAAATAGCAAAAGGCAGTTCGTGGAGCAGAATTGTAGAAATGAATATTGCACATGGAAGGAATCAACAGTTACTAACTGTGTTATAGTACCACCAGCCATTCGGAGCTGCTCCTAGCTACAGTGAATGAACCGAGAAAGAAAAAAAAATAAAAAAAACAGGGGACGAAACAATTAATAGTTCCTATAAATCTTCAAATTGGAACTGAATTTTCTAATATCAGTAGAACACCAATCAATGGCAATAACAAAAAAATCTTCTAAAATAGTGACTGAATGCTGACCGGAAAGAAAGCAAGAGAACTGACAAACAAGAAGATATATAATTTCATATTGATGCCTCTCCATCGTTTAAGCTCAACTGTGATTCAAGTCAATCTTGTCAAAACTTGGAGGAATTCTTGAATGCAAGAGAGAGAGAGAGAGGGAGAGAGGCAGGGAAAGGGAGAGGGATTTATTAATTCATCTTGGAGCTTACTGGAGTTCTCAATACATCAACCTATAACCTATTTATAGGGATATATACATAGTGTGGTGTCTTGCAAGAACAACATAACCTAAAACTGAACCAATTTACAACAATATTCACATTGGTCCAATGTTACAATGAAAGATCAAAGAACCACTTGTTCGCAAGAATCCGGGCACCTGCTGCGATCTGATTGACTCCCTGCACTAGCTCCACGAGCAAACATGCCGAATCGAGCCCAATCCTGCTCGCGAACGGCCTCCACTGTGCGTTCCAATCCACGACTCCATCTCTCACTCCCGCGCGTTCTAAACCATACGCGCCTGCGTCCCTCGCTGTTCCTCTTGTGATCCGCATGCTCGTGCCTTGTGCATCACTTAATCCCGCGCGGCACACCTGCGCTCCAGCACCGAGCATCCTCCGGCTCCAGCCTGCGACTTCGCACGATCCACCCATCCAATCCTGAGTCCAATGCTCGCTTCTTACACACTTATGTATGATTTGCTCCGAGGTTCTTGATCCTGCCACTGATCGCCCGCACTGCCTGCACCGCATCCTCCTGTCCGCCTCCCATACACGGATGATCCCGCTTCGAACCTCATGCACAGGCTTCAATTCCACCTTTTGTAGGCTCACAAACATGATCTTGACTTCGCCTCCCTCACTGGCTTGCAAAACCAACTCCTATCTTCCGCTCCCATCGTTGCTCTTCTGATCAACCCGCACATACACGACTCTATCCGCACGCTCTTCTGCGCCTTGCTTCGGCCCTCTTGCACTTCCGTGCAGCAGCCCGCCTACGCGCCGATTGCACCACGCTTAGCTTTCTTGTGTGAACCGTACGCACGAGATCCACTCTCTTATGCGCGAATAGTCGCACGTGCTGATCACGACACACTTTTTGCAAGATCAAGCCGTCTTGGACACCAAGCCCGCTGTGCCTGTGCGACCCTAGTAGCGATCGCCTCTTCTCCCCTTTTTTGGACAATAATCTTCCTCCACCTCGAGATTGCCTCAACAAGGCTCTGATACTACTTATCAAAACTTGGAGGAATTCTTGAATGCAAGAGAGAGAGGAAGAGAGGCAGGGAAAGGGAGAGGGATTTATTAATTCATCTTGGAGCTTACAGGAGTTCTCAATACATCAACCTATAGCCTATTTATAGGGATATATACATGGTGTGGTGTCTTGCTATTGACCCACACACTCAAAACACACGAAAAGACAAAATCGACGATTTAAGCGACGCTTGCGTCGGCGCGGCATGTCACTTGAAGGGTTAAACGACCTCCGATTGTTAAACGGACTGTGTCGTTGCCATCAGAGTGTCGAATTCGCCTAAGAGGGAGGTCCTCACAGTCAAATCAGTCTGGAATGGACAAAATCAACGACTGACACCCAAAAAAAGATGCTCAACGTTACCCAAACAACGTCCGATCGCGAAATGGACTTCGCCGTTGCATTCAGAATGTCGATAATACCTAAGATGGACTATAATTTTGTCCAATGAAATTCGCACAAGAAAATTGGTGCGCATCTCGATGAAAAACACAAATTTTGAGGGAACGCACGCAAATCGAATAGCCGGCGTGAATTTCAAAACGTGCAAATTTTTAAATTCTTTTTATAATTGATATAGTAATACTATTATTTAATAAAAAAAAGAAAATCAAATAAAAAACTAATTCAAATCGAAACGCTCACCTCGTATCTTTCAAAGAATCCCATAAATTGCGCTGAAATTCCTCGAAATCTTGCTGTCGAAACTGCTTTGCGTCTCTTCACGTAAATCCCACAACCGCAACTATCAGCCTCATTGTTAAAAAGAAATCGAACAAGGTCCTTGTTCGTTTCTATTCTATGCTCAAGCCCCAAATCCCTCCTCAAGATCCCGTCTCCAATCCGTTCCCAATGCCCTGACCTCTGCTGACATGAGCTCATTCGATCCGGCTGAGTCTTCCCTACCAGTCGAGCCCAGCTGCATAGAGCCCTCCCATCTGCGATCGGAATCACGCTTTGATACCAGTTAACACTCGTCCGAACCTCTCAGCTATAGCCGTTCCCCCTCTCACAACCAAATCCAATCTCAACAACCTGCTCGTCTCCGTCCGATCGACCTCGTCTCTAATCTCCCTCTCCCACTCCTGCCTTCGTTTGTAGCCCCAGTCACAGACAACTCACACATAGCCCGCCAACTCCTTCATCCAAATGAAACCCACGATCAAGCCCGATGTTCGACCCGTTCCTCATTGTACCGAAACTCCACATAGCCCGATCTCCCCCAGGCGCTTCCTTCGACGCCTCCGATCTCCAGGCCGCACCTAATTTGCACGATCCAACCTTCCTTTAGCCGTTAGCAGCTACTAATCGATCCCGTCGAACTCTTGTCTGTTTTGGTCTTCCCTAGAGCAAATCGATTCACAACCACTGAACAATCAAGCCCGTCTGATCTACCCTTTGCCGAAATCTTCCACAGTAACTATAGATCTCCGATCAATCAACCGACCCCTTTCCTGATTCCCTTATTTAACCTCTCACTATTTTTTGTTTGAAGGTTTCACCAAATACCACATCATCCTTCCTCTCAGCTATACACAACAAAGAAAAGAACCCAAATCCCCCTTCAGCTCAAATCAACCCACCAAAATAGCACTCAACCCAAAATTTTCCGACGAAGAGCCCACCTCACTCTCTCTAAACCCAAATTAGCCCAAATCCCTTATTAATATTATTAATATTAATATTAATATTAATACTAATATTATTATTATTATTGATATTATTTAAAAACAAGAGAAAAGAGAGTAGGAAAATAGATAAAAAAAGAGAGAAAGAAGCCAAAAAAAGAGGGGAAGAGGAAATTTTCGTGCATTTTGTCGTCGTCGGCGCATCAACATTACCGCCACCGTTGACCTCGCCTTCATAAAGGTATAATAACTTCAAAGCTCAAAAAGACCCAAAATTTTGTTTTGGTGCTCATGGCGCACCAGAAAACCATCCATACACGCTTTTCTCTAGCGTGATAAGAGGGAACCCGGTGCGGCACTTGCAACAAGGCAAGTAGGCCCTATACATGCTTTTCTCTAACGTGGAAGGGACAACTTTAAGTACCCGTATATGTGCCTCAGTGCCTGCGAGGAAAAACTGCATTTCAAATAGGTGCTCTTGAAGACTCATACGCGCCTTTCTATGGCATGGTGGGATCGAAGACCACGGTCGCGGTGTCATCTGACACTTATCATACATGCTTTTCTCTAACGTGGTGGGAATGCCCAATTTCAAAAATTTTCCCTAAATGGGGGAGATGTCAAGTGGCTGCCAGATTTTTCAATAAACGAGAGACTTAAATGAATAACAGGGGATAACAGAGGACTGAACTTGCAGATTATCGAACCACATGGGACTTTATTTGAACAAAAACAACAGGGAACCGAATCTTAAAATAATAAACGCACGTTGAAGTTGAAAACATAAAATCCTAAATAATGATTCAAAGCACTCAAATGAACATCAACGAGTAACTACAAGGACTTGTGGTGAACCAAAACTCCAATGCACAACTTATTTCTAAACAAATAATCATCTACGAAGATGACGAAATACTCATAATAGGTGTATAATGAGTTGTTTATGGGGAGTCATGAAGAATGCGTAGTGATTTTAATGACTTGCTAACAGACATAAATAAGGGAATTGCAATGAACATGATCTGCCTATGAGCGATGGCAGATGATTTATAATATTCACATCAGTCATGCGAGCAAATGCATCTGTCCCCCACAAGTAGAAGGATTTGACATGCAGCAAGCACAATGATTTGAGACATTCGATGAACTTGAAATGAATGAAGTCTATATACAGTTAATGTCATTCAAATAAGCACATTAATCTGCCAACAAGCAATAGGCTTTGAATGTTGTAGTCTTCCTATGACCGATGGCAGTTGGCTTGTAGATAAATGCAACAATGCCCCGCGGGCAACTTCAACATGTGAGCAAACACATACAACTGCGCAAGTAGCAATGATCGACTATGCAATGCATCGTCAACTAAGAGGTGTTTGAAGAATTTGAAGCGAATGCATCTCGCATGTAACTAATGTCGCTACAAATAAATACACTAAGTCACATGTTGATGATGACTGCAGATATAGTTCAAGTGCAAGGTTCCCGGTAAATATATTTAAGCAAACGGTGGCAAACATACAAGAGATTCGCCGTGCACAGTAGCCCATCTATAGTTGACGGTGCCCATCTATAGTTGACGGTGAACAACATGTAGTAGATGCTAGACTATTCCTACAGCCAGTAGTAAATAAACATCCAATAGGTACACTAATCGCTTGTAAGCAAAGACGGGTGATATGCAATGAGTGTAAGCATCTACGAGCCACTGTGAAAGACTCATCATGAATACAACGTGCTACCTACAGGCAAATGCAGAAGAGATGTAGTAAATGCAAATGCCTATGAGAAGCACTAGAAGATCTGCATGCAATGCAACTTGCTTGTAGATGACAGCAGAAGACTAAAAATGCTTACAGCTGTCCCGCCTACAAACAACGACAGTAAATGTATTGCAAGTATGGTGGACTCTTTATGGGCTTGAGCAAGAAGATTACAGTGAGTGCAACAAACTGCCTGCAGGAAGCAATTAGCTTGTAGTGAATGCAAGTATCTATGATCAACTGTAGGAGATTCATTAGTGCACGACGATCTACCTGTAAAAGTTTGCAAATGACCCGTAATGCTATGCTATGATTCACCTGTAAGCAAAAGCAAGAAATTTGTAATTAAAAAACTGCAGGACACTAGTAAACTGAGGCAATGAATTTGCAGTGCCAGGTTGTCACACAAGATAAATCAGTTTATTCACCAACGACAGGTAGGAGATCCCTGACGCACTGCACAGCTCATTTGCAAGATAAAGCATATTCTCACAAGCTGAATGCTGAGGAAGGTAGCAACTTGTAGAAGACAAAATGAGCAAAACCACATTGCCGATACGTGATGAATGATGTCCAATGCATTGTTGAACAATGCCACCGGATCCGCAATACTCATACAAGCGGACATAAGACATTTTCAGATTCCAAAATGAGACTCCATATGCTCGTCAGTGATGGTCATTTATATAATTGATAATCACAAAAATACCCACATTGAAATGTGCAATGATGCATTTATATAATGCGTATACATGTTGTAATACACAAAATGCATTATGCAAAATACATGCAAATGCATATACTCACATGGGCCCCAATGAGCGTGTTATAGGTACACACGTGACGTATAAGGATGCTACACGGGTAAAAAAAAAATGAACTTAAGTTCAAGCTTGATCCTTTCGCATAATATATAGGAGTCGGTATGGCTTGAACCATCAAACAAATGTACGGTCGCGTTGTCGATCGAGATATTTGTTTTATACATTCATATTCCTATAAGAAAGAAAATTCACTAATAAAGACATGAACCCGACAACGAACCTAATCCTTTGTCAGCAAGTAGGCAGAGTCGACAAGGTTTAATCAACCAAAATGAAATTGCCTATGAAAACCCTAATGGTGGCTGTGTTGACAGAAAATCTCAATTCGAGGGGACCTCAAACATTTGAAAATATCTCCCAAATGCCCACAATAATTACAAAATAACAAAAATCTGAAATGTTTAAAATTGAAATAAAAATACCAGAACACTTAAAGCAAAATACCAATCCACCATCCGCAACAGTTTGCCGAGATAGACAAGCTTGAAAAGCACTTCAGCTCACAAAAAACAAATGTCAGGTTGAGAATATTACTAGGATTTATTCTCAATCCGTCTTTTGCCATTAAAAATATGGCACGTGTCTTCTAACCGGGGGTTTTGCAGCCAAGTGGCACCACATATAAACGGTTATGACAGAGATCCTCTGACCTGATGGTTTTGCCGCCAAATGACACCATTAAATTACAGTCAGAGCCCGTATGTTCCCTAATGGCTTCAAATTATTGAGCGATGAATCAATAGGATATGATCGATAGGGCACAAAGCCTTCTGTTAACTAAGGTGGATTTAAATTTGTCCTCTTAAATAAATATTCACCCCAGGTCTAGAACGTACCCTTGGACGAAGCAACCCATGGCTTTCGACAAGGATCCTTCGATCAGTTTGGGTCTACCACCTCCTCTGACTAAGTAGACCAAGGACCATGATGGTCCGGGATAACGGAACCATGAGATCTTGATCGGGCTCATCATTATTCCCAGCATCTGCTTTAAGTGCAAGATGGTGAATTTCCAATTTTAATTATTAAAACTCTGCTGCTACTATATGTCGGATACTATGTATTTGTTTGACGACTAGCCTTAATCGAAAGTTCTCTCTCATTATTGGGAGGGGTAATTAACTATAGGGGTTTGTGCCTATAGGAAACCTGAACTCAGATTATAAAGTCCTCGCAAAATAAGGGCAAAATCTCTGGATAGTATCTAATTCAAAACCCAATCTACCTTTTGAAAATTTGTCTCGGAACCTACTTGTTAAAACTCTCCATGATGACCCAAAGGAAAGAAAGAGGCCGCAGAGAGGCCGGGGCACAAATTTTTGGAGCCCACACATGCAAGAACAGCATAACCTAAAACTAGACCAACTTATAACAAATCTCTTGTTTGCTTCCAATTGGAGGACCTTTCTATTGTTTATCAAGAGCTTTGCAAGTGGACTCAGGAGATCATCAACATTAATTTCTTCAGGATTTACGAATGTATACTATTGCAGCTGTTTGGTGATATTACAACGGCTTTAACAAGAACATTTATGCAATTTATTTTTTTTATTTTTATTTGTAAATATCTAAAAAATCATGTTGTGCAGTGATTTTGTTTTAGTTTTCTCTCATACATCTAAAGAATCTAGAATTGCTGAGTTCTTTTTTTTCTCTTTTGTACTTCAAAGAGCTTGACTGCAGTACCAACTATGCTATAGGTTAATCTGTATTATATCTTTATACTAAGAATCTTACAGTGGATGTTTTATTTATGTTTTAATCAGATGGTTAACTTGACTGGATGATATATGTTTTACATTAATTTACTCTTCTCTTGAACTAACAGTGGGAATTTCATTTATGACGTTTGCTAAACATGAAAAATATCATTTTAGAATACTGAACTTCTTGTCAGCTTAATTTAACTTAGATATCAGCTTAACTTAGATAAGTTGTTCTACCTGTCCTTAGACATTTCTGTAGCATGTGCCCAATAATGATGACTTTGCCTGTTTATTTATCGATTCCTTTGGTATACAAAAGTTCACGTGCGTCCCCTGTGGCATCAATATTTAGATTGGATAAAGAATCATAAAGTATTATTTTGATGAATTTCTTGGCTTCAAATTTCATTTTCTAACTCTACGATAGTTCTATGTCCTTGCAGTTCTTTCAGCAGCTGGTGGGATCAAGATGGACCACCCCAAGATAAGTAATGGTATCTGCATAATCTTGAAACTCTATTACCCGTGTGCTTTATGCTTTTCCTTGAAGTTTATATCTTTAAGTACCATAAATGCTAAAAAAAATAAATAATAAAAATATTAGCAAGAAAAGACTTTAAAAAAATACCACACATTCCAAAATGTTTTCTACGTTGAAAGAACAATGCTTGTGTGGCTTTTAGATTTCACCCAGAAAATAATCTGTCTCATGCTTGAAATCTAATTTTGATTCCTTCCATAAACTAGAGGGTAGGCCTGGTCTGGTGACTAATTTACCTCTAGTGTATTATGGAGGTCCTCGGTTTGAGTCATGAAAACAACCTTTTGCAAGTACATGGGTTAAACAACATATATCAAACCCTTCCCAAACTCTGCATAAGCAGGAGTTCCATGCACCAGATATCTTTTTTTCTATATATTATTATCAAATATGAATGGTGAACCTATGTCAAGTTTCCTGATACTTTAACTGCAATCATGGAATTATCAACAATACAAAAGCAACTAATGGCCAGAAAAGATGATGAATCTAAAACTATTGTACTAAAGACATCAATAAGTATGAAGACGGCATATTAAAATAAAAAAAAGGTTTTCCAAGGATATTCCCAATGATTCTATTGGGATGTTTATTGCTTTATGAGTTTCAGCAAAAATATTTATACAGAGTTATTTTAAATTCTCCTCTGTGTTAAGTTTTATTCAATTTAACATTTTGTTCGTTTTTTGCTTGAACCAGATGTGGTCATACTTGTTGCTGTTGTCATCTTGGTTGGATTGTTCAGCCTGCAACATTATGGAATTGATAGAGTTTCTTGGCTTTTTGCTGCCATCGTTTTTTTATGGTTCATATTAATCGGATCAATTGGTGCTTTTAACATATGGAAATATGACAGTTCTGTTCTCAAGGCTTTCTCGCCCGTATTTATATTCCATTTCCTTAAAAGAGGGCCCCATAGTTGGGCTTCCCTGGGAGGGATTATGCTTAGTATTACAGGTTAGATCATTTCTAAGTATTAAAAATCAATATCTTTGATACTCCTGTTAAGTTGATCTGATGCCTAAATTGTCAAAATAACTCGTTAGGAATTGAAGCTTTGTTCGCAGACCTTTGTCATTTTCCTGTACTTGCTGTCCAGGTAAATGAAAATCATTCAGGCATTCCTAGGTTTTTTTATCAACTGTAATAGCTAAAACAAGATTTTTTTTTTACTTCTTTTGCAGCTTGCATTCACTCTACTTGTTTTTCCTTGCCTTCTGTTAGCTTATAGTGGACAAGCAGCTTACATTATGCAGAACCCAGGTCATGTTGCTGATGCTTTCTATCGTTCTATTCCAGGTAAGTTTGAATCATTTTATGATCGATTTGACTTGAAAATTTCTGCATGCATGGATAGCTGATTTAATCTTTTGTTTTAGACATTGTGTATTGGCCAGTGTTTATTGTTGCAACAGCAGCAGCTATAATTGCTAGTCAAGCGACCATATCAGCAACATTTTCTATCATCAAGCAGGCAGTTGCACTTGGTTGTTTTCCTAGAGTCAAGATTGTCCATACATCAAAAAAGTTTTTTGGTCAGATATACATTCCGTCTATTAATTGGGTCCTCATGGTTCTCTGCATTGCGGTGACTGCTGGATTCAAAAACAAAACTCAAATTGGATTAGCATATGGTAAGGTTTTTTTTATCTATGTCAACTGTCTCTTTTATATTCAATATCTTGATCTTAAAAATGCATTTGGCTCAATATATAATTTGACAAGAAGTGTTAAGTATTGAATATTGTTTGGTGAAAGTTACATCATGAGCACTTGTGGAAAAATTGCGTCATCTATTTTTTTTCAGACCTTTTTTGACAGCCTTGTTGAGACATTAAGAGGGTAGTTGTGTGCAATGCCATGTTTAATGCATGAACTTAATTTTGTTTAATGCATAGCATAGTTACTATACAAAACACTCATGATGTTTGTCGTGTGCAATGCCATGTTTTAAGATGAATATCAGGCATTCTTTGAACACATGTTTTCAATTTATCATTTGGGATTATTCTAGTGTCCAATGTATCATGTCCTGCCTTCCATATTTATATCGCATACCCATGTTCCTACATGTGGCATCTTTATATCATGTTGATGTGATATCCGGTTTGGCTGGGCCGGTTCAACCGAACCGGCCAGCCCTATTTAGACGTCGCGACCCTAACAGGGTCGGTAATCGCGAACAGAACGACGGGCGGACGAAGGGCTTCGTGCGGGAGAGTGAGGTAAGTTTCGTTTTTCCAATTTTAGCAAGGGATTGGCTTCAAGGATAAAAATTAATCATTCCTTTTCGTTCCTACCGTTAAAGAAGTTCTAATTTGAGAGAAATTTCAACGAAAAGAGAGGAACGATAGAGAAGAAGAGGGAAGAAGGTTTGTTAGTTTTCTTTTCAAAATTTTCTATAAATTATATCTGATTACTTCCTCTAAAGCAAAGGATAATTTCTAAAGGGAAAAAGGGAGAATTGTAAGCGTGAAGGAAGAAATTTGGAGAAGAGAAGAATTTAGGGATTTTGAGAAATCCCCTTTTTCTTTTGTAAGTGATTTTTCCACTATGCAAATTTTAGTTCAATTTGATTATTATAAGCACATTTTGATGAAAGTTTATAATTCTAGGAAAGTTGTAGAAATTTCAACAAAGAAATTCGAAGTTGAGGTTGCTCCAAGGATCGAGGATTTGAAAGGATTAAAGTGGGTAAATCTTCTGATTGAAATTTCTATCTACTGTAATTATGTTAAATGTTAAAATACTTACCTTTCATGTTAAATGTTAGCAATTATCTTTCATGTTAAATGTTAAAATAAGAGATGACTCAAATACAAATAAATGTTGAATGTTGACATTAAAGGAATTCACATAACTAAAAAAAGAAAGAAGGATGATATGATCTATACCATTAAATCCATATTTCTATAAATGCAAGCTACAATGAGATTTACATGTTAAATAAAAAGTATAAGTGATGAAAGATAAAAAGAAAAAAGGATATGCATGAAAATTTCAGGAGTCACCCCCGTATGGTACTGGCTGGGGAAGCAACGTACCCGTGCACGATAAATGGAAAGGGAAAAGGTAATGGAATAAGGAAAAGGAAATGGAAATGGTTGTACCTCTGGTACATTTTGACGGTGCTCCTGTATAAAAGAAATGGGAAAAGGAATAAAAGATAAAAGCTATAAGGAATGATGATAAAGTCTATATAAAGAAAGAAACAAAAGAAAGAAAGGACTTATATTTTATGCCAAATGAGATGAAGAAATGCAATAATAGTAAAGTTAATATGTAATGTCTTTTATGCATAAAAATTCGTTTAACTGATACCCACTGAGTTTACTTAGTGAACTCAAACAATGAATTTAAATGTTTCAGGTAAGTCTTCAGAATTAGAAAATGGGAGAAAGAGAAGAGTTCGTCTATAGAAGACGACGTGCATCTGAAAACAGGTAAAGTGTGATCTGAAACAAATGTGATAGTATTTAAAGAATTTTAGTTAGTGGCTCTTCCGCTGATTAAGGAGATTTACTGTTTTTATATTCTTATACTTATGAATTATTTAGATCCTACCGTCTGACCTTAGTTCCCCCCTCGTTAATTCGAGTATCCGGGCCGGGTCGTGACAAAAGTGGTATCAAAGCCAAATTTAGATATGAATTGTACTGGAAGAGCCATTAGGATGATTTTAATGACTTAAAGATTTAATGTGAAATGATTATTTATTTGAAGCAGGAATCAAAATGATTCTGAAGAAGAAAGGGAAGTAGAAAGGCCAGTACCTAATGTAAATGTTAATCCTGATGCACTAACACAAATGATGACAGCTATGGCTCAAATGATTCAAGACTCAAGGAATCAACCATCAGGAAGTAATAGTGGTGGTGGAATACCTATGGATAAGTATCTCAAATTATTTCAAGATATGAGACCACCACTATTCAAGGGAATTGATGGACCAATTGAAGCTGAAAATTGGTTACTGAGAATTGAAAAGATTTTAGAAGGAATGTTTTGTCCAGAGGAGAGGAAAGTCTCCTTGGCAGTTTTTGCTCTTGATGGAGAAGCAGAAAGGTGGTGGAGAGGTCAGCATAAAAGTAAAACTGGAGGGATTCAAGACATGCAAATCAAGTGGGATGAGTTTACAAAATTGTTTAGAGATTGGTTCGTACCTCCTTCTGTAAGGAGGCAAATGCAGGATAAGTTTATGAGACTGGTGCAGGGAGATAAATCAGTTATGCAATATGAAACTGAATTTACAACATTATCCAGATATGCCCCTCACTTAATCCATACTGCAGAAGAACAGTGTAATCGATTTTTAGCAGGATTGAAGGATGCAATTAGACAGCCTCTTATTCCATTTGGAATTGAAGATTATAAAGTGCTGGTGGAAAGGGCTAGAAGAATAGAAATGGACCTGCTAAACACTCAAAGGAGACGTGATTTTCAGAAAAGGAAGAGTGGTGAAGTTATGGGAGCTTCACAGGATTTTCATAGCAGCAAATCTCTTTCACAAACTGGAAAGTTTAATTGGAAGAAATCAAAGTCTAGTAGCAGTGATAGTTCAAGTGTAAATAGTTGCAGCAAGTGTGGAAGACAACATAAAGGAGAATGTTTATCAGGTACAAATACTTGCTTCTGGTGCCATCAACCAGGTCACATAGCCAAGAATTGTCCTACTTTGGGGCAAATACCAGCAGGAGAGTCAAGAATGAATACTGGATCTCAGAAGAATGTTGGAAGACCAAGAACAGTAGAATCAGCTGCTTCTACTCCAGGATCAAGTCAAAGCCGACAGAATACTCTGCCTAGAGTATATGCATTGACTCAGAAGGATGCTAAAGAATCACCTGAAGTGATTACAGGTGATAGAAATGAAAAATGAATAAATGTGTATTATGAAAGTATTGTTCAAGGAATAATGTATGTTTATGTTATATTTTTATGTAACTTTTATAGGTAGGATCATGATGCAAGGAAAGTCTGTACAAATTCTTTTTGATACGGGAGCTTCACACTCCTTCATTTCAGAGGAATTTGTTAAAACAGTTGGACTGAATGTTTATGAGACAAATGTAATTTTGGAAGTTTTAATGCCAAATGGATCTATTATGAATGTAAATGGTATATGTCAAGTGACTTTCAAAATAAATGAAAGAGAGTTTGAAGCAACAGTAAATGTTCTGCCATTGCAAGAGTTTGATATGATATTGGGAATGGATTGGTTATCAAAACACTTTGTGATTATTGATTGCAACAAGAAAATTATAAAGTTTAATTTGCCTGGAGAAAGAGAGTTGAAATTCTATGGAGAGAGAGGAGTTTCATCAATGATAATCACTTATATGAAAGCATGTAAAATTGTATCCAAGGGATGTCAGTGTTTTCTTGCTCAAGTAAAGGATACAAATAAGGAAGTTAAAGAATTGAAAGATATACCTGTAATCAACGAATATCCAGAGGTATTTTTAGATGATTTGCCAGGATTACCACCAGAAAGGGAGATAGATTTCACTATTGAGTTGATACCAGGTTCAGAACCAGTAGCAAGGGCACCTTACAGAATGGCAGTTAAAGAGTTGCAGGAGCTGAAAAGTCAGTTACAGGAATTGCTAGATAAGGGATTTATCAGGCCAAGTTCCTCACCATGGGGAGCTCCAGTGTTATTTGTAAAGAAGAAAGATGGGAGCTTCAGAATGTGTATAGATTACAGAGAACTGAATAAGCTTACTGTTAAGAATAAATATCCATTGCCCAGAATTGATGATCTTTTTGATCAACTGGAGGGAGCTACAGTTTTCTCTAAAATTGATTTGAGATCTGGATACCATCAGCTACGGATCAAGGAAGAAGATATAGCAAAGACAGCTTTCAGAACCAGATATGGCCACTATGAGTTTGTGGTAATGCCATTTGGAGTAACAAATGCACCAGCTGTATTTATGGATTTAATGAATAGAATTTTTAAGCCATTCCTGGACATATTTGTAATTGTGTTCATTGATGATATCTTGATCTATTCAAGAGATAAAGAGAGCCATTCTAGTCATTTACAGGCAGTGTTGCAGACATTAAAGGAGAATAAATTGTATGCAAAATTTTCAAAATGTGAGTTTTGGTTGAACAGTGTGAATTTCCTTGGACATGTGATTAGTGGAAAAGGAATTTCAGTGGATCAGAATAAAGTGCAAGCCATTTCAGATTGGCCAAGGCCAACTACAGTTTCAGAGGTGAGAAGTTTTCTAGGCCTGGCTGGGTATTACAGGAGATTCGTGGAGGGATTTTCTCAAATTGCAATGCCATTGTCCCGATTAACCCAGAAAGCAGTGAGATTTGATTGGAGTGTTCAATGTGATGAAGCTTTCCAGAAATTAAAGAATTGTTTAATGATTGCCCCAATTTTGACAATTCCATCAGGCTCAGAAGGATTCCAAATTTTCTGTGATGCTTCCTTAAGGGGACTTGGATGTGTACTGATGCAACATGGCAGAGTGGTGGCTTATGCTTCAAGGCAACTGAAAATTCATGAAAGGAACTACCCCACTCATGATTTAGAATTGGCAGCTGTAGTTTTTGCACTTAAAATCTGGAGACATTACTTATATGGAGTTAGATGCGAGGTGTTCACAGATCATAAGAGCCTCAAGTATATTTTCAATCAGAAAGAACTAAATCTGAGACAAAGAAGGTGGCTAGAGCTTATAAAGGATTATGACCTGGAGATACAGTATCATCCTGGGAAGGCAAATGTGGTTGCAGATGCACTTAGCAGAAAAGCTCTTGGGAATGCAAGTTGGTTAATTACTCAGCAGGAACAATTAATCAAAGATATGGAAAGATTAGAACTTTCAGTGGTTAATCAGAAGGATACTAAAGATATGATGTTGAATCAGTTGATAATCCAATCTACTTTGAAAAATAGAGTGCTAAATTCATTATCTCAAGATGAAAAATTTCAAGAGATCATAAATAAAGTACAAGCAGGACAATTAGGGAACTTTGAAATTGATAAGGAGGGCTTATTAAAGTATAAGGGCAGAGTCTGTATTCCAAAAGTTGGAAGCTTAAGATAAGAGATATTACAGGAAGCTCATCTTTCCAATTATGAAATTCACCCAGGCAGTACAAAGATGTATCAGGAACTGAGAGGATTATTTTGGTGGCCAGGACTAAAGAGGAGTGTTGCAGAATTTGTAGCAAAATGTGTTTCCTGTCAAATGATTAAAGCAGAACATCAAAAGCCAAGTGGTCAACTACAACCTTTACCAATACCTGAATGGAAATGGGAGGACATTGCAATGGACTTTGTGATTGGATTACCCAGGTCGAGACAGAGTCGAGATGCAATATGGGTTGTTATTGACAGATTAACTAAATCAGCTCATTTCTTACCCATCAGGCAGACAGATTCAATAGAGAAGTTGGCAAAATTATATGTTGATGAAATTGTGAGATTGCATGGAATTCCAAAATCTATAGTTTCAGACAGAGATGCTCGTTTCACTTCTAAATTGTGAAAGAAAATTCAGGAAGCTTTGGGCACACGACTGACTTTCAGCACAGCATTTCATCCTCAAACAGATGGGCAATCAGAGAGGACAATTCAGACTTTGGAGGATTTAATGCGACTATGTGTTTTAGATTTTGGAGGAAATTGGGAGACTCATATACCATTGATTGAATTTGCATATAATAATAGTTTCCAATCTAGTATTGGAATGGCACCATATGAGGCTCTTTATGGCAGAAAATGCAGAACACCCTTGAGTTGGGTAGAAACTGGTGAAAGAAAGGTAATTGGAATTGAATTGGTAGATGAGGCTACTAGAAAAATCAGATTGATCAGAGACAGACTAAAGGCAGTTCAAGACAGGCAACGGAAGTATTATGATGCAAAGCACAGGCCAGTTGAGTTTGAAGTGGGAGAATTTGTTTTCTTAAAAGTTAGCCCAATGAAAGGTGTGCAAAGATTTGGAAAGACAGGAAAATTGAGTCCAAGGTTTATAGGTCCTTTTGAAATCACAGAGAGGATTGGAAATATGGCTTACAGATTGGATTTACCAGGGCATATGCAAGGAATTCATAATGTGTTTCATATATCAGTACTCCGGAAGTATGTTTCAGATGAATCCAAGAGAATACAGTCCAAATCAATTGACTTACAACCTGATTTGAAATATGTTGAGGAACCTGAAAGGATATTGGAATATGACGTGAAACAGTTGAGGAATAGAGCAATACCTTTTGTGAAAGTCTTATGGAAAAATGAATCAGAAAGAGATGCCACCTGGGAAAAGGAAGCTGAAATGAGAAGTCAATATCCTCATCTTTTTAACTAAGGTATGTTTCTTTACTTGATTTAATTTCGAGGACGAAATTTTTATAAGAGAGGGAGATTGTGATATCCGGTTTGGCTGGGCCGGTTCAACCGAACCGGCCAGCCCTATTTAGACGTCGCGACCCTAACAGGGTCGGTAATCGCGAACAGAACGACGGGCGGACGAAGGGCTTCGTGCGGGAGAGCGAGGTAAGTTTCGTTTTTCCAATTTTAGCAAGGGATTGGCTTCAAGGATAAAAATTAATCATTCCTTTTCGTTCCTACCGTTAAAGAAGTTCTAATTTGAGAGAAATTTCAACGAAAAGAGAGGAACGATAGAGAAGAAGAGGGAAGAAGATTTGTTAGTTTTCTTTTCAAAATTTTCTATAAATTATATCTGATTACTTCCTCTAAAGCAAAGGATAATTTCTAAAGGGAAAAAGGGAGAATTGTAAGCGTGAAGGAAGAAATTTGGAGAAGAGAAGAATTTAGGGATTTTGAGAAATCCCCTTTTTCTTTTGTAAGTGATTTTTCCACTATGCAAATTTTAGTTCAATTTGATTATTATAAGCACATTTTGATGAAAGTTTATAATTCTAGGAAAGTTGTAGAAATTTCAACAAAGAAATTCGAAGTTGAGGTTGCTCCAAGGATCGAGGATTTGAAAGGATTAAAGTGGGTAAATCTTCTGATTGAAATTTCTATCTACTGTAATTATGTTAAATGTTAAAATACTTACCTTTCATGTTAAATGTTAGCAATTATCTTTCATGTTAAATGTTAAAATAAGAGATGACTCAAATACAAATAAATGTTGAATGTTGACATTAAAGGAATTCACATAACTAAAAAAAGAAAGAAGGATGATATGATCTATACCGTTAAATCCATATTTCTATAAATGCAAGCTACAATGAGATTTACATGTTAAATAAAAAGTATAAGTGATGAAAGATAAAAAAGAAAAAAGGATATGCATGAAAATTTCAGGAGTCACCCCCGTATGGTACTGGCTGGGGAAGCAACGTACCCGTGCACGATAAATGGAAAGGGAAAAGGTAATGGAATAAGGAAAAGGAAATGGAAATGGTTGTACCTCTGGTACATTTTGACGGTGCTCCTGTATAAAAGAAATGGGAAAATGAATAAAAGATAAAAGCTATAAGGAATGATGATAAAGTCTATATAAAGAAAGAAACAAAATAAAGAAAGGACTTATATTTTATGCCAAATGAGATGAAGAAATGCAATAATAGTAAAGTTAATATGTAATGTCTTTTATGCATAAAAATTCGTTTAACTGATACCCACTGAGTTTACTTAGTGAACTCAAACAATGAATTTAAATGTTTCAGGTAAGTCTTCAGAATTAGAAAATGGGAGAAAGAGAAGAGTTCGTCTATAGAAGACGACGTGCATCTGAAAATAGGTAAAGTGTGATCTGAAACAAATGTGATAGTATTTAAAGAATTTTAGTTAGTGGCTCTTCCGCTGATTAAGGAGATTTACTGTTTTTATATTCTTATACTTATGAATTGTTTAGATCCTACCGTCTGACCTTAGTTCCCGCCTCGTTAATTCGAGTATCCGGGCCGGGTCGTGACAGTTGATGTTCATATTTTAGAGTATGCCAAACAATCATTTTCATGACCCAAAGATTATGATATTTCAATTTTCCTGACTAGCTGAAATGCTCCAGAATTCCAACACCAATGCAAAGCATCACATTCACATTCTTTGTGTTAGTGTTTCCTGTTTCTGTTGGATACCTCTTACAATTCCATACATACATCACATGCTTCTTTCTTATGATATGTCAGGGTTTACCTAGGACTGTAACACAATCAATAGTTACGTGAATTGTCCTTTAAAATTTCAGTGTTCTAAGAAGTTTTCACTAAGGAATTTCCCCTCATGAAACAACAGGAACTGCAGTTGTGATAGATATGATGGTGACCACACTACTCATGATCCTTATCATGTTGATGGTATGGAGAAGCAACTGGATTCTTGTGTTTGCCTTTGCCAGCCTTTCTCTGACAGTGGAGCTCACATATTTCTCCTCTGTAATACTGAAAGTCGACCAAGGTGGATGGGTACCTCTTGTTGTGGCTGCAACCTTACTTATTATCATGTATGTTTGGCATTATGGGACCATGAAGCGCTATGAATTTGAAAAGCATAGCAAAGTATCAGTGGCATGGATCCTTGGCCTAGGTCCCAATCTTGGCCTTGTTCGTGTCCCTGGTATTGGCTTCGTATATACCGAACTGGCCAGTGGTGTGCCTCACATCTTCTCTCACCCTTATTACAAATCTCCCTGCAATCCATTCTGTTGTGCTCTTTGTATGTGTCAAGTTTCTTCCAGTTTATACTGTTCCAGTGGAGGAAAGAGTCCTCGTAAGACGGATTGGCCCCAAGAACTTCCACATGTTCCGCTGTATCGTGAGATATGGTTACAAGGATCTTCATAAGAGAGATGATGACTTCGAGATGATGCTCTTTGATAGCATCTCCATCTTTGTTCGGCTTGAATCAAACATGGACTATTCAGATTCTGATGAATTTAGCCTTGATATGGGGCACCAGAGCACCTCCAAATCTATCACTCTTAATACAACTGATGATGTGGAGTCTTTCACTGCAGATTCAATTGTTGAGATCACAGATTCATCGATTTTGGATTCTGTAGATCAATATAACAACAATGTGAAAGCAATGACAAGCCACAATGGAGAAGATGAACTGGCTTTCTTGAACCGGTGTCGGGATGCTGGTGTGGTGCACATCCTGGGAAGCACAACTACCAAGGCTAGGAGGGATTCTGGATTCTTGAAGAGGGTTGCAATTGACTACATTTTTGCATTTCTCAGGAAGATCTGTGCCGAGAACATTGCAATGCTCCATGTTCCTCATGAGAGCACGCTGAAGATGGGCCAGGTATTCTATGTGTAGTCCAGTTTCGAAATAATCTGTAGGTGCTAGTCTTTGGAGTTCTAGCTGAAGAGCTGAAGAGAAGAAAATGGAATATTTTTGATCAATCATATTCTTGGAATACTGAGCAGCTTTGTTGTATAGACGGGAGTGTAGGACCATAACCCAACTGGTATATGTTAAATTCTTTATAGAGTTCGTGACATCAAACTTTTACTGGTCATAGCCATGAGCACCTCCATCTTTTAACTTCGTGGGAAAAAGGTTGTGGCGTTCACCTACTTCTCCAGGAGAATCGAACGGCAAAAGACGTGATGTTCTCTTGTTCGTGAACAGTGCGACTCCAATATTGACGTCATACTGTTCACAAACGCATTTTTGAGGGAAACAAAAAAGCCGAGAAGAGAAAGGCTTAAAAATTGAAAAGTTGAATGTCGCCACTGGCCGCCACCGGCCACGGCCCATCGCTCGCCGACCACCGCCGCCTGTTGTCAGCACCGCCACCACCTCCCAACGTCAGCCGCCGGCCACCGCGGACATCCCAAGCACAATATTTTTATATTTACATTACATTCACTTCAAACTAAAAAAAGACCTTGTTCAATCGAATTGAATTTACTCTTCCAACTTTCCTCAAGAACAGAAAAAAAAAAAATCTATTGCATAAACTTAAATAATTTCCATAATTTTCGGAGGCAGGAAAAAAATATGATTAAGTATTTTGGACTCATGCAAAAGTAGATAGCCACCATTTTGTATTAAATCATACATGAAGTTTCTATTCCATTTGTTTAGTCTAGGATTGCTGAAATTATCATTTCATATTCGTTAAATGATGCAATGGTTCATTTATAATTATGCATCTTTGAACATTGTTATGGGTTTTGAGGAGTCCATTTACCATCCTATCTCCATCATAGGCTTCGTTTGAGATAACTTTCTTACTATTTTATTTTTTAGATCACAATTATAATATATATTTGATCAGTATTTTTTCGTTACTTTCAAAAAAAAATTGTACTAGAAAATTATTTTATAGTAAAGCTTTAAAAAATTACTTTTTTTTTTTACAGCAGTTTTACGAAGCAATAAAAAAGCCAACTTGAATGAAGCCTTACTTTGGCTTGCGTGAACCTCCTGAAGCTAAAGGCCTATTTTCAAACAAATTTGAAATGAAAAACACTGGGAGAAGCTGAAGTCATTCTTCCTTTTCTAAATGTAACATCCCAGTAGGATCACCCAACCCAAAAATATTCCATTACAAAACCCACTGAACTTTGAAGTTGACAACAAAATCTCACCCGTTATACCCAAAAACGCCTCACATATTTGATCAAAACATTTGCTTATATAGGCCAATCTCCTTTCATTCTATCCTAATTAGAGATTTGGTTCATTCCCTTCTTTTGATTGTCCTAGATGATTACCATCCAAGAGTCTACTAGGAGACACTCCTTTTTCAGGCTCCACCTAGAGAGATTATTCTGTGTGGACGATGAATGCAGCTCTATGTCCGGATACTAATTAGAATGAGCCACGTCAGCTATACCGAGCCGCAGTACCAAGCCGTGGTACCGCGGTATCAAGCCATGATACCGTGGTACCGAGCGGTACCGAGCCGTGAGCTTAGATATCCCTATGGCGTTTGGCTTTCGCACAGGATAATTTTCCACGGTACCGATCAAAACATTTGCTTATAAATATGATCACTCCCCACCCGGCCTCTTTGAACCGTACGCTTTGAATTTTGAATGTAACATACTCAACATATTGTAAATTTATAATTGATCCAACACTGTTCCAATGATTGAACCACAATGCCCCGTTGGCTGTTCTGCATTTCTAACGATGATATCAAGTATCGGCCATGAAATAAAGTTTTAAAGGCTGAGAGACGCTCGCCATTTACTTCAACCACAGGAAAATCAGCAGTCATCAAGCCATTTGAAGAAAAGAACAAATTTTGGAAAAATACATAAGGAAGCATAACAACAAGCTCCAGCTATAACAGCGGCACAAGGAGCCCGACAATAAAAAGGAGGGGGAGAGAAACAAATAGACCGCTTGTGTTCAAGACGACAAACAGATTAAATCAAGAAGAAACACAGCACAGATATGACGAACAAATCAATTCGTAAACTTTGGCAAGAAAAGGACAAGTACAGTTACCGGCCTCAGATGCAACCCTCGCTGACGATCCCTCCTTTTAAATCTCCCTATTTCGATTACCAAAAAATCTAAAAAAAGAAAGCTTGTCATGCCTTGTGCCCCTGATGAAAAACCCTGTGATGTAAGGTAGGAAAAATTATTACGTGCGGCGTCCGGATTCATCCGGAGGTGAATCCGGATGCGCCACGTCACCCAGGGCCCGTTGCATCCGGGTGATATGGTGCTTCCAAAGCCTCCAGACGGTCTGGACACCGCACGTAATAATCCCGTAAGGTAGAGAGGGAGATAAAGGTTTACAGCCACCTCACAATAATGGATCTTAGGGGGTTTTACATACGCACCATTTTATTTCATGCTATTTAAATATTTAACACCCAAAATTTTAATATTATATTCCTACCACTCATAAAATTTTAATATCAAATATATCACTCATATATTTCATTATTACCACCCATACCATCCTATAAACTTTAATATTTTCATGCATCAATATTTGTTCTATGTATTGTAGACATTTAATAGTAAAATTTTAGGTGTTAGATATGTAAATAGCATGAAATAAAGTACTATGTTGTAAATCCCCCATCTTAAAACCATTTACATAAAGAATCGATGCCGATTTTTAAAAAGCATCAAAATTTATTTTTGTATCTCATTTATATAATTAAATTAATTACTTTAATAAATTTAATTTAAAAGGTTTAACTTAATAAATTAATTTTAATTTTATGTGTTTAAATTTCAAAATAAGCATTAAATTTTTATTACAATCATTTGTCAAATAAGAACTAAATTTTTATTATAATCACTTGTCAAACAAGTACTAGCTAGCTAAACTTTTTTACTTAACCCCACCTTCCCATATGACTTGTTTACTCATGTGAACTAAAAAGCTATATAAATAATACTAATCCATAGTGCCCAAGTGATGCGGGACTAAGGTTTCATTTGGGATAATTTTCTTACTGTTTTTTAAAATAATTTTTTAGTAAAAAATTTCTAGTTAAAAAAATTTTTGTACTAAAAAACTATTTTAAAAAGCAGTAAAAAAGTTGTCTCAAATAAAGCTTAAATAGCTAAGATTAAGGCTTCGTTTGGGATGGCTTTCTTGCTGCTTCTTAAAGCAGCTTTCTAGTACAAAAATAAAAAATTTTGTACTAAAAAGCTGCTTTAAAAAGCAGCAAAAAAGCCGTCCCAAACGAAGCATAAGTTCTAAATTCACAAGTCCCAATGCATACACCATATATTTTTGCCAATACTTTAATTAATTTTTAATAATGTGAATATTATTTAATGTTTAGTTCATAATATTAATTTTTTATTTATTTAATTATTTAATATAAATTAATTTTTTATCTATTTTTAAGTATAATTGATATAACAATAATTTAGATGCAAATTTATAATTTAAATTTTGTATATAATTTATAAGTGTAAATTATATCTAAACATAGAATATAAATAATCAATTATTTATATTAAATTAATAAACTTATATGCAAACTAATTTTATATTAAATGTGAATTAAATTAAAAGATTGAAATGTTTAAATGTAAAAAATATTAAAAAAAAAATATTTGTGCACGAATTTTATTTATGTTTTAGTCATAAATTAATATTATTGCCTATTTATTACATTATTATTATGTCATTTAAATAATTTTAATATTTATTATATCCACTAATTCAACTCTAGTCGAACCATTGAACATTGAACCTCTTCTTATTCCGATTTATATATACACGATTTGATTTGCACAACTTCGATAAAAAGTAACTTTCTACCATAGAAATTTATAAATCCAAGAAAATAGTAGCCAAATAAAAAAGTTATGGTGGTATGAAAAAGCAAAGCATTGATAAAATTATCTTAAACATTCTCATAAATTTATGATCTTAATAATAATTTTCAAATTCTCTATCAACTAAATTAATTAATATTCAGTTATTCACTACCATAACTATTTTTTTTATTAAATTAAAACTCAATTTAAGTTATTTTAAAATAAAAATCAATATTAAGTATAATAATTAATTAGCTTATAAATGAATTCAAGAATTATCTTATTCATGTTCGTTCATTTATTTTTTTTATCAAGAGAGTTTTAAATCTATTCATAATAGCTTTCTCATTGTTTTGCTTTCAAATTACTATCATATATTTGTTTGGCTACTGCATTCTGACTACTTTTAAAAAATTTATGTGATGAAAAACTAATTTCTTTCATCAATATCTACTAGTATGTGTAGTTGTATGCAAGTTGATCTCCAATTTTCTCCAAAAAAAAAAATTATAAGACCGACAACTCATTTTAAACGAGTTTATTCTTCAAAACAACTTTGCAATCACCTTTATAAAAAGTATTAGCCACCCCAAATTAACCTTCAAGTCTAATTAATTGTATTTTTGTTGCAAATGATTTAAATATATTATTATTAGGCGTACGTAGATTAGTAGATTTTAATCAAATTTGACATGATTTATTAGGTACTAATTATATATTTTTTTGTGAAATTCAAATTTTTATATGTATATATTTTATATTTTTATCATACTTACACCTCTAATAGTATCTATGAATTTTACAATACATATATAATATTAATAACAATTGATAGAATATCTTATAATAAGTAATTAAGTTAGCCTTAAATGAGCATTTATTGAGTTTTGAATGGCCTACCTATTCATTTAACAACAAAAATGCATATTCATGAATATAAATGAACTAATAAGTTAGTGTTCAATTTTGTTTATTGATATGATGAGTTTTTTTTAACTTTTTTCTTATTTATTACATTATGTAAATAATCAAATGTAAATAAATCTTATGCAAGCAAGTAATTATTCATCGAGTGCATTAATTCAATTATAACACCACAATTAATAAACAAAAATCTTATATTAATATATAAACAAATGATGTATAATTCTTTATAAGAGTTTTGATAAATATTTTATTTGTCACAATTTTCTTATTGTTTTCTAAAACAGCTTTGTAGTACAAAAAATTTCCAGTTCAAAAAGTTTTTGAAATTTTTTGTACTAAAAAACTACTTTAAAAATCAATAAGAAAATTGTCCCAAACAAAACCAAAGTCTCACATATATAGTTGACGCCTGAAAAACTTGCAATGTCATTCTTAATTTGCAAATATATTCAACACTTAAAAGGAAAGTTTTCTCAAATTAACATGTATTGGTGAAGATTTTACCGATAGGTTGAGCTCTCAATATCCGAGGAGACTTCTTATTCACCAAATCTTCATGAATTTGACATATTCATAATCAATCAAACACATATAGACCCAAGAATATATGTCTCATAAGCACATTCAATTTCAAAATGAAAATAAACTATCATTTCTTTAAAAATAGAAATTCAATTGAAGTCAAAAGAAAATAAATTGCAAAAACTTAGTACTTGAGATGACATAATTTTCTTGCATAATTTATCTCATAATGAGGCACATAAGAATTCAAAATTAAAAAAATGAAGATGACTTCAACATTATAGCTCAAATCCATGTTGTGAATAATCATTTGGAATAGTGACAAAATTCTTGTACTTGTCATAGAGATAGCAAAGCTCCTTCCACCATGCATCATAATCGTGGGTCAAGTGCAGCCTTATGAGGGAGAGATATCCTACTTGTATGAGTTAATAAGAACAATCTTAGCCCCTATTATAAATTGGCTCATTTTATAATTCATAGAAAAGATTTGTCATTATGATGACATACATCCTAAGTTCATCTATCTCTCCAAAAATATCATGTGCAAACTACTTGGGCAACTGTACATGATGACTTATAACTTGCATGTTTAGCTTTTTCATCTATATGGCTGAAGTAATCACTATCAATCTTATTAGAAACTTTGAGCATGGGTAATTCTATACTCCGTAGTCATCAAGCGCTCAATCTGCTTTGCTAGACTTTTTTTTATCTCCATGTCAACTTCTAGACTATTTTCACTTTCTTTATAGCTCGATCTCGACAAACAATAGTTGGAATCTACCCTATATGGTCATTATCTTGGATTCTCACTTATGCAACTTTGCTATGGAGATATTCACCTCATCCTTATTTGGTAGTATTAAGGTTCATTTATCGATATCAACCCCAATTTCATCATCATCAATATCCTTATTAAGCTCCATCTCTTTCAAAGTTGTTTGTCCAACAACATCAATAAGATTATCCTTCTTCATGGCCTAGAGTTTCTCATCACCAATGAATTTTTTAGGTTCTAACTCCTTAGGGATCTCTTCCTTTGTATCAAAAATAGACATATCAGCCCTTGTTGTCTTGTCATCACTAGCAACTTTGCCTCCACTTGTGACTTTTTAGAATTTGGTTTATTAGCATTTTTTATTGAGTGACTTCAGGGAACTTCACCCCACCTTCAATTGAAGTCACCCCATGCATTGACAAAGTTACACAATTAGCTTCCTTTAAGAGGCAGGGGTTGGGGGAGGCATTGGTTTCAAGATAAAACTAGAGACCCAACTCTAGGAAATATTAAATTCAAATTATCAAATAAATTGTTTATTTCTATATTAGGATATGGCTCCAAAGTGTCACATTCTTCGCTTTATTTTTCTATCAAAGGAGTATTTATATTGTGCTTTCTCCTTAGATGAGGGTTATAAAACCTTTACAGAAGTATTTGCTCCATAGTTATAATCCCCTATATATTAAATGTTTATTATACAACCATGTTGCTCAGTTTGAGGTTTAACTCCTACGTACAGTCTTCTCTCTTCTTTATTTTCACCTTCTTTAAGGAAGACATCTTTGTCAAAGATGTCCCTTTTGTGGACAAGGGAGATTTATACTTGAGGGTTTTTTAACTACTTTTGAAGATGATAGATGGCATTCAAGTAAGGAAAAAACTTGAATTTCTTCATTTTTGCAAGAAGTTGCGCTCGAAAGAAACTCCATGCTAACACTACAACAAAGTTATAAAATTCAAATAATAAGATTCTAAAAGTAAATTTTAATAAAACCTCAAATTAATAAGAATCGATTTTGATGTGACAAATAAGTAGCAAAATTATGCATTCTATTGAGTCAATGCTCTAGATAAATCTATGTTAATAACTCAAGTTGCTCATTTTGAATTGGGTTTCTTTGTACTTTATTCATATTGTCATTCTCAGCTTCTAAAAGAGGGACAAGAGAATAAAAAATTTGATTTACACCCGTATGGCCAAGGTCGGGCTAATTATTTCATTAGGAGGACTTGAATAGGATTTAAGAAACCCGTAATTAAGAACCAATTTGAATCACTTATAACTCAAAACATGTAAAGTTTAAAGTGCACTAAAGCATTGAGTTCCCCAATATTGTATTTAAGATAATTTACTTAAGAGTTAGCTTAAACTCCACTCTTAGTACTTAGCTGTTAAATTTGCCTAATTAACTCACTAAGTAACCTATTAATCGGGGATATTCATCCTTAAAAATATCAACTTGGTTATAGTACTCACAATCTTATTAGGAATTTCTTGTTGGAAGAAATCGCCAAGGGTTTTTGATAATTTCTTATAATTAGGGCATTCACTGGTTGAGTGTAAGTATATGAAAATTATGGTCAAAATATCACTAATGAAAATTATGTAAAATCTTAATAGAAATCTCTACAAAACCTCTTTTACTTGGAAATACTTACATGTAATGTGGTGTCACTCACTCTTCTTGGTTTAATGGGGCTCAAACAAGTTTTTTATAAATATTTTTTTAAGAGATTCAATGACAATTAGCTTCCCTCCTTCTTAGGTTTCGTTTGGGATAGCTTTCTTCTTGCTTCTTAAAACAGCTTTCTAGTACAAAAATTAAAATTTTTGTACTAAAAAGCTGCTTTAAGAAGCAGTAAAAAAGCCATTCCAAATGAAGCCTTAGTCCCGCTCTTTGGATTTTATTAATTTCTCTAAAAAGATTTTGATATTTTTTATGAAAACTTCGAATCCAGTTGTAAGATTATATTTCAAACTTGATATTCCTCAAGAAAATTCACTTTTATCAACACAAATTTTGATGCAATATTTATATTAATAACTTGCATAATTAGTTTTAAATTTATCTGTAGTCTGATTTCATCAAACTTATATTTAATTTGAGCATTTTGATAAGACAGCCAATGACACTAAAGGTGATTCAATACAAGTCCAAATGAGCTCAAATCTAACACTTGGAAAGATAGTAAAAAACTTTAGGATATTAATTAGAGGATCAAACGGTCTTCAAATCTTGCATGTTTATAATAAAAATAAGTGGCTCGGCGAGACCAATCCAACAAATCCAAGATTACTCAATATTGAGGCCATTAAAGTATTTAAATACTGAATAAATGATTTATGATAAAAAAAAATAGATATGAGCCATTCAATGGAGTCTTATGAAATTTTAGTTAAATTTATCAAAATACTCACCCTAAAAGTACTATAAATTGATCTCTTTCTCAATATGAAAGATACGTAGACTTGAATGGAGAGGGAGCTTGGAGATATGAAAAACTTCTCTACTTAACATTCAATGCCGATAATAACTGCTGGTCATTATTGTCGCCTAACTGGCTTTGTCCGACAACCATCTCTCGATTATCGTCATTCGATCGTTGCTAGACTACTGTCATTCGACTACTGACCACGGTCCCCTTATTGCCATTGTTAGATTGGCTTCTCTCGACTATTGTTTAGTTGATTGTCTCTCAACTTCTATCATTTGATCGTTAGCCACTTTTACCTGACTATCATTGTTTTACTGTCATCGCTCAATTGCCATCATCTGACCGCCTCTCCACAAACCCGTCTCCCTACTTCCATTGTATGAACATTATAGCCGGTAACATCATATATTTATTGCGTCTTTAGCATTCTTTCTCATATTTATAAAAATATAAACTTGTAATCTCGTTTTCTCCAATCAAGGGAGAGAGCATATTTTTGTAACGTATCTTTATATATAGTAGATGATTTCATCTGAATCAGATCTCGTAATTTTTTTCCTAAATTTTTATATAAAAATTATGGTGTCTAATTTATGTTTTTTAATCTCTGTGTGTGATGAATCTTTATGAAAAATTAAGACTTAAAAATTTAATCTCTATCAACACGAATTTTTTAACATGCAATAAGTCTTTGGTAGAATAATTAGAAAATGATAGATATAGTATTGTGAGAAAAAGAAGACCATAAATCGGTTAAATTGATATAGTTTAGAAATCTTTAAATATTAAATTAGAAAAGATCACCAAAATTTGATGTTAATATTATTCTTATAGGCTACAGCTCTTAATTAAGGCTTTATTTGAGACGGCCTTTTTTTGTTATTTTTTAAAATAATTTTTTTAGAATAAAAAATTTAATTTTTATATTAAAAAATTATTTTAAGAAATAATAAGAAAGCTATCCCAAATGAAACAGTTTTTTTTATTGTTGTTTAAAGTAGTTTTTTAGCACAAAAATTTTTTGAGCTAAAATTTTTTATATAAGAAAGTTGTCCCCAATGAAGCCTAAATCTTCACTATTAGCCAAGGTAAATTCATATAAATAAAGAAAAAAAATTAGACTAAATATTCTGATAAATTTTAAGTTAGAATAAATTTTAAAAACATTTAGATCTATTTTAAGATAAGTATGATATAATTAATAGGATTTATATATATCATTAATTTTAAAATAATTTTAAAGAATTTTAAAATTAATTATGATAGTTTTTTTTTATTCTGATATAAAATTTTTTTCTTAGATAAATGATGACGTGCATCTTCTTAATTTTTCTTTATTTGTTTTTCATTCATGACAAATGAGTCCGTGCAGGTTCATTATATGGTTATTGGCGAGTTTTCTCTGGCCCCACAAAAGGATGAGAAATAATTACATGCGGTCACCGGACCATTCGAAGGCCAATCAGGACGCGTCACGTCACCCGATAAATATTAGTACATAATAAATTGGTGACGTGGCGCGTCCTGATTGACCTTCGGTTGACGTCCAGTGACCGCAAGTAATAATTTCGCCAACAGGACGGGCTATATCCATTGAGCAAAAAGCTCTCAAGGCTGTAAATGGATTGGTTGGTAGAAAATTTTAACAAAATAGTATATAATATAAGGTTAAATTATTCAATATATATATAAATGTATTTGATTTTTTGTGTTTTGGAGTTATTTTCTTTGTCTTTTTGATTAAAAACAAAGAACCTATGATTTCATTGTCACCAAATGTCAAGTTTTGAGTTAGGAAAAGACATGCAATTATAATATTGTGCATGGATGATGTTGCCTTTGGTTATCATCCACTAAGCATCATAGTTTAGATATTGTATGAATAACAATATCAATTATTTCTTAGTATAATGGTGAAAAGGTCAAATTAAAATTGGTTGCTTTTGTAATAATTAATTTGATAGCAATGCAACATTATTTTCTTTTATATGTGCATCCAATATATATTAAGTTAGCTTTTTCTTGTGAAAAAAGGCTTAGCTAGGTAGGTCACTATAATTGAAAATAGGTATAATATAAAAATGTAAATATAGAAAGAAGATCTTGCAAAAAGAAAACATTGGCAAAGTATATCATTTGCAATATTTTATTATGAAGAGAAATCATTTTATTTCAAATTATGGTAGGAGATTCCATTTGGTTGATGGCAATGAGTAAATAGCTTTTGATAATTAGTCATGGTAAATTACTCATATTTATTTTTATAAGTAATAATCTATTTTACTAAGATGTATTGGACATGCATTTTTCTTTGGTTAACCACAAAATTCAATAATGAAAAATATTTATTTTATGAATATTAGGTTGCATGTAACTTGAGCTTAACAATTCTTACTTGCAATACCATTGTGCTCACTTTATTTTCTTTTGTTTCCTTTTAGCTTTTCCTTAAGAAGAGAAATATATTTTCCTTCTAAGAATTGTCAAATAGAATGATTTTAATTACATCATTTTTCTTCTCTCTCCTCTGAACTCCACTCTTTTTGATCTTACCATGGTCTTCTCCTAGGTATATTATATTCATGAGTTTTTTATAAGATAAAATGAACAATACTATATAGGAAGATAGTAAGCTAGCCAAAGATGTTATCATCACCAGGATAGATTGTATATGTGTCATTGATTAGAAATACTATCCTAATTGGTTCATTGTCGTCATGTTTGTGGATTTACAATTGAATCCAACTCTAATTAGGAGTAGTATGACCCAACTCTAACATATGAATAGATTGACTGCAATTGCATTATCACAAAGGGAGCCTTGTTATTGATTTGTTGGTTTATCTCACCTCAATGGATGGAATGATGATGTTTAAGCATGTCCCAAACATATTGACTTATGAGTATGAGATGAGTGAGAATGAATCCATAAAGGAAACTCAATATTCAAATAAGAGAAATAGAGGAGGATAGGGAGATAGGAAGAGAAGGGGAGTAAGGACAATAAAGACTATAGAGAGCATTCAAGTGGCATTCCTCCATTTTCAGTATATTGATCATCTTAAAATATATTATAAGATGATGGTCTTGATTTAATGAAAAAATTCCTCATTGGTTTAATCTCTAAATATGGTGGTGTTTGCAATGTTATGAGCCAACCTTTGTTGATAGTTATTGTATATTTACATATAGATCTCATCTAAATGAACACCAATAGTTATATTTGGTTGATATATCTAATCTTCTACAACTCTTCCAAAAAAGAAAATATTATTAACCTATTATGTTAGTGAAGGTTTAGATATGCTAAAGCCCATGGTTTATTTTCTCTAATTTAGCAATTTTTCACATAAACTTAGTGTTATTATCTACATGTTGATTTTGCTTACTTACATTTAGTCATGTGTGTCATCTTAGATAAAGTGCTAGCCCATTTGACTTTCACAAAGAGGGTGGATCTTTCCTAAGTGCTTTCTTTTGTATAATATTTTTTAGAGGTCACCTCCCCAATAAAGTGGTATCAGAATAAGACTACATGATTGTTATTATGTAAATGAAATAATTTAGAGTTCAAGCATCATATTTAAGCTCACACCATTCAACTACTCTATAGAGAAGATAAGTACAAAAGATATATTATATTGAAAAGACTTATATTGTCCCATTAAAGATAAGCAAATGAATAATGAAAATTAATCAGATAAAAATGATGGTTATTGAATCATAAGGCTATATGTTATGTTCACCAAGAAGTTGATGAAAGCATCTTTGATCTCACAGCTCAACATGTTCATTTCTATGATGTCACAACCTAACCCAATAGGACAAGTCCTATCATGTTGAGCTGTGGCAGGCTAATCCCAAGATCTAATTTTAGAAATGTTTTAAATTCTCTTCCAATATAAATTTTAAACAAATAACAAACTATAAAACTACTAAAACATCTTGAGTGCTGAAAATAAACTCATCCATAAAATCTCCTTCATTTCATCAAAATCTATATAGAGGATCTACATTATAGTACATGTCTATAGAATAGAGAGTATAGCAAAATATAACCAAAGTTAGCTATGACTGTATAAAAAATCAAAATATAAAAATGCCTATATAGACTCAGATCAGATACTGAACTGCTAATCAATAGACTCATTTCCTTTCCCAGATCTTGAAAATAGAATGCAAAACCAAAACACTGATTTAAATTTCTAAATTATTTTTTTATTAAATATTTTTATAATATTTAAATGCAGTTAAATGTAGCATAATAAATCACTGTGCTGAGCAAAGTAATAAGAGCATAATATTTATCCAAAGATTTAAATAATAATACTAAGCAGTTAAATAAACTAAATATATATAACAAAATATAACATAACAGTTTTCTCCGAATCCAGACAGAATCTCAAAGGATTCTGAACCCTTATGACTCCCTTTGTATTTATATCCTCAGAACATGCTCGTAGACACAACATGGGTTATAACAACCTAAATATGGCTTTTTAGCCACCATAATATGCCTTATAGGCATCAGATTTTAGGTCACATATAGAATCTCAAAGAATTTCAGCCCCTTATATCTCCTAACAGACATTTTTCATATCAAATAATCGCATAAACACATATTTCATCTTATGGTAGCAATTTAATCATAATTAGATACATTTCATAATTGCACTATTTTTTATAATGGTAGGCAACAAAAAATTCTATTGAGTACAAATGCATAGTTTCAAAATATAACGAAATTATAAAAAAATGTATAAAATTTTATTTTAAGACTTTAATTATACTACAATACTATTTTTCAAATTTCATATTATTTTTTTCAATAAAAATAGTATAAATTTCAAATCCTCTCGTGCAATATTTTTCGGAAATCCTCTGGTGCAATATTTTTTGGAAAATATTCAAGACATTTAGAATCTCAATCTTTACAGCATATAACAAATTACGTGATGGAAGTTTTTTCAGTACAAAGTTATCATTATTTTTCTGTAATAAAAATATAAATGTTATCTATAAATTTAAAAAAAAAACTTAGTATTTTTTAAAACTGAGATAGACATAATGTGACATATCTCGATCGGGATAACTTTCTAAACCGGTTCAACGGCTAAAAACAACCCAAAGTGGACCAAAATCTCTTTCTCTCTCTCAAATTCCCTCTCCTATCTCCCGCTCGAAAGCTATGGGGCTCAAAATGAATGGAATAGTGGATTTAAAATATATTTAAAGTACAGATAATGGCCAAGCACTGCGACGCCACCATCCAAGGCTGCGACGTTAGTTCAAATTCCAAAAACCCAAGGCTACAATAGGGGGGCACTACTTTTAAGCACCTCAGCACTAGGCACTATAACATTGCAGCGCCAGAGCACTCGACATTGCGATGCTCCAGAGGAAAATTTTCATTTTTTTTTCAAAATGTGTTTCAAACCCCTGATACTCAATCCATAACACATGCAACCCTTTTTTGATACACCAAAACACTTCAAAACACGAACAAATGGGTTCAAAACATAAAATTTCTAACATTTGTTTTTTAAAAAATCGGGTCATAACAGGTAGAATGGAACTCTGAATTTGGAGGAGTCACATATGAGATGTGGATAAAGGTGGAGCCACTTTATGAGAGGTAAGTGGCTTAAAATAAGACATTCATAATAAGAAAACTTGTGAACATGAGGTTTAAGGATGGGAGAGTGGTCTTAGAACATTTGAGAACCTTTTAAAAAGATTGTGGATGATACTTCTATAATGAAGATTGATTTTAATAATCAAGTATAATCTCTCTTCTTATGAAGCTCTCTATCAAACAACGTGAAACCTTATTGATATCACTCGACAACTTTACTTGAAATGATATGCTAACTTTGAGTATGATGAATGATATATATTGAATGTGGAGCTAATTGGGAAGGATCAAAGGACTTCTTCACATTCAAGAACATTTTTCATGGAAATTTAAGGAAGGAAAATAATTAGGAAATCTCTCCATGGTAATTAGCATGATGAGTGAAAGGAGATATCCAAGTACATAATCAACATAAAATGTTATTATTATGAAAAGCTTGCACACATGAAGAGGGCATAACATTTTAAAAGAAAGCAACAAAAGTAATGTAGTTTCTATTATTGACAATGAATATATAAATTTTATATGTTAATTAACAATATGGGTAATTGCTTCAGAAGCTTCATTTCATGTTACATTAGGCATGAAATCTTCTCTCCTATAAGAAAAATGGCTTAGGAATGTGAGAATAAAAAATGTTAGTGTTCATGAGTATTGTCGTTGTTTAATTATAAACCCACATTGGGTGCAAAGTCTTTTTGAGGAATACTAGAAAAGATAGTGAAAGCAACTGAAGATGCGTCTTTGGAGCTATGGCATAATTGGCTTAGTCACGTGAACTAATACATGTTTAGGACTATTTTAAAGAAGCAATTCACAATATTAAAGGGTGTCCTTAGAACTTAATTTGTATTCATTGTTTTTACTTAGAAAACAATAGAAAGTATTTTCATAGAATGCCTCCACATAGATTTTATAATGTACTTGATTTGATTCATTCTAATTTATGCACTATGTATGTAATAATTCTTGGCAGAGATAATGGTGGTGAATATAATGGTCGATTTAAAAACTATTGCGATGAAGAAGGCTACAAATCTTGAGAAGATAGTCCTCAATACACATGCATCTAAAAGAATACCCATTACAATCAAGGAGAGCATTTGATGAAAGACAATAAATTTACTTTCCTAGATGTGAGAGGAGATAGTTAATAGCAAGAAAAAATAATGTACTTTCTTGGGCTATAGACATGATGACTTTGATAAGATCCAACTGAAGAAAAAAGTGATCTTAAGCAGAGACTGTAATTTTCTTTGAATATTAAAATATGAAAGATTTTGAGAAATAAAAATCAAATACTAGAGATAAAAATTTTATTGACATGAAGTCCCCCAATGTTGCTTATATAACGGTGACATGTGCTTTTCTTACTAGTTACAATGGGTGTCATCCTTAACATCGATAACAAACACTGACGATGTTGGTGATGATAAATGACAACTTTGTTTGCAACATCAAGTGTTAGCATCATTGTCAATACCAAACGTCAATGTTATTGGCGATGGTGGATGTTAGTTTTGTTGGGAATAGAAGGTTTTAACATTGTTGGTAATGATGGATGTCAATGTTGTAGGTGATATATGACTTTTCTTTTGTTGGCGATATTTGACTTTTGTTTTGTTGGCAATTTTGGATGTTTGTCTAGCTTGAAACCAATGGTGTTGAATTATAAGCATTTAAGAATAAAAAAAAGACTTAGTCCCTCAAATGGTCATACCAAGTTTTCAACTATGCTTTCAAGTAGGGGTGTAAACGACCCGAGCTTGTCTTGTGTTCATGTTCAGCTTGTGTCTAAAATTCTTTGTGAACATTGTGTTTGTGTTTAGCTCGTTTGAATTTGAACCAAATACGAGTAGAGCATGATAGAATGATTACATTTATCTACTAACCACTTATACACACACACACGGGGAGAGAGAGAGAGAGAGAGCTAAATATGATCACGTTCTATTTAATAGTGCTCTATTTATATCAAACTTGATAAAAGAATAAACTCAAAATAACTGTTCAATATCAACTTGCTTTCTAAATGAATGAATTAAATAAGAGCATCTTAGTGAGCTGAACACCACATGCTTGCGAACAATAAGATTTTTTAGCAGTCCTACTTTCAAGTACTTAATATGTATCTATTTTGTCTTTCGAATTGAGGAAATTTTAATATCGTCGAGTTTGTATGATCATATTGTTTATTTCAATTATAAATTTTTTGAGAATATAGTACCGTTGATCCAAGAGTTAATTACAAAATTTGTAATTTGAATACTTATATATTTGAGAGCTATAAATTTGTGTCAAAGTCAATGCTTACTCAAATAAATGTTCAAATGTCAATGATCATGTTCCATTTCTTGCTTTAAATAATGTTTAAAAAATGTTTAAATCAAGAAACTAATCCTTCATAAATTTTTCCCCACAAAATATGCTTTATGTTGGCTTTCATTTTTCTACCTAAAAAAATTTAGTACATATGGTACACATTTAGGCCAAGTAAAAAAAGTACCTTTAACCCATTTATATTGAAGGACTTATTATGCATCATCCCATTTGGCCTTTAATAATACAGTGGTCATCAAAACGCTCATAAATTTCAATAGACATACCTTTTATCTTTTCAAACTCCTACAGTTCGTCCTATGTCTCTTCATGAATAGGCCCAACTACATGCACCACACTATAACTTCTTAAGCCTCTAAAATTTGAAACAACAATCTCTGGTCATCAGTAGATTAAGTGATTTAGGCTTCGTTTGTGATGACTTTCTTACTACTTATTAAATCAGTTTTTTAGTTTTTAATTTTTGTACTAAAAGCTGCTTTAAGAAGCAGTAAGAAAGCCGTCCCAAATGAAGCCTTAGGTTTCGTTTGGGACGGCTTTCTTACTGCTTCTTAAAGCAGTTTTTTAGTACAAAAATTAAATTTTTGCACTAGAAAATTGCTTTAAGAAGCAAAAAGAAAGCCGTCCCAAATGAAGCCTTAGATTTCATTTGAAACAGCTTTCTTACTGTTTTCTAAAGCAGCTTCTTAGTATAAAAATTTTTTGAATTAAGAATTTTTATACTAAAATTTGATTTAAAAAACTGTAAAAAAAACTGTCTCAAACGAAGCCTTAGTAAAATAGCATTTTAAATCAATTTTTATTATAAAATGATTTATGAGTACCGATCTTTTTTAAGCTAATAAAAAAATAAAAATATTTGAAAACTAATGTACACATCGTTTATGAAAATAATATGTATATGTTTATGCTATCTATCATCAAAGAGACAAAAGCATTAAAATAGTTCCTTTTTAATAATTTGAAGCAACACACTTCTTTTAATAATAAAAATGATATATTTATTCACATAACCCTAAACTATTTATAAATAATAAAAAATAGCATATTCTTCAATGTCTGCATCACCTTTCCTTTGATACACATCCCGTTGATTTCGTCAATACATTTTTCTAATGAGATCTCATTGTGGCTTCCTTGCCCATCTTCCTCTAAGTTCACACACACATTGCAAGAACCCATCACAACTTCCTCACTTCTCCTATTATCGAGGACTTCCTCAATTTTCACATGCCATCGATCCCTTTGATGTCGTATCCTCATCGATATTCCTTGAAATCTTTCTCTTCTCATTCTTCTTTGTTAGGGGTTTTTTGGGGCTACGAGAAACAACATTGTCAACGAAGTAACATAGTTTAACTTTAGATATCATATATATAAATTAGATAGTTTTTAAGTATTGTGTGTGTAAATCTTCTTTTTAATTTTATCGTTTTTCATTTATATTAAAATTAGGTTTTGACGTTTGGAGGTTTGGCGCTATTTATGGAGCCATAGCGTGTATAAAAAAATGCTTAATATTTATTTAAATGTGTAATTTCAAAAGTCAAGCATCTCATAGACCAAATTCTGAAATTCCGCTTATTTTTAAAACGGCGGTAAAAGCATTCAACTGAGAAAAAAAAAAAAAAAAAAAAAAAAGGGAAAAAAGGGGGGGAAAACTCACGTGAAAGCCCACAACGAAGCAACAAAAGGAATCATCCTACATTCCTTCTCTTCAACGAGATTTTATCAATCGCTCTATTTTCACTCGAAAAAAAAAAAAAAAAAAAAAACGGAAATGGTATTTCGATCTGCCCTCGATTCCGATTTGAATCAATCGGAATGGTCGCCGCCGTCGAGTTTTAGCCGGCGGCGCTCGAAGCCATCTCCGTCACGGCCAGCAGGAAAAGAAAGAGACAACGACCGCGAGACGAGGGAGGACTCCTGCCTGCCCCCACCACGTGGCGTCCCGTGATTGGCGCCGCACCTGGTGAAGTGCCGGGTCGCGCTCTCACGCCCAGCGTCTCTCTCTCTCTCTCTCATCTCTATACTCCCTTTTCAATACCGAGAGAGGGCAAAAGATGCTATTCCTTCTCCTTCTCCGCCTGAAGAGCCGCTTGCGATCAGCGACAAGGGAGAAGAAGAGATCTCGCCGCCGCGATCGAATCGCGTCCAATATCCGGCCTTGACGCTCTCCTGGACTCAGGTTTCGTGCTATCCGTTTAGTTTCTTTGCTTAATTTTGACTTACGGGGCCGGCCTTTGGGGTTTTCCCTATGCGCATCAAAACCCCTTCCTGTTTCCAGCATCCGCTCTTTCCCGCGTTAATTAGATGGATTTCTGCTTTCGGATGTCTGTTTCTGGTGGAAGATTTGTAGTTGAGAGTATAAATTGGTTTGGATTTGGAAGGTTGAATTCCTTGAAGGGAGTTGGTTGTTGTAAGGAGGCTGTTGCTACTGAGGGCTGGTGCTGTTTGATGCTTGCTTTTGTAAAGGATTAATTACTCTGTTATTCCAGTATGACTAAACTTTTTGATGTGTATTTTTTTTTTTCTTTGCGTTTAGTTTACAGGTTTTGGTCTTTGCGGTTAAACTCTCATTGGCTTGTTCATCTTCCGTTTCCATCTCCATTTTTTTTCTTTTTAATTGTAGATGGTAGGTCCATGTTAAGGGTAGAAGTAAGCAGTGTGGGAGGACTTTGGCGTTGGGGCTATTAATTGGCATGCATATGAGTATCAGGAGGGGGGAATGTATTAGTAGTGCGGGATGGTGCTTTTTGATGCTTGTTTATGTGATTGATTACGCACTCCTTCGTTCCCTTACTGTATAAGATTTTTATTGCTGAACTTTTTGACATGATTCTGTAGATACATTTTGTCTTACTAGTTTTGCTTGTGTAGTTTAACTCAATTTTGTTTTCATTATAGACGTTAGGTCCATGTTGAGGGCAGCATATCTTGCTCAAGTGATTCATGTTGCAGATTTGGGATTCTTCTTGCTGAGCAGCTGACGTTTTGTCCTAGTTGATTAATATGGACATGCCTTGTCCAAAATGCTAGTGATGCATGCAGCACTGACGTGTCTAACATGAAGGAAGAAAGTTCATTAGATGATAAGATGATAGACAAGAATTGGGCCCCAATGCGCAAGAGGAAACGTAAATTATCTGGTTTGGATGAAAGTAATAGGAAGCAGGAAGCTACAATACTTGCAGAGTCTGAAAAGAGCAACTCTTCTTTTAGAAAAAAGTTGAAGGAAGACCATGATGCTTCCTCCAAGTTAAAAGGGAATGATGGAGTAAGCTCCATCTTGTTTGTTGTACTCTTTCTACTTTCTATTTATGCATATGGTATAATTTATCTTCTAAGTATCTTGTGCAACATTCAATTAGTAGCATTGGTAATCTTTATTCAAACCATCATTTCAACTTCAATTGTTACTTTTTTCTCAGAACAAAGCACACAGTGAACCATGCAAGGAAAAAATAAGATTTATTGCTCCACTGTAGAAAAAACCAAGTTGCTTGTTCCAATGAATTAGAAAACTCTTAATATTGTCTCACCTTTCATCATGTTTAATAAATAAAAAATACTGGCCAAATGAAAATATAGTAATTATCAACTGGTTGGCCTTCTTTTTCCATGGCTAGTGTGACTATATTATCAACTAAAGCATGTTAAGAACAGTTTAAAGCCAAATTTTATACTAATAGTTTTGAAAATTTATATTAAGAATTACATCAGATAGCATATGCCATAGTCTATTCCTTTTCTCATTGGGTTGGGCGCTCTAGAAACATGTGGTTAATCGAGTGAGCAAATATGAATATTCAAGGGATATTCATATTGCTTCACATTGGAATTGAGAGTGATTGAGAAAGGGAGTCCCATGAGAGTAGATGAGTGACAACATTTTTTTCCTTGCGGTTAGACCCGTGCTTTATCAGAGTGATGACGAAATAAATGGGGAATTATTAGTAGAATTCAAGTTGGATGGTTGAAGTGGAGGAATGCTTCGGGTTTGTTGTGTGATAGAAAAGTTTCAAAGGGAAAATTTTATAAGATGGCGGTGAGACTTGGAATGCTTTATGGCGCAGAATGTTGGCTTTTAAAAGAGAAGCATAATATTGTTGCTGAGATGAGGATGCTTAGGTGGATGAGTGGATTTACTCTTAGAAATAGGATACGAAACGAGTATCCGTCGAAAGGTTGGAGTAGCTCCAGTGACAGATAAGATTAGAGAGAGTTGCCTTAGATGGTTTAGTCATGTAAAACGGCGGCCTTCTGATGATCCTGTTAGGAGAATAGATGTATTAGATTTGGCCCATGTTAAGAAAGGTAGAGGAAGACCTAAAAAGACTTGGTTATAAAATATTAGAAATGGCCTTTCTTTATTAGATTTAAATGAGAATTTGACTCTTAATAGGATACACTGGAGAAAAAGGATTCATGTAGCCGACCCCACGTAGTGGGGTAAAAGCTTGATGTTGTTGTTGTTGATTAGACCCGTGCTTTTGAGCGACAAAACAAAATGCTCAAGAGGGAGATTTGAGTTGTGTAGCATCTCCATTAGTCCGATAGCTCAGATTTTTTCTTCTCGAAGTTTGTTTATTTTCTTGGAGATATAGCAAGAGAAAAAATTAATGTCTTTTTTCTAATGGGCCTATTGATGCTATTAATGTCTTTTTTGATAATTGGATGACTTGTAAATTATCGGGATATGAGTAGTTCTAATCAATACACTTGATGGAGCTATAAAGCCTTTAAGAGCGGTCAGACATGTGCTAGCTTTTGAAGAATAATCTTTTTTTTTTTTTGGTTGTTTGGGCTCCAATAAGTTAAGATAAACTGTTCAAGATGGAGTATGCCTGTTTTAGGGGTGTCATGAGATTGATTAGTGCAAAGAAAGTTGGCAATTTCTACTTCCTTTAGGCCAACACAATGATAGGCCATGCATTAATTTTTTTTCTCAATTGATCTGAAATTATTACACATGCATGTTAGAGTGAGGTTAATTAGAGTTGAGCAAGAGAGGTTTACTTCTTGGCCAGAAGATTAGAGCTTTGGGGCATCTTTGGTTGGGGCTTAAGTTAAGCTAAGCTAGGTGATGATAAGCTTAATTCTTAAGTGAGGTTAAGCTGTTTTTTGATAAAAGGATGATGAAAAAGATAAGTTGTTGTAAGGTTAGATAAGCTAAGAAAACAGTTTGGTTGCATTTTGGCTTAACTTAATTGCTTTAGCTCATTATAGTGTTCTAACATTGTATAAACATGTGTTGATTTAATGTTAGAAGAACCTAATTATGATTATAGTTTATTGATGATTAAGTTTATTTTAATGAGCATTAGTTTATTTTAATTTAAATTTACTTAAATATGAAAAGATAAGTTTAATTACTTTGAAAAGATAATCTTAAACATGAGTATAAACTTAATGATTATTAAATTTATTTTATAAATTATTTAATTATAAAAAATGTAAGCTTAATTACTTCAAAATTATGGGCTGATGAAATTGCAAGCTTAATTACTTTGAAAATATAAGCTTGAAAAAGATAAGTTTAATTATGATTAAACCGTTAACGATGATTTAATTTACTTTTGTGAACTTTAAATTTACTTTAATTTGAATTTACTTAATTTTGAAAAATAAGTTTAATTAATTTTAAAATATAAGGATAATTATGATTATAAATTTAATGATAATTAAATTTACTTAATTAACAAGAAAAATAAGCTTTAGTATTTAAGTTTATGCTTATCCTTCTCAGCTTATCTTTTGGTCCACTTAAGTAATAGGTTTAGATAAGCTAAGCGTAAAATTGGCTCGCTCAAGCTATGTCAAAATTGGCGGTTTAGTTGGACTTAAGTGTTTAAGCTTGAAGTTTTGTAAGCATTATGTTTTGGCAAAGCATCTCAAATTGAAGTTCTATAATAGAGTTCATAGGACTAAGGATACTTGGATTATGTTTATTCTAACTTGTACAGTCCTATCAATGTTAGGTTTAAGTTAGATCTAAATACATGCTTATCTTTATCGATGAGTTCTTAAGGAATTTATGAGTTTACATGCTCAAGCAGGATTTATGCCGGATTTACGGTAAATCCTACAGAACAGTTTTCAAGTGCGCAGTAAATCCCAATCCCTCTAAATCCCGGATTTACGGCATAAATCCGAGATTTACTAAATCCCATCGTTCGACAGATTTACGGATTTACAGACTACGAGATTTACGAGCTTGCGAGTGAACTAGCTCCCGTCGTGAAGGAAGTAGGCAAAGATGGTTATCTACGCAGCGAGCGAGCTCCCATCGTGACTTCCGATCCGACGCCATTGAGGGAGGCGAAGCAGCGAGCGAGCTCCCGTTGTGCGAAACACGCACAACATGCGAAGCCGAAGCAGCCACGAAGAAATGGCAATGAGGAAAAGCGACGAAGCACAAGGATAAGTGGAAAAGCAAACCCTAACGATCTAATAAATTATAAATTAATCTAAGTTAGCATTATTAATATAATTTAAATATTAATAATTAATTTGATTAATTAAGTAATTAGTAGTATAATTAAGTAATCTAATTTAATTTAATTAAATAATTAGTAGTATAATTTTCATTAAATTAGTTTAATTAATATTTGTAATTTGTTGGTTATTATAGTTATTAGTAGTATAATTGTCATTAAATTAGTTTAATACTTAAATAATTAATTAAATCATTAATATGGGTATTAGTTAAATAATATATAATTTCAAAAAATAATTAACTAATTAATTAGGATTTAAGAATATAATTAGATAATTAGTACTATAATAAGTAATTTAAAATTAACACCTAAATAATTAATTTGATAATTAATAATATTTAAGCTAATATCTAATTATATTATTTATCATTATAATATATTAAATTCAAAGTATATTAAATTTAATTTATAAATAAACCAACCGCCTTAAATCTTGGATTACGTTGTCAAGCAGTTTCTCATGATTTATCAAGATTTAACATATGCCCTACCAAACAGGTTTCAGGATTTAACACCCTCAAAATTTACTAAATCCGGATTTACAGGATTTACTAAATCCCACTAAAGTTAAATCCTACTTGTTGTGAAACAGCCCCTTAAGGATCTTTGGTTGTTTTATTTCTACCAATGTTAAAGAGAGTAAGCTAGTCTTTAAAGCTACGAAGTGCATTTTCTTTTGTTATGCTGATGAAATTAAGCGAAACATATTTTGGCGTATTGATGTTATGAAAAGGTGGATGAGTGGATTTACTCTTAGAGACAGGATACGAAATGAGCATATACGTGAAAAGGTTGGAGTAGCTCCAGTGGAGGATAAGATTAGAGAGAGTCGCCTTAGATGGTTTGGTCACATAAAACGGCGGCCTTCCGATGACCCAGTTAGGAAAGTAGATGTATTAGATTTGACTTATGTTAAGAAAGGTAGAGGTAGACCTAAAAAGACTTGGTTAGAAAATATTAGAAATGATCTTTCTCTATTAGATTTAAACGAGAATTTAACTTTGAACCGGACACAATGGAGAAAAAGGATCCATGTTGCCGACCCCACGTAGTGGGACAAAGGCTTGTTATTGTTGTTGTTGTTGTTGATGTTATGAAATCTGTTTTTTTAATTAGTAGGTATTGATGTTAAGAAATCTGATTTTTTAATTAGCTGGTATGTTATGAGTTAACCATACTTTCATAGACGTTAATGTAAATTGAGGATATGGGAGGTTATTAAAAAGCAGAAAGACCCACTGATTTTGAAATTGAGCATAAACAATTAGATGATTGCTTCTCTTAGGCCTACTAAGCAAATTATACCACCTTAGACGTTAATATCCAATTGCTCCAAGAAATCAATTGGACGATGAGTTTGTTTTCCTCCCTCCTTGAGATATACTGTAACTTGGAGCAATAAAACAAAGAGCCTGTGAGGGAGAGAGAGGCTATGCAAATTCTCCTATCGTCCAATTGAAAGTTTCTCTTCTTAAGGATATAGGTCTGTGTTTGCTATTGGACATTTGGTGAGATAATGATTTCTTCTTCTTTTTTGGCTTTCTTTTGAGAATGATTTCTCCAAGTTTGATGAGATGTTCTCCATTTTTATTTTCAATTTTCTAAGCAAGTTAATTTGATATAATGTTAAGCTTCTTGATCTACAAGAAGAAGGGGAAGACATCTTTTGAGTAGGTGTAGAATCCTTAAGGAAGAAGAAGAGAGATTAGAAAAGGGAGAAAACAAAAATCTTATTTTCTTAATTCAATTATAGCCTTTGGGTTCTATTTATAATGTTTACATAAATCAGTTTTGGGTTTTATAAAGGGTTAGACCAGCTGGTTCAATACAAATAAAATAAAAGAACATGCAATGGGTTTGAGACTGGTTTAATGCTAAAATAGATTGGACCACGAGTTGTAGTAGCCGACCCGCTGTTGTAGTGCTCTCAATATTTGAAAGATTTGTTTCCTTCTTTGATGATATATTTTAAACATTTTATTATGTTGATATCGATTTTCTGAATTGTTCATTCATTTTTGACATTGTTGTTGTACTATCTTTGAATCCAAAAGAATTTATTGTTGCTTAATGCTCCCATCACCATAAAAAATAACATTGTCCTCAAGGTTGAGAGATTGAAAAGAAGTAGAAAGAGCTTTCATGCATAACCCTTGGTACCGAGTAGCTGTAGGTACTTCAAGATGAAAGGAAGCTATGCTAACATGATGATAATCATGAGTGTTGTGAAAATTGAAGTATTCATGTGCTTTAAAGCTCCATGTTTCGATGTCAAATCTATTAAAGCGAGGAAGTTCAACTTTATTGATTTAAGAAAAGAGAAACTTGTAGGAGATTGTGACGGCTATGGAGAAGGGATTCAATCGGCGGAACCAAGGATGCCGGTGGAAGAGGAAGAATCTTGATGGAGTGGAGGAGCTGGGCGGTAAATGCACAAACTATCAAGTTTTTTGTCAATAGAATGCATGGAAGCATGGAATTGTTGAAGTGATGAGCCAATGGAGGCAAATTGAAAATTCATTTGTTGCAGAGATTTTTGAATTTTGGAGAATTATAATTCTTGATTGGTTTGTATTGTTCGGAGAACTTATGCCAAGTCTGCACTTTTCATGATGATTTAAGGTTCTTGAATTGGTACCTGATGAATGCCGGAGAAGAATACTGAATTTGCAAGTGGGGAATGATGGATAGTAGCTTTATTATTGATGCTGTAGATGTTGGACCGGTTCTTGTTGAGCCAGTTCTTGAGGCTACAGTTGTTCTTGATGCAAGAATTTTGAACTTTTTGTTCTTGTTGGACCGTTTCTTGAACTCAAAGACTAAAATCTGAAAATATAATGAAGCAGTGGAAGAATTTCTGGAGTGGCAGCAGGAATGCTGCAGGAAACTGAGAGGAATTATTTGCAAGGCTTGTTTGCTGAAGAAAACAACAAGAAGTGGGCTGGAACAACCTTTGGTAGCAAAATCTTGCAGCTAGCTAGTTCTTAATTGCTGCGGATTTCTGAATCTGAAGCTGAAGCAAGTTATGAAACTGTTCTTGAATCTGATTTCTGGGTCTGTTCTTGATGCTCGGACTAATTCTTGATGCTATCTTGACTGTTTCTTGCTGAAAATAGAAACTGATGGCAGATTCTTGAAGGCAGCAAGCTGATTTCTTGCTGCTGTTCTTGAATGCAGCAGGTTGGCAGGCTGAAATGAAGGCCGGGGCAGTGGAGACTGTTAGCCTGTAGGATTAGGAGGTGGAGAATGGAGTTTCGGCGGAGGTGAAGAGTTCTGGTGGCTGGAAAGAAGGCTGGCTGTGGTGGAGAGTGCTGGCCAGTAGGGTAGGAGGTGGAAAGGTAAGTTATTGGGGAGAAGAAGAGGATTGACGGCAGAAAAGAAGTTTTGGCTGCTGTGGAGACTGCTGGCTGGCTGGAGGAGGATTGGGACATGGGATTTTTAGCGCAACGAGAGCACCATTTGTTATGCTTCTTGATCTACTTCAAGAAGGGGAAGACATTGTTTGAGTAGATGTAGACTCTTTAAGGAAGAAGAGAGATTAGAAAAGAGAGAAAATAGAAATCTTATTTTCTTAATTTAATTACAGCCTTTGGGGTATAATTATAATGTTTGCATAAACCGGTTTTGGGTTTAATAATGGGTTAGACCAGCTGATTCAATACAAGTAAAATAGAAGAGCTTGCAATGGGTTTGAGACCAGTTTAATGCTAAAACAAATTGAACAATGAGTTGTTGTAGCCAGCCCATTGTTGTATTGCTCTCAATCTTTGAAAGATTTGCTTTCTTCTTCTTCTATAATAGACTTCAAATATTTTATTATCTTGATGCCAATTTTTTGAATAGTTCATTCATTCTTGATATTGTTGTTATACTATTTTTGAATCTAAAAGAATATATTATTGCTTAACGTATAGATACACCTCTAATTTTATACTCTTCCATATACATTTACTACTCAATATTTGTTCCTCTTCTCCATTGGATCTACATCATTATTACCTGAACCACAAAATTACTGTTGTTCTTATATTTATAGTTGTATTATGTTGTTCTTTATTCTTTTTCATATTTGTGTGATGGTGCTAATTTTGTATTGTAGATTGTTCATTTCCTCTTGTTGGTGCCTCTAAATGAGAATTGTGTTGGTCCTTCTACAATAGCATAATGGAAGTGCTGGTTTGCATCGTATTACAGTAGTTTGCTTAAAAGATAGGGAAGACAATGCATATTAATATTTTGTTACTGACATATCAAACCAAGAAGTTTTATCGATAAAAATTGATGATAAAATGAGTATTATAGTTGTTAAGAATGGTAACAAGGTATTCATGTATAATGTTATTATGACAGCATAAAGAATTTGCTTAAGAGAACTGTTGCATAGGTTCATGTCTTATAGATTGAAAACAAATTCCAGAAGAAAAGAACAAAAGAAAAGATCATTGATCTTGGGAAAGTAGGTTCTGTTTAAACTTGACATTCTTCGGCTTTCTTTTAGGTTCTCTAACCCCTCGTGTCAACTATTCTGATGACCCGTGACTTCTGCCTAGAGTGGTGGTTGCGCCATTGCTGGCATGTAATGTCACAAATCCAAATATATAAATAGCCTCTTCTATATAAGGGTTTGCTTTTTTTTTTTTTAGTGAGGAATAGGATTTTAAGGGGCATGGACATTAGAGAAAGATGAAAACAAATTTTGAAGAATTACTTAATGAGCCGTTGAATGGTGAAACATGTTAATAAAAGCATAATTAAATAAAATTCTTACATGTTGATATAGAAGAGAGAAGTTGAATTGGCCATTTAAAAAAAATAAAAAATAAAAAACAAAGCAATTGAACCAAATAAAATATAACGGAACTTAGAAATGCACTAGAGGAATTTAAAAATATACATTGTCAAGGTTCAAGACTCCGTCTTAGTTGAATTAAACATCTAGCTGTGAAAATTAATAATAAATTATCTGATCAGAATTATATTAGCGTTTGGAAAATTACACTTGTCTTATGGATTTCACAAAAGTAGAAAGGACGAAAAAGTTTAGAGGAATATTATGTCAAGATGAAAAACATATTGTCACAAAACACTTGTTGAGTTGCATCATCTTTGATCTCTAAAGTGGAGGTCTAACATTTGAATCATTGCCAAAAAAGATGAAGCATACCTGTTGTGGGTCCTAGTAAGAGGCTGATGTATGTAGCCTTATCCCTACAATATAGAGTCTGTTTTTGTTATTTGAACATGTGACCTCTAGATCATAACAGAGGCAAGCTAACCATTTCTCTAGGCTTACCCTCTTATATCAATTTAAGATTTCGAATTTAGTTCATGCTGAAAATACCAATTATAGAGTTCATTCTCATTTAGAGCAGTCAGTGAGAAGTTTAATTAATAGAGAAGGATTTCCATGTAGTTTCCTCTTGATCTGGAGAATGGCAGATGGAGTTTCTAGATACTTCATTGTTGGTTGCTAAAGATAAAGCCTTAACATATAGTGAGTTCATTAAGGATATTCATGATGTAAAGCTATGGCTTGCCGGTATATAAGTAGATAAAGGGCGTTCTGATGATGATTAATGATAAATGTCATTCTGTTGACTGGAGGTTTATGACAGGGCTCCATAATTCTGTTGATTGGAAATTCTTTATTGAGGAAGAAGTCATTAAATCATCATTAATATGATTTTATTGATTTTATTATTGTTATTTTAGTTGTTACTAAATAACATAAATGACTATTGCTATTATAAGTGTCGCTGTTATCACTATGGTTAGCATTGTAAGTTATGATAATTTGTTCAAAGTTATTATCCACAAGGTCAATATGTAACTAGCGTTGACCCCTGGTTGTTAATGTTATTTAGGACAAAGTGAAATGTCTTGTTTACCGTTTGCTTTATTTTCTTAGAGAAAGCAAAATTGAAAACTTGACATTTAGCTTTCTGGGTTCATTTTTATGATTTGATTTAATAATTTTGTCATAGTATGGTTATGAAACTATTCAGTCAGAGTTTTACTGAGAGTTAACACCCAAGAATGATTTTAATTCATCAGTTCTTACTGCTGTTTTTGCATTTGGTGCATAATCAAACAATAGCTGTAGAATTTTCTGGTATTTTGGCTAAATATGAGACATCCGTAGTGCTTCCTTTGTGTTGATCTCTTTATGACCTTGAACCTTATATCTTTCCTTTTTGCAGTATTATTTTGTGTGTGAAGAATGCGCACTTGGTGGAAATTTGCTATGCTGTGATAGCTGTCCTCGGACATATCATCTCGATTGTCTTAGTCCACCCCTGAAGGTTTTGTTTTATGCATTTCTCTTTTTGCCTTCCATAATGATTATATTGAATTATTTGATTTATTCTTTTGTCTTTTTAGTGCTGATTTTTCTCTTTTGGTGATTTTTATTTCTGTAAGCATGCTCCGACAGGGAAGTGGCAATGTCGAAAGTGTTGTTCGCAAACAGAGGATGCAACATTGATGACCATACAAAGCAGTTCAAGGCGTGCAAGGAGTAAAAGCACAATTCAGAAAACAAAGGATATGCATAGTATCTCTAGTCATGGTAAGGCATCACATTCCAAGAAGACTTCCCTAGGTATGAATAAATCAACTAGCAAAGGGGAAGATACTTTTTCTAATGGAAGCACAGCTTTTACGAAGAAAGCGAGTTCCTGCCGCACTAATTCATCTAGCATAAAATCAAAGCCTTCTGGTGAAAGTAATTTGATGGTCGGGATATCAACAATAGAAGATAGTCAAACAAAGAAAAATGTTGTCTCACTTACACGAAGGAATAGAAGTGAACAAAAGACAATTCGTTCTCTTGTAAAATCTTCAAAGTTCAATGTCAGTGACAAGTTGTCCGAAGAGAGACCTGATGAATACAAAGATGAAAATCAGGACAATAAGCTTGACCATCCAGCTGCTCTATCTTCTCAGATATCAAAGAAAAATAGAAAAATAAATCACAGGATTGACAATAATAAGAGAACGAAATCTAATAATGTTAAACATGCTGGATATATTTCCAATGACACATATGAGGATGGTTCTCTTTGCCCTGAATTGAATGAATCCAATGACACAAAGCGTGAAACAAGACAGCTGAGGTTTCCAAGGAAAAAACAACTGGAGGTAGCTTTCACCCTGCAACTTATACTATTCTAGTGAGCAGTTCGTATCTTATAATCTCCATTAATTCCTCATTTTTCAGTTTCTCTGTCTTGAATTGCCCTAGCTATTTCCCTCTCTACCCCTCTTCCCCTCAGTGGGATGTCTTTTTTTTTTTCTTGTTTTTTTTACCCTTTCCCCCAATAATTTACATGCAAAACGCATTAGTGCATTTTGTTTACTCTGCACACATATAACTGCATCGGCCATTTGTTTTCACCTACATTAGCTTAAAAGATGAAGACAGCTTGATGGAAGGAGTGAACAAATTTTAACTGCATCTTTATTGATCAGAGGATATTCGTTTGAAACTTTGACTATTGTAGCTTGTAGTGCTGGAGGGACTAGTCAAGAAAATTAGGGCTGTGTTATTCATGAATTGACAAGTAGCCATCCAATGACCCAGAGGTTATTTTTGTCTAGAGGCCACAGAGGAAAACAGTCTATATGGCCTCCCATTATGGTGACATTAACCACATTGAATCCGGGAAACACATGAATCTTATGCCTTAGATATGCAACTATAATTCTATGAGCAAACAGGCAGACTTGTGCGAAAAACATATGCTGGTACTTTGATTTATTATGTTTTCACGATTGCATGCCTGGAATTTACAATTTCTTCTGATCTTTAGCTATTGTTTCAACTAGGTATGAAAATAATTTTATATGACATTGGAAAAATATAGACAATTGCATTCATGATATCGGGACATTATTGGGATTATGTTCACTGCTGCTTTGAGAAGTTTCTTGTTAATTTATGCAGCTATTTTTTCTTATGATGCTAATATAATTAATTGTTTGCTTGTGCTAATTGTGCAGACATCTCCTCTTGTAGCATCCTCTGTATCACTTGACGATGGATTTGGAGAAAGGGTTGAGAATGAAATGAATTTTAATGAGAATTTGTCTGGTGAAGTTCAACAAGTAAATCAGCTCCAATTTTATTGTTTATTCCCATCTTACTTTTTTACGCAAAGAATTTCTTAAATTGGAGGATGTTAATTTAAATATACTTGCATTTTTTGTCTATTAGGAGTGCTGTAAATTTACATTCTTTCTTTTGTTTGGAAAGGTTGATCGCATTTTAGGGCGTCGTATTCAAAGTTGGTCTGCGCATGTTGATAAAACAAATGGAATTACCACTTCTCAAACAGAAAACAAGGCAGGCAGGCTGAAAAGTAAATTACCATCTTCTGATTTATCTCGTGAAGAAAATCAAGATCAACCTGATGAATGCTGTGATGACAGTAGAGTCCTGGACACGAAGAATTCAAAATTTACCCTGGATAAGAGTCTTCAAGGTGTTGCAAATTCTATTACTGGAAAAATTGTGGGGGATGGATCTGATGAGTCAAATGGAGATGTTAAGGGAAAACCATTTGCGACTGGTGAACATATGGGTAAGGCCAAAAGCATTGGGTCGTCAGTTTCACAATCTTCCATGGCTAATTGTATTACTAGCAAAGTGTTTGACCTTCCTGGGGTCCCTGTTGCTGGTGATCTAATCGAAACACGAGTTGGTAAGGATGGTTTGGAAGGGAGCATACCTGTGAAATATCTTTTTTCAGAAAGTAGCAATGATCATCACACTCCAGTCTCTGACTTCCCTGTCACTTGTGAGCCACAAGATATCCATTTAATGAGCATAGGTTCTAAATCCGATCAAAGTGTTGAAAATGTTATGCTGAACCAGCCAGTGCTGGACTTGAGGCTTGAGAAAAATGATGCTGTTATTTATGAATTTTTGGTTAAGTGGGTAGGTAAATCAAACATACACAACAGTTGGGTTTCTGAAGACCAGTTGAAACTTTTAGCTAAGAGAAAATTGGAGAATTATAAAGCGAAGTATGGAACTGCTATCATAAATATATGTGAAGATCAATGGTGTCAGCCACAGCGTATTATTTCTTTACATGAATCTGATGCTGGACGTGAAGCCTTAGTTAAATGGAGTGGCCTCCCTTACGATGAGTGCACCTGGGAAAAGTTAGAAGACAATGTAGTTCAAAATTTTTGTAATCTTATTTCGGAATTCAAACAGTTTGAAACTCAGGCGTTGGACAATGATACTAGAAATGATATTGTTAAAAGAAAAATCCAAGAAGTAATTTCCTTGACAGAGCAGCCAAAAGAGCTTAAAGGAGGATTATTATTTCCACATCAGTTAGAAGCTCTAAACTGGCTTCGCAGATGTTGGCACAAGTCGAAAAATGTTATACTTGCTGATGAAATGGGACTTGGCAAAACAGTGTCTGCTTGCTCTTTCATTTCATCCTTGTATTTTGAATTTAAGGTTAAGTCACCTTGCCTTGTCTTAGTTCCGCTCTCCACAATGCCAAATTGGCTAGCAGAATTTGCATCATGGACTCCTCATTTGAATGTTGTGGAGTATCATGGCTGTGCAAAAGCAAGATCCATAATAAGACTGCATGAGTGGCATGCTATTGCTTCAGATGGGTCACATAAGAGGACTAAATCATACAAATTTAATGTTTTGCTGACCACTTATGAGATGGTTCTTGCTGACTCGTTTCATCTACGTGGAGTTCCATGGGAACTTCTTGTTGTTGATGAAGGCCATCGACTGAAAAATTCTGGAAGTAAACTTTTTAGCTTGCTCAATTCATTCTCTTTCCAACACCGTGTTCTATTGACTGGAACTCCTTTACAAAATAATATTGGCGAAATGTATAATTTACTGAGCTTCTTACAGCCTGCCTCATTCCCCTCTCTTTCTGCTTTTGAAGAGAAGTTCAATGACCTTCCGACAGCTGAAAAAGTAGAAGAGTTGAAAAAGCTTGTAGCACCTCATATGCTTCGGAGGCTTAAAAAAGATGCCATGCTGAACATCCCTCCTAAAACTGAGAGGATTGTTCCTGTTGAGTTGACATCCATACAGGCTGAGTACTATCGTGCAATGCTTACCAAGAATTATCAAATATTGCGTAACATTGGCAAAGGGGTTGCTCAGCAGTCAATGCTAAACATTGTCATGCAACTACGCAAGGTTTGCAATCATCCATATCTCATTCCTGGAACAGAACCTGAAACTGGTTCTGTGGAATTCCTACAGGATATGCGCATAAAAGCATCAGCAAAACTTACTTTGTTGCACTCTATGCTCAAAATTCTACGTAAGGATGGCCATCGTGTGCTTATTTTTTCACAGATGACCAAACTTCTTGATATACTTGAGGACTACCTAACTGTAGAATTTGGTCATGGAACATTTGAAAGAGTTGATGGTTCAGTATCAGTGACAGATCGTCAAGCAGCAATAGCTCGGTTTAATAAAGATAAAACCCGTTTTGTCTTCTTACTGTCAACACGTTCTTGTGGACTTGGGATAAATTTGGCTACCGCAGATACTGTTATTATATATGATTCTGATTTTAATCCGCATGCTGATATACAGGCAATGAATAGAGCTCATAGAATTGGGCAGTCAAACAGGCTACTTGTGTACAGGCTTGTAGTTCGAGCTAGTGTTGAGGAAAGAATTCTGCAGCTTGCTAAGAAGAAATTGATGCTTGATCAACTATTTGTGAACAAGTCAGGATCTCAAAAGGAAGTGGAAGACATTCTTCGGTGGGGAACAGAGGAGCTTTTTGGTGATTGTGATGGTGCAATTGGTCAAGATTCAAAAGAGAATTCTATTAGCAAAGTTGATACTAATACATATTTAGAGCACAAGCATAGAAGAAGAATTGGTGGCTTGGGAGATGTTTACAAGGACAGGTGCACTGATGGTGGCATGAAAATTGCATGGGATGAAAGTGCAATATTAAAATTACTAGATCGTTCTGACCTTCAAACAAATGTATCAGAGAACACTGATGGTGATTTGGATGGTGACATGCTTGGTTCAGTAAAAGTGAGCTTTAATTTCAGCTTTACAGTTATTGCCTGTTTCATTCTTTCTGGACGTTCTTCATTCATCTAATTGCAATACATTGTTTTATAACATCCGTTTTATGGTCCTACGCTGTTTTTTTCTTAAGGTGCATTTAATTTACTCGGGACTTCTTTTCAGCTTTTTTATTCCAAAACTATTAATATAATTATATAATAAGTAGTTGTAAAAGTTGACGCCATAGCTTTCAAAATTTTCATGAATGGAATGTTGATGATTTTAATGATGTTCTACTAAAAAAACTCAGTTTCTATTAACTAAATTTTTTTTTGAGTTTTATTATTTTGCCTTGTTTTATTTATTGGTTTTTATGATTTTGCTCTGTAGATTTATATTGAATGTTGGTGATACAATCTTACTGGTAGTTTAGGGCAAATGGAGAACCTGGCTTAAAACAAATACCTCTGAACTAAAAATTCCTCTAGGTTGGAACGGTTTACCTGAGAACTTTAGCTTTGGTAGGTTTCTTGAAAATAGCGGTTGCAATCCAGTGGTTAATGTGCTGAAAATAATAGCTACAATAGGTGGACAGCTGCTATTCTTGAAATTCAGGCTGAGAAGAAGGCTGTAATCAGCCTTTGAAATGGATTTCTGGGCAGAATAAGATAGCAGGATTGTTGTTCTTGAAGGTTTGGGCTGAGGAGACAGCCTCTGGAATGAATCTCTGGGCAGAATAGGGGAGGAATGTGATAGGAAACACTTGAAGATCTCATGTAAACCCTATCAATCTTTGAAAAAAACAACGAGAAATCTCCTTCAAACTCCTAGGGAAAACCAGAAAAAACAGTAGTTTTATTGCAATAATCAAAGATAACGGATGGAAAATACTAAGATACATTCGATCCTCAATTCGAGAGGAGGATCTATCTCTCCCAATCCCTAGACGCCGCTAGAGCCCAAGACGCCAAACTCCAAGAGCACAAAAATAGCCACAATGATTAGATAACATTAACCCTAATATTTTCTTCCTACTTAAAGCATACAATTAAACCACATAAGCCAAAATCTTCCCTAGCCCTAACCACCCCCTTCTTCGTAATTGAATTCCCTAGTGTGCCCCACCCAAGCATTGGCCGGAAATTCCAAGAGGGCAGACCTTCTTGTCCCGCCTCTTGTAAACTTGGGCCGGCTGGACTGGTCTAATAATATCCCCCTCCCAAAGAATCACCTTGTCCTCAAGGTGAAAGGAGGGAATTGATGTTTCACCCTCTCATAAGGTTCCCACTTGGCATCGTAGTCCGGTAGGCTCTTCCATTTGATCAGGACTTCCTTGGTTCCCTCATCTCCCTGACTAACCCCCATCAACTCTAATGGTTCTAATACCACCTCCAAGTCCTCTGTCAGCATCACTGGTAACTCAGAACTCATTGTTTGATTCCCAATTGCCTTCCTCAGTTGTGATACATGAAAAACGAGATGTATGTCGATGGTAATTCAGTCGATATGCTACCGCTCCTTCAATAAATCAGCCATAATCCTTCCCAACTCCTCATCTCATGCACTCTCCTCCTTAATGGCCTCCTAATCCAGCATCAGTGGTATCGACATTGCTATCCTCTGTAACTCCCCCATATGTCTGTATAAGGCATCTGCTACCTTATTCTCTATCCTTGGCCTATACTAGATTTCAAAGTCATATCCTAATAACCTTGACAGCCATCTTTGGTGCTCCTTTGTCATCATCCTCTGCTCCAACAAGTATTTCAGGCTCTACTAGTCCGTCCTGATAATGAAATACTGACCCAACAAGTAGGGTCGCCACTTCTGGATGGCTAGCACAATGACCATCAATTCCCTCTCATAGACAGACTTCAGCCCCAGGATGACATCAGTGCTCCCTAACTCCAATGAGAGAAAATCCTCCCTCACCTGAACCCCCTATATGGTCAACACTACTCCCCTACATATCTCCTGGCCCATCTTCACCTTCCCTGTACCCATCATCACTCCATAACACCCTGTATCGACTAATGTCACCCCCAATTGATCCACGACCTGGTTGGAGATGAAATTGTGGGTAGCCCCACTGTCAATCAACACCACCACCTTCCTGTTTGCTATTTCTCCCTTCGCCTTCATGGTATGACTTAGAATGAATCCTATCACTGAGTTCAAGGAGACCTCTGCCACTTTAAGATGCAGCTTGTCCTCCTCCTCGCCCCCTATCTCACTCTCACCTCCCTCCTCAGTTTCCTTGTCATCACAGACGGTGAGAACCTAAAGAGTTCGGTCCCTGCACCTGTGCCCTGGAGTATACTTCTCATCACATCTGAAACATAGCCTCTTCGCCCTCTTCTCCTGCATCTCCCTCTCCATCAGTCTTTTGAAGTTCACCCCACTTCTTGCTCCTACTGGCTTCTCCCTTGGGGTCTCACGAATGTTGCCCGATGCAGGCCTCTTGGGTGTTAAGAGAGTGGTGGTCATCCGGTAAGAGCCACCAGAATTGCTGCCTCTGGCTCCCTTCTCCTCGTATTTCCGATTCTCCATCAGTTGTGCCAACTCCATAGCCTCTCCCAAGTCATGAGGCCTCATTACCCTCTCTGTTGTCCGGATCTCTGATTTGAGTCCCTTCATGAAATTCCTCTCCAGAGCAGTCTCTAATAACCGATCCAATTGACTCGCCAGGTACTCAAACCTCTCGCGATAATCTGCCACTGAACCCTCCTGCACAAGTGCAAAGAACTGCTTATAGAAGTCTCCTCCATTGCCGGTTCGAAACGTTCTAATAAGCATTTCTTGAACTCCCTCCAACTTCATATGGGCCTCCTCATGTCTCTCCACTGGTACCAAGCCAACGCCTTCCCTTCTAAACATAAGCCAGCGGCCATCAATTTCTCCTCTTCCATCAACCCATTGACGGCGAAATACCTCTCTTCCTTGTAGATCCACCCATGTGCATCATCCCATTGAAAAATGGGCATCTTTAACTTCTGGACCTTCAGATCTCCCCCATTTCCCCTGATTCCTCCATAATTTCCCCTTCCCTAAGTGTCCCGATCCTCCCATCCACGCTCATACCCATACCCGTCTTCACTTTTTCCCTCCTTTCAAAATTAACACCCCTCCTATCATAATCCTCCTCTTTTCCTTCCTAATCAGCCCCCCTTGGTTCTTGCCCCCCATAACCATGCCTCTCTCCATACCTTCCATCTCTCTTATCTATGATCTCCACATCATTTTTACTCCTACGAATTTCAGAATTTGTATTTCTCCCTACCAGTCCTCTAGCCTCCGATGCCACTGTTTGATTTTGATTTTCCAATATCATCTTCACCAACTCAGGAAGATCGAAAAGTTTGCCTTCCATGGAAGATATTCGATCCTCCACTGTTGCTTTCATTTGGCTCATTTTCCCATCAAGGCGTTCTTCCAATGTATCCACTTTCTTGGCTGCCATCAATACCCGGATTTTCATAGACTAAAAAATCTGAATCTTGTCCCCAAGAACAACAAACCGCCTCTCTTCGGGTAAAAAATCAGTCGCTGGTTTTCATAAAAATAGCCTAAAAACAGTCCCAAAATCTGCTATGATACCAATTTGAAGATCTCAAGTAAGCCCTATCAATCTTTGCAAAAAACGGCGAGAAATCTCCTCCAAACTCCTAGGGAAAATTAGAAAAACAGTAATTTTATTGCAATAATCAAATATAATAGAAGGAAAATACCAAGATACAATCGATCCTCAATTCGAGAGGAGGATCTATCTCTACAAATCACTAGATGCCTCTAGAGCCCAAGATGTTAAACTCCAAGAACACAAGAACAGCCACAATGATTAGATAACCCTAATCCTAAGATTTTCTTCCTACTCAAAGCATGCAATTAAACCACATAAGCCAAAATCCTCCCTAGCCCTAGCCGCCCCCTCCTTCTTAATTGAATTCCCTAGTGGGCCCCACGGAAGCCTTGGGCGGCAATTCCAAGAGGGCGAACCTGCTTGGTCTGCCTCTTGTAAACTTGGGCCGGCCCCTTGCCAAGGGCGGCTGGATTAGTCCAGCATGGACCGGTCTAACTGAATGTTGTTCGTGAAGGTCTGGACTGAGAAGAGGCTGTGGACAGATTAGGGAAAGAATTCTGGGAAGAACAGGGAATAGTGGGGCTGTTCTTGAAGGTTTGGGTGGCTGTTCTTGCAGCAGAAATGGGCAGGGAGGCAGCTGGCCGAACCTGGCAGCTGGCTGCTGCTGTGGACAGCGGCAAGGGGAAGGAAGAGAAGGATCAGACCCTGCAGACTCTACGGCAGAACCTGTTGGCGTGTACCTGGTTGGTTGGTAGAGAAGGACCAATGCTTGGAGGCTCCAAGAGAGGAACTAGTGGCTGAAAACTGGAGGAGGGAGGATCGGTTATTGGATTCTCCAAGAACACAACCGGCGGCTTGAAGAATTTTGAGGAGGGATGAGAGAATTCATGTCTGTGCCTAGTTCATTTTGCATTATCTTAAGTTAAATAGAAATTCCTCTACCATCTTATGCATCTTGAAAAATGCATTATGCTTGTTTATATATTGTTGCATCAGTTCAGATTCTAGTTCTATGCTAGGAGATGTACATTGTAAAATACATTATGTTTGTATGTATAGGTGCAAATCTGTTGTTTTGTGCAATTAAAGTGTGAAGCAACAATTAGGTGTTAGTTTGTGCTATTGAAATGCTGAAATCTGATTTGTTTTCAGTTGGAAAGATTGGAGATTACAACTAAATATTCTAGTTCACAGGACTCGCTCAATTGTAATGTCTGGGAGGGATTGATAAATGCAACCACACATGCATAGTATAGAGGCTGCTACTTTGATTCAAAATTGTGATCGCCAGGCCACAATGGAATAAAGTCAACGAATACAATATTAAATATGGGCAAATAGTTTTTAAAGTTATTCATGCTCGTAACTGGATTATCTGCTACCAACTAATCAAGTTCTGTAATGGATTTTGAAGCCAAAAAATTAAGTTTTTGTTTTATTTTGATATCTTCATAACCTAAATTTTGATTAGATTTGAATTTTAGGGGATATTACCTCTTGAGGCAGTGTTTTTTTTCACATATAGCTACATTATATCTATTAAGGGAGCATTCCATTCAAAACAGGGGAGAGGTAAATGAGTTGATTATTATTAATATCAAGGAATGAAACCGAAGTTAACAATGGTTTACCATTCCTGTATATCGGATTTGTATAGAAACATAGATATTAGTGGGACTCAAAATTAATGGCAATAGTTGAAATGAACTCACAATGTTTAGTGTGGTATCAAAGGGAAAATAATTATAGAGAACAATTCTTACAACCGATCTCTAAAAAACTTAACAACTATAACAAATTCTCAAATTTGACCTGAATTTATTTTAGAAATGATAATTTTCTTTTCACTTATAAGCAGTAAAACGTATAAACGGTACAAATTAAGAATGATGGGAGAATTGAATCCAAATTCAAACGGGAATACTGTAAAGTCAAATTGTATTTTTTTTTGCATTAACTTCTAGCTTTTTTTCCCTTTGCTTGGAATTGCCAGGAAGTTCTTTACTCGATTTTCTTTATTAGTCAAATTTGAAGTTCCTGGAATCAGATAATGGTTTGCTCGCAATCTTTGAATTTATTCCTATGTCCGCTGTCTTTGTTATTCAGCTATTGGTGCATATTTTTTTTTATGATCAGAACACATCAAACATTGTTTTGCTGGTTTGATGAGGGCTATTTATTATTTTTCTAGTCTTTGGATTGGAGCGATGAGCAGCTAAATGGAGAACAAGGTGGAACTGTGATGACAGCTGATCTTGCTGGTGATGGTTGTGAGCCATATGAGACTAAGGAAGATAATACAAACACTGTCACAGAGCAAAATGAATGGGACAAGCTTCTACGTGACAGGTGATAAATTGATCCTAGATACCAATAAGTTGGAACATTTGCTCTCGTGGTCGTGTTCCCTCTTCCTCTTACTGTAATAAAACAGAAGTAGCTTTCTATGAATTTGATTTTTCAGACTTGCTTTACTCTTTTGCATGCAACGGATGCTATTGGTGGCCATGTTAATGGATAGTTACATTTGGTTTTCTCAAAGGGGACACTTCAAGGTTTCATAAGTTATTTTACTAGGCCCTTTAGTGTTTATACTTTATACATTAATTTTACTTTCCACTTCTTAATTCTTTCACTTCTTTTTTACTGAAGCGTTCCTAAAGTCCTACTTCTTGCTGTGTTGGCTTGTTAACTGGCACTTTTTTTGGTACCATTGGTAGGTATTTTAACCTCTTTCTTGAATGGACTGCAAGATTTTTCGGGTGAAAGCAAGTGTAACTGATATCTGTTGCCCAGCAAAACAGTAGATTCTCCTTTATTTGGTTAAATTTCCGTTCTATTTTGTCAAGTGAGCTACTATTATTTATACATTCTAGTGATTAACTACTGCCCCTCGTTAATGAGGCCATGATATTAAAATTTTTTCTTCTGATATCTAGTCAACGGAAAAGGGGAAAATATAATTTGATTTGTTCTCAGAAAATTCTCAACGGATGCCATGGTGCCTAAATTAGGAGTAAAGATTTTTTGGATTAAGCTGGAGCTGAATTAAATCTGAAGGGTCGTTTTGGTATCCTTCAGAAGCTTTTTCCAAAACTTGTGCTAGAGTGTGAATCATATTGGGTGCAAGTCGGCCTCTATACATCAGGGAGTGTCTTCAACACCAAATCTTAAGATAATAGATGATTGACTAGATGATTGACACCAGTTACTATATCTAAAACATATTTTGTAAAGCCAAAATTGTGATGACCGGTTCGGTCCGGCCGGTTCAAGCGAACCGGCCGAACCTAAACCTTAAGTTCCGTAACCGTGCCCCCTCCCTTTTCGCGAAACGACAGAAGGCGGAACTGGGCGGACGACCGAAGCTTGCGAAGGTGATTTTGAAAGCTTTCTTTTGCCATTTTTAGCGATTCAACGCGTTGGGAGATAAGATTTGAAGACTCCTTTTCAATTCTACCGTTAAAGGAGTGCTAATTTTGGAGAAATTGCAACGGAAGAGAGAAAGAAAGAGGGAAGAAGGTTTGTTGGAATTTCTTTCTAATTTTTTCTTATAAATTTCGTCGATTCCTTAAATTAAAGCAAATGATACTTTCATATTAGGAAAGGAAGGGATTGAAAGCAAAGAGAAAGAATTTTGGGAGAGGAAGAAGAAAGTTAGGGTTTTGAGAATTCCCAAAATTGTAAGTAAATTCGAGCATGAGTAAATTCTATCTTGAAATTTTATGAGTTAACTTTTATTGTTTGATTTTAGAGATTTGGAAAAGAGAAGATCGAAAGTTTCAGGAGTTTGATTTCACAAACGAAATTCTTGGAAGAGAAATTAAGTGGATATTTATAAAATTTTCTTTATGTCATTTTCTTTCTAGAAGTATGAATATAAAAGTTATGTTTTACATTTTGGAAACTATTGTTTGAAATAAACAAATGATTTTACAATAAACAAATGATTTTACAAGCACGAGTATGTCAAAGAAGATGTATATGCATTAAGAACGTATATAGAAAATATGAATAAATAGATAGAAAATATGAATGAATAATACATGAAGGATTTGAAATATAAAAGAAAATGGAAAAGGATATGCATGAAAATTTCAGGAGTCACCCCCGTATGGTACTGGCTGGGGAAGCAATGTACCCGTGCACGATAAAAATAAAAGGGAAAAGGTTATGATATAAGGAAAAGGAAATGGAAATGGATGTACCTCTGGTACATTTTGACGGTGCTCCTGTATAGAAGAAATGGGAAAAGGAATAATAGTTAAAGATAAAAGCTATAAGAAATGATAATAAAGTTTATATGAAGAAAGAAACGGAATAAAGAAAGGACTTATATATTTATGCCAAATGAGATGAAGAAATGCAATAATAGTAATGTTAATATGAAATGTCTTTTATGCATGAAAATTTGTTTAACTGATACCCACTGAGTTTACTTAGTGAACTCAAACAATGAATTTAAATGTTTCAGGTGAATCTTCAGAATTAGAAAATGGGAGAAAGAGAAGAGTTCGTCTATAGAAGACGACGTGCATCTGAAAACAGGTAAAGTGTGATCTCAAACAGATGTGATAGTATTTAAGAATTTTTAGTTAGTGGCTCTTCCGCTGATTAAGGAGATTTACTGTTTTTATATTCTTATACTTATGAATTGTTTAGATCCTACCGTCTGACCTTAGTTCCCGCCTCGTTAATTCGAGTATCCGGGCCGGGTCGTGACAAAAGTGGTATCAAAGACAAATTTAGATATGAATTGTATTGGAAGAGCCATTAGGATGATTTTAATGACTTAAAGATTTAATGTGAAATGATTATTTTATTGAAGCAGGAATCAAAATGATTCTGAAGAAGAAAGGGAAGTAGAAAGGCCAGTACCTAATATAAATGTTAATCCTGATGCACTAACACAAATGATGACAGCTATGGCTCAAATGATTCAAGACTCAAGGAATCAACCATCAGGAAGTAATAGTGGTGGTGGAATACCTATGGATAAGTATCTCAAATTATTTCAAGATATGAGACCACCACTATTCAAGGGAATTGAGGGACCAATTGAAGCTGAAAATTGGTTACTGAGAATTGAAAAGATTTTAGAAGGAATGTTTTGTCCAGAGGAGAGGAAAGTCTCCTTGGCAGTTTTTGCTCTTGATGGAGAAGCAGAAAGGTGGTGGAGAGGTCAGCATAAAAGTAAAACTGGAGGGATTCAAGACATGCAAATCAAGTGGGATGAGTTTACAAAATTGTTTAGAGATTGGTTCGTACCTCCTTCTGTAAGGAGGCAAATGCATGATAAGTTTATGAGACTGGTGCAGGGAGATAAATCAGTTATGCAATATGAAACTGAATTTACAACATTATCCAGATATGCCCCTCACTTAATTCATACTGCAGAAGAACAGTGTAATCGATTTTTAGCAGGATTGAAGGATGCAATTAGACAGCCTCTTATTCCATTTGGCATTGAAGATTATAAAGTGCTGGTGGAAAGGGCTAGAAGAATAGAAATGGACCTGCTAAACACTCAAAGGAGACGTGATTTTCAGAAAAGGAAGAGTGGTGAAGTTATGGGAGCTTCACAGGATTTTCATAGCAGCAAACCTCTTTCACAAACTGGAAAGTTTAATTGGAAGAAATCAAAGTCTAGTAGCAGTGATAGTTCAAGTGTAAATAGTTGCAACAAGTGTGGAAGACAACATAAAGGAGAATGTTTATCAGGTACAAATACTTGCTTCTGGTGCTATCAACCAGGTCACATAGCCAAGAATTGTCCTACTTTGGGGCAAAGACCAGCAGGAGAGTCAAGAATGAATACTGGATCTCAGAAGAATGTTGGAAGACCAAGAACAGTAGAATCAGCTGCTTCTACTCCAGGATCAAGTCAAAGCCGACAGAATACTCTGCCTAGAGTATATGCATTGACTCAGAAGGATGCTAAGGAATCACCTGAAGTGATTACAGGTGATAGAAATGAAAAATGAATAAATGTGTATTATGAAAGTATTGTTCAAGGAATAATGTATGTTTATGTTATTTTTTTTATGTAACTTTTATAGGTATGATCATGATGCAAGGAAAGTCTGTACAAATTCTTTTTGATACGGGAGCTTCACACTCCTTCATTTCAGAGGAATTTGTTAAAACAGTTGGACTGAATGTTTATGAGACAAATGTAATTTTGAAAGTTTTAATGCCAAATGGATCTATTATGAATGTAAATGGTGTATGTCAAGTGACTTTCAAAATACATGAAAGAGAGTTTGAAGCAACAATAAATGTTCTGCCATTGCAAGAGTTTGATATGATATTGGGAATGGATTGGTTATCAAAACACTTTGTGATTATTGATTGCAACAAGAAAATTGTAAAGTTTAATTTGCCTGGAGAAAGAGAGTTGAAATTCTATGGAGAGAGAGGAGTTTCATCAATGATAATCACTTATATGAAAGCATGTAAAATTTTATCCAAGGGATGTCAGTGTTTTCTTGCTCAAGTAAAGGATACAAATAAGGAAGTTAAAGAATTGAAAGATATACCTGTAATCAACGAATATCTAGAGGTATTTTTGGATGATTTGCCAGGATTACCACTAGAAAGGGAGATAGATTTCACTATTGAGTTGATACCAGGTTCAGAACCAGTAGCAAGGGCACCTTACAGAATGGCAGTTAAAGAGTTGCAGGAGCTGAAAAGTCAGTTACAGGAATTGCTAGATAAGGGATTTATCAGGCCAAGTTCCTCACCATGGGGAGCTCCAGTGCTGTTTGTAAAGAAGAAAGATGGGAGCTTCAGAATGTGTATAGATTACAGAGAACTGAATAAGCTTACTGTTAAGAATAAATATCCATTGCCCAGAATTGATGATCTTTTTGATCAACTGGAGGGAGCTACAGTTTTCTCTAAAATTGATTTGAGATCTGGATACCATCAGCTACGGATCAAGGAAGAAGATATAGCAAAGACAGCTTTCAGAACCAGATATGGCCACTATGAGTTTGTGGTAATGCCATTTGGAGTAACAAATGCACCAGCTGTATTTATGGATTTAATGAACAGAATTTTTAAGCCATTCTTGGACATATTTTTAATTGTGTTCATTGATGATATCTTGATCTATTCAAGAGATAAAGAGAGCCATTCTAGTCATTTACAGGCAGTGTTGCAGATATTAAAGAAGAATAAGTTGTATGCAAAATTATCAAAGTGTGAATTTTGGTTGAATAGTGTAAACTTTCTTGGACATGTGATTAGTGGAGAAGGAATTTCAGTGGATCAGAATAAAGTTCAAGCCATTTCAGATTGGCCAAGACCAACGACAGTTTCAGAGGTGAGGAGTTTTCTGGGCCTTGCTGGGTATTACAGGAGATTTGTGGAGGGATTTTCTCAAATTGCAATGTCATTGTCCCGATTAACCCAGAAAGCAGTGAAATTTGATTGGAGTGTTCAATGTGATGAAGCTTTCCAGAAATTAAAGAATTGCTTAATGACTGCCCCAATTTTGACAATTCCATCAGGTTCAGAAGGATTCCAAATTTTCTGTGATGCTTCCTTAAGGGGACTTGGATGTGTACTGATGCAACATGGCAGAGTGGTGGCTTATGCTTCAAGGCAACTGAAAATTCATGAAAGGAACTACCCCACTCATGATTTAGAATTGGCAGCTGTAGTTTTTGCACTTAAAATCTGGAGACATTACTTATATGGGGTTAGATGCGAGGTGTTCACAGATCATAAGAGCCTCAAGTATATTTTCAACCAGAAAGAATTAAATCTGAGACAAAGAAGGTGGCTGGAGCTTATAAAGGATTATGACCTGGACATACAGTATCATCCTGGGAAGGCAAATGTGGTTGCAGATGCACTTAGCAGAAAAGCTCTTGGGAATGCAAGTTGGTTAATTACTCAGCAGGAACAATTAACCAAAGATATGGAAAGATTAGAACTTTCAGTGGTTAGTCAGAAGGATACTAAAGATATGATGTTGAATCAGTTGATAATCCAATCTACTTTGAAAAATAGAGTGCTCAATTCATTGTCTCAAGATGAAAAATTTCAAGAGATCATAAATAAAGTACAAGCAGGACAGTTAGGGAACTTTGAAATTGATAAGGAAGGCTTATTAAAGTATAAGGGCAGAGTCTGTATTCCAAAAGTTGGAAGCTTAAGAGAAGAGATATTACAGGAAGCTCATCTTTCCAATTATGAAATTCACCCAGGCAGTACAAAGATGTATCAGGAATTGAGAGGATTGTTTTGGTGGCCAGGACTAAAGAGGAGTGTTGCAGAATTTGTAGCAAAATGTGTTTCCTGTCAAATGATTAAAGCAGAACATCAAAAGCCAAGTGGTCAACTACAACCTTTACCAATACCTGAATGGAAATGGAAGGACATTGCAATGGACTTTGTGATTGGATTACCCAGGTCGAGACAGAGTCGAGATGCAATATGGGTTGTTATTGACAGATTAACTAAGTCAGCTCATTTCTTACCCATTAGGCAGACAGATTCAGTAGAGAAGTTGGCAAAATTATATGTTGATGAAATTGTGAGATTGCATGGAATTCCAAAATCTATAGTTTCAGACAGAGATGCTCGTTTCACTTCTAAATTGTGGAAGAAAATTCAGGAAGCTTTGGGCACACGACTGACTTTCAGCACAGCATTTCATCCTCAAACAGATGGGCAATCAGAGAGGACAATTCAGACTTTGGAGGATTTAATGCGATTATGTGTTTTAGATTTTGAAGGAAATTGGGAGACTCATATACCATTGATTGAATTTGCATATAATCATAGTTTCCAATCTAGTATTGGAATGACACCATATGAGGCTCTTTATGGCAGAAAATGCAGAACACCCTTGAGTTGGGTAGAAACTGGTGAAAGAAAGGTAATTGGAATTGAATTGGTAGATGAGGCTACTAACAAAATCAGATTGATCAGAGACAGACTAAAGGCAGTTCAAGACAGGCAACGGAAGTATTATGATGCAAAGCACAGGCCAGTTGAGTTTGAAGTAGGAGAATTTGTTTTCTTAAAAGTTAGCCCAATGAAAGGTGTGCAAAGATTTGGAAAGACAGGAAAATTGAGTCCAAGGTTTATAGGTCCTTTTGAAATCACAGAGAGGATTGGAAATATGGCTTACAGATTGGATTTACCAGGGTATTTGCAAGGAATTCATAATGTGTTTCATATATCAGTACTCCGGAAGTACGTTTCAGATGAATCCAAGAGAATACAGTCCAAATCAATTGACTTACAACCTGATTTGAAATATGTTGAGGAACCTTAAAGAATATTGGAATATGATGTGAAACAATTGAGGAACAGAGCAATACCTTTTGTGAAAGTCTTATGGAAAAATGGATCAGAAAGAGATGCCACCTGGGAAAAGGAAGCTGAAATGAGAAGTCAATATCCTTATCTTTTTAACTAAGGTATGTTTCTTTATACTTGATTATTTTCGAGGACGAAAATTTTTAAGGAAGGGAGATTGTGATGACCGGTTCGGTCCGGCCGGTTCAAGCGAACCGGCCGAACCTAAACCTTAAGTTCCGTAACCGTGCCCCCTCCCTTTTCGCGAAACGACAGAAGGCGGAACTGGGCGGACGACCGAAGCTTGCGAAGGTGATTTTGAAAGCTTTCTTTTGCCATTTTTAGCGATTCAACGCGTTGGGAGATAAGATTTGAAGACTCCTTTTCAATTCTACCGTTAAAGGAGTGCTAATTTTGGAGAAATTGCAACGGAAGAGAGAAAGAAAGAGGGAAGAAGGTTTGTTGGAATTTCTTTCTAATTTTTTCTTATAAATTTCGTCGATTCCTTAAATTAAAGCAAATGATACTTTCATATTAGGAAAGGAAGGGATTGAAAGCAAAGAGAAAGAATTTTGGGAGAGGAAGAAGAAAGTTAGGGTTTTGAGAATTCCCAAAATTGTAAGTAAATTCGAGCATGAGTAAATTCTATCTTGAAATTTTATGAGTTAACTTTTATTGTTTGATTTTAGAGATTTGGAAAAGAGAAGATCGAAAGTTTCAGGAGTTTGATTTCACAAACGAAATTCTTGGAAGAGAAATTAAGTGGGTATTTATAAAATTTTCTTTATGTCATTTTCTTTCTAGAAGTATGAATATAAAAGTTATGTTTTACATTTTGGAAACTATTGTTTGAAATAAACAAATGATTTTACAATAAACAAATGATTTTACAAGCACGAGTATGTCAAAGAAGATGTATATGCATTAAGAACGTATATAGAAAATATGAATAAATAGATAGAAAATATGAATGAATAATACATGAAGGATTTGAAATATAAAAGAAAATGGAAAAGGATATGCATGAAAATTTCAGGAGTCACCCCCGTATGGTACTGGCTGGGGAAGCAATGTACCCGTGCACGATAAAAATAAAAGGGAAAAGGTTATGATATAAGGAAAAGGAAATGAAAATGGATGTACCTCTGGTACATTTTGACGGTGCTCCTGTATAGAAGAAATGGGAAAAGGAATAATAGTTAAAGATAAAAGCTATAAGAAATGATAATAAAGTTTATATGAAGAAAGAAACGGAATAAAGAAAGGACTTATATATTTATGCCAAATGAGATGAAGAAATGCAATAATAGTAATGTTAATATGAAATGTCTTTTATGCATGAAAATTTGTTTAACTGATACCCACTGAGTTTACTTAGTGAACTCAAACAATGAATTTAAATGTTTCAGGTGAATCTTCAGAATTAGAAAATGGGAGAAAGAGAAGAGTTCGTCTATAGAAGACGACGTGCATCTGAAAACAGGTAAAGTGTGATCTCAAACAGATGTGATAGTATTTAAGAATTTTTAGTTAGTGGCTCTTCCGCTGATTAAGGAGATTTACTGTTTTTATATTCTTATACTTATGAATTGTTTAGATCCTACCGTCTGACCTTAGTTCCCGCCTCGTTAATTCGAGTATCCGGGCCGGGTCGTGACAAAAATTATCATACTCCTGAGCATATCTCCATCTTATATGAGAGTTATCCACTTCATCCACCAGTGCCCCTGATGAGGACATCAAGCCTTGGAAAGTCTACCAGAGGCGTGGCCGTCGATCTACGGCCATGATTGCACCGATCTATTTTTAATTCATTATATGTATTTGTTTTATTTATTTGTATTTTCCGTTTTTACCCTTACTTAAGAGTGTCGTCTTATGTAAGCCCTAGGGGCAAAATTATCTTTTAGTTTTCTTTCATTGTATAAGGCTATTTATAAGCCCCTTATGTTTCTTTTCAAGTTAATGTAGAATTATAATGAAAATTTCTGCAACCTTGTGTTTTTGTGAGAGCTTGAGAGCTTTGGAGAGAAATCCCTAGGAGAGGGAAATGGATCACCCACCAACCTTGGAAGCGTCCAGGTTTGTGGTTCTTTCTTCCCTATCTTTTCTTCGCTCCTTCCCCTCCCTTCCTAGCCATCAGCCTAGAGTTCTCCAGCCCCCATAGCCGCCGGCCCTCCCAAGCAAGACCCTCCTCACCGTCAGCCAACAAGAACCACCACCACCTCTCCAAGCCACCACCCATCTATTTCCCTCCCCCTCTCGGCTAAAACCCCACCCCACCTCACCCTAACCCTAACCTAGCCGCCGGCCATAGCTCTCCTCCCTTACCTCCAAAATTCAAAATCCCTAGTCAATAATTTCCATTCATTTCCATCTTCAATTTGGAAAGTATTTGATTTCTAATCCCAATCATTTTTTGAATTTGAAATATTTCCTAAAATAGAATTCTATTTTAGGAAAGTCCCTCAAATTAAACCCAAATCACTCTTGAATTGGATTGGATTTAATTTAATCCTTCCTAATCTAAGAATCCAAATCAAGCAAGTTTTAATTCTTTCCCATGAGCCCTTTCCCCTCTTGAAGCTGCCGCTCCCCTCCCTTTTTATCTCTCTCTCACTCCACATTAACTCTCCTTTTCTAATTACCTTAATTAATTCCCACATTAAGGATTACCTTCCCTCCTTTCCCATGGTTTGAAATTCAAATTACAAACCCAAACCCCTCCAATTTAAAATCTGAAATTACTTTCTGATTTTGGAAACTCCTTCTCCACTTCCCCTACTAGCCGCAGGCCCCTCCTACCTCCTCTCCTTCTCTCTCAACATGACCCCTAACCCTAACTCAAATTTTGGAAGAGTGCTCCCTCCACCATTCCACTAAAACTTCTCTACCCATGAATGGCGAATCCTGAAGTCGACCACGGATTCATCTACAACGATCAAGGTCAAGCCTACGTTCTCAAATCTCCCTTCTTCGACGTTAATCTGGAGGTAGATCAAACAGTGGAAGAGTACGTGGAGAGAATTATTTTCACCCTTGCTGCCGCCATCGAAGAATAAATCTCTTCCGTCCAGTGGCAGATTATTTCTAAACCGTGATAAAGGTAAACCAATCCTCTAAATCCTTTATCTTCCAAGTCTATTTCTCAATTGTGGTTTTATTAGATTCATGAAGATAGTGCTAATGTTCCTCTACAAAAGCTTAGTGATCTAAAGAGTTGAGTGAGAGACCCTTGCATAGTGACTAGTCTTATTGTTAACATAGGAATTTCTCGTTGAAAACCTTCCATGTATATAACGTTAGAGTAATTGACTGTTTTAAGATCTTAACCTATAGCATGTGATTTGACCTAAGCTTGTCTCATCGCTTCCTAGTTTTATTTTATCGTTTAAATCACTACAAATACCTAATTATTATTGTTCTCTAAACTAAAGCGTGCAAAATCCTTAAGTTACATCATTTAAACACTATAGTCCAGCATCATCTGGTATCAGAGCATGGTTTGCTCAAGTTATATGTGCTAGAATTCATCTTAGAGTTTTAAATAACCATCTTTAAGCTGGATTAGTTGTGTAACATCGCATTCATATTTTATTACGCATTATTTGTTTGTTGTCCATACAACTTCTGCATCATATCGCAAGCATTAGAAAAGTTCTCTATAGGATTAAGTGCCGTCCTTTACACCCCATCAACCCTTAGTATCTCGTAGTGTTTCCTAATGGATCCAGAACAATTAAACAGGACTTTAGACCTGTTGGTTGGTCAGATGAGTACGATTAGTCAACAACTTAAAGAGAACCAATCCGACCTAGTTGAACTCCGGCGCCAAACGACAAAACGTTTCGATACACTAGAACGAGTTAGGCATCACCCTACCCTTTACTCACCGTCTAGGCCTCCTTCCATGTATGTGGACGTTACCTTTCAAGATGAGGGACCACCTCGCGCCCCTTATCGAGTTCCTGAGTATGGATGTAACCTTAACCACGATCCTGACATACCCCTGATGAAGAACATTAAGGTCAATGCTCCAACCTTTCATGGAACTCTCGATCCCCAGCTCTTCCTGGACTGAATCAAAGGTATGGATAGTATCTTTAAGTGGTACAACATTTCTGAAGCTAGGAAAGTTAGTTTTGCTGAAATGAAACTCACTGGTAGGGCTAACCAATTTTGGTCCAACTTAGAGAGCTTTAGAGAAGCCGGTAATGAGTATCCCATCACTGATTGACAGTCAATGAAGCGTGAGCTCAAGCAGAAGTACTTGCCTCCCTCGTACTTCCCCAGGCTCTTAGATAGGTGGAATAGGTTTACTTAGGGCAACAAACCAGTCAAGGATTACATCGCATCCTTCGATGATTATCTGATTCGCTTCAAGGGGGAGATCAATACTACCCCTGCACAAATCCTATCCATGTTATGTACCGGGCTGCACGAAGACCTGGGCAATGAACTGTTTGCTCGAAACATCACCACTCTTGAGAATGCCTACAGTCTAGTCTTAGATCTTGAGGAAACCCGTCCTCAACACCCTAGCCGACATCAAGACTCTAGACCTGCCTATCGACTCTCCAGTGATCCGGCCCACTCCACTGTCCGGCTGATCCCTGGAAACACAACCAGACCACCTCCTGGTCCACTTGCACCTCGTCCTGATTCTAGAAATAAGCCTCTCACCCCGGATACCCCTAGGTCCAACCCAGAGACACTAAAGAGTTTACTCACTATGGTTCCAACTTGGGAGTTGGTTGAACTCGCCTAATATTGTGAAAGCTAACCAGAGACTATGAAACCGAGAAATTGCATTTGTAGAAGGGCCTAGTAAAAACCCGGCTATTGTGCTGCTCCGAGAGGATCTTGAATCATTTGGTGGGTGTCAAGTTGTGGGGATACAACTATAGGTCTTGGCATGCAGTAGAGAGATTTATTTTCAATCAAAAAGCTTAAGCCAACAATTGAGTAGCAATCACCAGTATATCTAAAACATTTTTTTCAACCATGTCGATGTGAGACTGGTCCTAAAACCAAAACTACCATTCTTTGTGATGACCTGCAACGTGAGCAAACTCGATTGCTTGACAAATCATGGAGGTATCTTTGAACTTATTCCAAAACTACCTTTCTGTATTTTATTTATTTTGTTATTTATGTAGTATGGGCAGTATATTTATTTGAATGTAGCTTAAATGCTTGATATAGAAATTTTTTCTGAAACATCTATTCGCTTGGCATATTATGTCCCTTATTGTTACTTCTAAGAAAATGTTGCGTTAAAGGTATCTATGTGATGTTAATTGATAGATTATTGTTATTTCTTTGAATTTCAGGTGGGAAAAATATCAACTTGAGGAAGAAGAAGCTCTTGGTCGAGGAAAACGCTTGAGAAAAGCAGTTTCTTACAGGGAAACTCTTACCTCCGTAATCAGTGAAGCCTTAAGTGAGGTAAGTATACTTTCATGATACAAAACTGACTTTATGGAAATGCATTCTTTTGATAATTTGATGTAATCTTAAGTGTACATTTTGTCACTTTGTACTATGAAGGACCTGTAATAGATTCCTTACATGGATGATCTTAACAAACATTTTCCTATGCAATCTTGTAGGAGTTCATAGAAAAGTTTAGTTCCCAAAACATCTGCAAGTTTATTTCTAGGTTGTATTTTTTGGCTGTTTTTATATCTCTAGCAATTTGCTTCTCCCTATTACAGCTACATTGCTCCCATTATACTCTGTTGTTTTCCTAGAAGTCATGCTTCCTTTACGCCGTGACTGCCTATGATTTGGATCTTAATTTTCTTTCAAAAGAAGTTTTGATAGTTTTATCTTCAAGGTGGTTTCATATGATTTGGATCTTAATTTTCTTTTGAAAGAAGTTTTGATTGTTTTATCTATATGATGCTTGGGTTGAACTTTGTTGTTTCTCTTTTATCGTTTTGAGCCTCAAATTGCAATGTCATCAGATTATCGTTCTTTTCTTAATTTTACATGAATGTCCAACCTTTCCCTTTCGGCATATCACATTTTTATTCATCTGTATGCTGGATGTAATTAAAATTTTTTGAAGGGTTTTCAATGTAAGTTGTCACTATTGAACATCGTGCATCTTGAGTGAGTATGAAGTCATGAACTTGATCTATTTGAAGTGGTTACTAAATTTAAGCTTGTTTTATTTTTCTTTAAACAGTTGCTTTGGTAATTATTTATTGATTTTTTGTTTTCCAAACTTGGGTTTTTTAGAATGTTAATGAGCTGGAACCTGAGCGAGAATACAGCCTTGCTGGTCGAGCACTGAAAGAAAAATAGTGAGTATAATTTTCTTCTTGCATTTCACCCTTCAGTTCGTATAAGTGGCTAATTTATTTCCCATAAACAGCTTGAAGCTCCGTACCAGACAAAAGGAACGAATTGCAAGAAGGCATACACTGGAAGTTCATTTTTCTGCTGAGAGACCCGAATCATTAAACCAATCACCTGTTCTTGATAGCAAAGAAGTGCAATGTGCTGATTCCACTGCACATTCAGAAGATTCAAGTGAACTAGATCGTTCGACAACTCCATATGACTCTAAATATTCTCAATCATTTGATGCTAAGAACTCGAGTTATTCCACATGCAAGCAGGGAAAGATCTCAAAGCTTGGTAACAAAAGATTTCATGGCAGTCATCTTAGTCTTTCAGTTAAACATCCTGGTTTTTCTTCTGATAGCATCCCACCAAGCAACCATTTCCAGGACAGTTGCGCAAATAGTGTTCCTTCTAGTTCATTTTTACCAGTTTTGGGGCTGTGCGCTCCAAATGCTAGTCGGAGAAATTTAACATCCCGGAGGAATTCAACAACTCAGATTTTCAATTCTCCATTTAGCCAACTGGCATCTAATCATGAGCAGCAGAAAACATCCAGTGGTGTTCGAGAGTTTTCAACTGCACCTTTTGTTAAAGGGGAACTTTTGACTGACACTAACTCTGTCGGTCAAGAACCTACAGATTTGTCAATATTGTTAGATAAACCGGGAGACATGCAGCATCGTCGTCCGAAGAATATCATTCCAGACAGCTACTTTCCATTCGGCCCTGTCTGTCCTGATCTTGTGCTTTATTTTTTATTATAATTGCATGCGATTTGGTTTTAATGTCCTTTGCTGTTGCTGCATTATAGAAAAACTATAATTAAGTGTGATAAGTTGTGCTTCTTCATGTGCAGCCTCTGCTTCCAACATCTGGAAGGTTTTCTTCAGATCTTAGTGAAAGTTTGGGTGCTTCTTTCTCCTCATTTAGAGAAAAAATGGGTCTTCCGAATTTCGTGTCTGATGAAGTGTCTGCTCTGAAGTTTTCAATTCCATCTAGAAGTTCAAGGAAACTGCAAACAGACTTCTTACCAAAGTTGTCACTGTGCTCAAATATGAAACTTGGAAAAGATTCTGGTAAAGACATGTCAACTGTACCTTTAGTGCCAAGTTTTGGACAGCATTTCAATGAGACGCTTAAACAAAAACAGGTGATGCCCGAGCTACCTCCAATGCTGAACCTCGGTTTGATGCAAACTGGACTCTCTATACCAGAAAATCATATGAACGTTCAGGACAACATAACGATTAAAATTCAAACTGATGCACACAAATTTATGAAGAAAAGATTGAAATTGGATGCATGGTCAGAAGATGAACTAGATGCCTTGTGGATCGGTGTACGCAGACATGGAAAAGGTAATTGGGACGCTATACTTCAGGATCCCAAGTTGATGATTTTAAAGAACAGATCTGTTGAAGAATTACTGTTTAAGTGGAATGAGGAGCAGTACAAGATAATCGATGGACCTGTACCTCCACCCAAAAATTCCAAATCTGCAGCATTTCTTGGTCTCTCGGATGGAATGATGGCACGGGCATTGCATGGTAGCAAATTCGTGAGTCTTGGGGCAGAGCTGCCCAAATTTCGGTCTCATCTTACAGATATTCAGCTGGGTTTTGGTGATATGATGCCTAGCTTTCCTTTCCTCGAGCCATCTAGTAATTTGGGAGTGGCTGGTGAAAGCCTTCCTCCTCTTCCATCTTGGCTAGGTGACAAGCCTGAATCCAATTGCATTGACAAATTTTCTGTAGGACCTGTAGATAGAATTGAGAAGACCATTTTACCTTCGGAGCTACCTTTTTTACAGAATTCTTTTTCAGGTAGTTCTGGAGGTTTAGGGATGAATTTGCCAAGCGGCTGCAGTCTACAACAAACCGATTATGTCTCGGCTAGAAATAGGCATATGAAGCTGCCGTCATTGTTGGAAAAATCATTAAGTTTATTGAGGGAAACCCAAAATATTCACTCTGATGGATCCAGCAGGGGAGACCTGCATGATGCTAAAAGGAAACAGCTTGCCTCAAAATCTCTTACTGAGGATGACAGTTTTCCTGGCGGGTCAAAAGAGAACAAGCTGCCACATTGGCTTCGAGAAGCTGTCAGTGCTCCAAGACCCTCAGAGGCTGCATTACCGCCTTCTATTTCAGCTATATTACATTCCTTCCGTGTTATTTATGGTGAAGATAAATTCAAAATCCCACCTTTCTTAATCCCTGAACCACCCCCTTCCCTTCCTAAAGATCCAAGAAAGAGATTAAGAAAGAAACGGAAGCTGAATAGGTTTCGGCAAGCAAGTCCTGAAGGTTCAAACCCCACAGGAAATGCTGATATTTATGCTTCATGCTCCATTCCTGCAACATTACCCTTGATGGGATATTCTGTTGCTTCAGCACCGCAACTTACGCCGTCCTCTATCAACCCAACACCTTCATTGGCGGAGAACGTCATTTCGTCGGCACCGCATATGCCATCCTCTATTCCTACAGCACCTCAATTGGTTTCATGCACAATTTCCTCAGCACCATCATTGGTATCCTCTTCCATTTCTATAATGCCATCCTTCACTATGTCAACGCTACCATTGATGCCATCTTCTATTTCTCTGGCTCCAACAGTAAATTTTTGCTCAGTTCCTCCAGTATCACCACTGATGGAATGCTCCATCCCCGCAGAACCACCCCCTAAGCCATGCACCATTCCTCTAGCACCACCATTGACATCATCCTTGCCTGGTCTCCCAATAAAAGAAACTGGCTTCATCCTTCCTTCTCTGAACTTGAATTTGAATTTACCATCTTCTTCACCATATGGTGCTCAAGGATTGCAATCATGTGCGTCCCCATCACTTTGTCCTGCAGTGTTTTGGTCTGCTTCTTGCATGGATCATGCACTGTCAATGTCATCAATATCTGACATGCCTAGCACCAGCTATCACAGTATTGAATGCCCTGGATCTGGATCAAAGAATCCAGAAAATTCTCATCAGATTGGCGTGGATTCTACTGGGCACTTCAAATACATCCATATGAAACAGAAGGCAAATTTAAGCTCACAGTTAGGTTGCCAGGGAAAACTGAATGTTGAACAAGTTGATCGTACAGAGAGTGGAGCATCGAGCAAGAACAAGTTAGAGTCACCTCTGGCTAACGGCATAAATAATGTACTGGAGAGTTCATCAAAAACATTCGTTGCAGATGTTCAAAGAAGCGACCAAGAATCTTAAACTTCTTTCCTTCGTTTTTTTAAAGCAATATTACTTCCCTAAGTTTTTGCTCCTAACTTTCAAAATGATAGATATCTCATTTTCATTGTTAGCATTATTACTTTGTGTAAGGAGTGCAAATGATTGGAGACATCTAATTGTAAAGTTTCAAGGTTAGAAATATAATGTTACGAATTTTTATGTTTGTTCCATATTCTTGATCCCCACAGCTTGAGCTTTGGTGATGGGGACAATTATTTTGTACTTTTTTTTCATTGTAACACAATTCTTCTGCTCCTGATATGAAATTCTGTTTCACTAAAATTTTTTGGTTACTTTTTGACTGTTGGTTTTCCAAGTAGCTCCCTTAACCAATGAGTTATTTGCCTGTGATTTTTACTCTGCTGAAATTGCTGATACTAAGTTAGTTCTTCTATGATCTTTCTAAGCGGTTTCTTAGCTTAATGACTGAGGTGATTAATTTATCAAATATTTTACCATCTAACCCGAGATTAAATAGGAAATTCTATGCTTTTGACTTCTTATTCTGTGGCTTGTCAGTAACACTACATGCTGTTATAAGTTAGTTTAGTACTTGTTTATCCCCTTTTACTTAGGTAGATATGCAAGCTGTATTATGCTTTTTATAATTATTATCTGACCAACTGTTTACTTGTTTCTCCTTCAAATTTATATTCATCACATTTTTTGAGTAATAATAACTCATTTTGTATTCGATGGAGCAGAAGGAAAATTATGTTTCTGTGAAAGGATGTCTCAGACAGCTATTATTAATTTTTTTCTTACTTGGTGTATCATTGTCTCATTTACCCGTACTTTTAATTGCTTACCCAGGAAGATTACGTCATTGATGCAGCATTTTTCCCTGCTGCTTGGTTTCCTTTCATCAGTTAACTTCGTAGCCTGGAGATGCTTTGGTCTATAGGGCAGGCAGGCACGAGAGTATTTTCTCAATACATTCTCTGAACTTATTCAAACGTTGGAAGGCTGACAAAGAGGTATAGTATTAATCCTACCCTTGTTTATGTTTCTGATCCGCTTGAACTATCAATTTCAACCACGTTTCTTGCATGTTGTATTGGAAATGTTAGTTAGGCGCTTAAATTTCTTGTAAAAGATAATAGTTTTTTTATATATATGAAATTTATCTGTAGTACCACTTTTCTCTTTATGTTGGCCGCTGGTATTATTTGCTTGGACCTACTAATTTTAGCATTTTGTCATCTAGCATATTAAATCAGTCCAAATGCCCAGTTAGATTAAAAAACACCAAGACATCACATGAATTGTTTTTATTTAGGTTAAGTTTGGAATTATCGTCTCTATGTCCTTAGAGTGGATGATACATTTACTTGTTTCATGCAACTCTTCTGACAAGTTTTATGTGAATCTATGTGGGAGAACAATAGGGTGTTACTCAATCCCGCCTTTGTACCCAAATAATTATTAGATCTACCCATATTCTAGTCTATCTTGAATGTATTCTTAGCAATTCCACCTACTCTCTCCGCTATGGTCCATTCTTAAGTACGTATTCTCCCTTCTTTGTTGCAATCCGTTATCCACCTTTACATCAATTGGGCGGCATGGAGCCTACCAATCAACTAATTCTTCATCTTCCTCGCAGACCATTGTGGCTTCCTGGTTTGGTTTCAATGTGCTGCACTTTCCAATCTATGATCTCACCTATGATCCTATCCTTCTTGTTTGAGATTCCCACGACTTTGTTGCAGAGCCCCATGCATTGCTCAGAGTTGCAATGAAACCCACGACACCCCTCTCACACAATATCTTATATTCTCTCAAGCATGAACTTAGAGTCCCCACCGCATCCACAACTTCACCGTGACCTTTGCCCATGCATCCCCCTCACCAATGGGACCCACTGCAACACCTACGGGTTCCATTATTGTCAAATACGCAATATAACACATCTCCCTTCGCACCATTGTTTCTACATTGCATGCGAGTTAGTGATTTTGCCAACCCTTACCACCAACAATATTTTCCATTTGTGATGCAACCAAAATTACACTAGGATTGTCACAAAAACGTCTTCCGTAAATATAAACATGACAAACATAAGCCATAAAAACTTATATATATTTTTGAGAAGAAGGATACAAGTGAGGCGGGAACCATGGATAGAGAAGAAGAGGATAGAAGACCAAGACGAATTTTAAGAGGAGAAGGGAAAAGAGGATAGCTCGCAAGCTAAAAAACCCGCAGGTTTTTACATTCCAAACATCATCACAAATCACTTCCTAAAACTGCAGCAAAACAGCCCCATTTATAGGGGCAAAACTGCCAGCCATCCACATTAATGAGCTACCCCAAACATCCAATAGGAGCCAATACAAAACTTAGGAAATAATATGGGGAAGGGGAACGACAGGAAACCAGCAAAAATCAGTCCAAAATAGCATAGGGAAGACCAAACATCACTTAGGGAAGTCCAAACAACATTTAGGAAAGTCTAAACAACACAAACAGTACTTAGGGAAGACCAAACATCATTTTGGGAATTTCAAACAGCACTTTACCCACATCAATTTGCCTATCCCATTACATTGACCACTGTCAAGCAACAACCCCCGTTGCTTGCCAACCTGTGTTGTAGCTTGATTGTGTTTATATTGTTGACATGTTTCACTTGCTTGAACCTCGCCCTGTTCACTAGATCCCACCTTTATGATCCCATAAATGTCAGCTTCGTTGCCAACAAACCATAATCACTCCGGTTGAAGCCTTTCCCTTCCATGATAACTATTTTATCTACATTTCTTGAGTTTCACACTTGCAAATTCGATCAATCGAATAATTCATAGCTTTTTTCTCTTGAATGTTTTTGAATTTATTTATTACTATTATTCTGAAATATCAAATGTCAAGAATGTTATTGTTAAGAGGATGCTCTAAACATATAAAAGGAGCATGCATATTGATGTAGTGGATCGACGGAAGAAATTGACCTGCTAGAAGGGATATAAAACCAAGGAACCAATACAAGCTTAAAAGCTCAAACTATCATATATTCTTCATTAATGCCTCATCCTACTACAATAGTAATATATATAAGCTAGTCATAGAAACTTTTAGAAAACATATAACAAATTAGATAAAATAATTATGCTGATCTATCTCCATGATCATCGTATTATTATTAGGGCCAATGTTAATATCGTGACCAACCCCTTCCGGCTTCTTATTATCTCGACTGATCTCCTCAATCATCACATTATAACCAAGTTTATGATGCATATTATGATTATTTATTTCTGAGATTTTAGCGATCCAAACGAACTTCTTATTATCCACATTCTCACAATCCATGCACTGACTATGATGACTACCTATTTTGTTGATCTGCACCTTACTAAATTGATATCAATAACATTCAAATCTTGTATTTTTGCATATTTTATAATTTAAAACATCCAACCAAATTATTATATAGATTCTTAGAATGACTAGACATAATTAATTGAGGATTTATATGAAACTGACCTCGATTTTAATGAATTGAGTCATGGACATGAATTGTCGCAACTTCTGTCACATGCAGCACAATTAATGGTGCAGAGATTTCTAGGTGTTATAGCTTATTTAGTAAAAATCATTTTACTTGGCCATAGCTTTTGCGATTTGTCTAGTAAATTAATGTTGAATCCCTGCATCATGTCTGGTTTTGTCGATGTGTATCAATTTTCAGACCATGCTATGATAGAGTCGAATTAAAGTATAAATTTTAATCCATCTTTTAACTTAGGTTACATTAATGGGGTAGATTAATTTAAGTCTTTTTAAAATTACAAATACATGTTTTCTTTCATCATTTTTGCAACCTATCTATTATGATGTGTTTTAATTTGTGTAGAATGGTACATAAAGGACATTTTTTTTAATGCCGTTGGATTAGTGTTAATCGAGGAATTACTTATGTGGGAGCCACAATCCTTAAATGTCATGCCCCATAACAGCCCCCTTAATCTAATATAAGACGTGACAAAGGTGGGTTCAATGTAGCTGATTGAATCTACCACCAACTTTTATTCTGGAACTCTACCTACCAAAATTGAGTGAGTGATAAATTCAATTGCCTGAACGATTCAAATAAATCATAGTACATAATTCCTATCTCAAAACTATCCAATAAATTAACCCAGTTCAATTGCACGTAAGCATCAAAATATATTTTATTCATTCAACTATATGGCTTCTAACAAGTATCAAAGTTCAATGACATAACATAAAACTTTCATCAGATAAATTACTTCAGCATGCTTCTAATGTTACATCAAAATATAAGATGATAAATTCAAAACTTGATCCTCAGTCATGCTCAACCTTGCCCTTCTCTGTACTTGAAATAATAATCAGAACTGGTTAGCTATAAAGTTGTGCATGATCAATAATTTTAATATGAAATTCAAATTTTCAAGGGAGTAAGACAACATGGTATGCTAATCATGAACTGGACATAAATATTACAGCATGGTCAAAGTCTTGTCTAGTGCATTACATATAAATATCATAAAGTGAAACTACTTGAATAATTACATGACATAACAATAAGTGGGGTAATCTTAGACAAAAAAAGTTTTAAAAAAATATGAAGCTACCAATTTTCAAATGTATTATGCTAGTCAATGTACGTGTGTCAAATTACCAAATTAATTGCAATATATCATTCATTTGCTTATTTCATTTTGTTCTTAACATAGAATTTTTTTTATTTTTAGTCTTATAGTATGTCATGTATTTATGTCTAGATTCATTGGCCATTATAAGATAAGTAGATTATATCAGACCCACATCGCATACCATAAGGTCAAAATCTTGCTCAAAGGTTATATCATATGGTTCAATAGAGCTCAATTTTAACCTAGCGTTACCACTATTGAACCATTTACGGCTTTTTTAACCTTAGGGGCTCACCTAAAAGTCTGTTGCACCATATGTACAGGTTATTATAAACATATGAGAAAAAGGCTAAAATAGTTCATACTATCTAATATATTTAATTTAATCCATTAACTCATCAAACCTAATCCAAAATAATTCAATATGACTATTTTAGTTCATGTTTGCAGAGTTAAGGAACCCATTAAACACATTAGATAGTTAAGATTAAAATGATCCCATATAAATAGTCCATGGATCATTTTGATATTTTTCTCATAAACGTATCATTGCCAACATATCTCATATAATATGATCATTCTTAATCTCATTGTATTTTCAGTATTGAACATTTAAGCACATGCATCTTTCATTTTGATCATGCTAATACGCTCAGTGCATCAATGTGTAAATCAAAAGTAGTAGCTACCCGCCTGCCCTACTTTTTAAAATACACATTTTAATAAAATGTTAAAATACTCATAATAATTCAAATACATGCTTGAATAATTTGAAATAATTGCTTGATCATTTAATCATGAATGATAGGGCAAAAGCATATATTTGAAATATACAGTTTTATATCTTGCTTTGCTAACAATCGACAATTGGACAAACCTCATCACACCAATCACTTTGAAATCTTGTTCTTTTATAAACAATCTATGAAATATAAAATTCTCAATTTAATAAATTTTTAAACTTACAACTCAAATCTAAATCATTGACTTCAAAATAAACTTTTTCCTAAACCCTAAAGCTGAAGATGAAGATGCAACTTATCTTGCGAGTCACATCTTCTCTCCTGATACAAAGATGAATATGAAGCTGAAGACATATTCCCATGCATAGCGAGTTGAAGCTGAGAACTTACAGCCGAAGGCAGTCGAGCACTTAACAGTTAAAGCCACTGAAGGTAATAAAATGTTTGGGTTTTCTACTTCTATTTGTCGTTGATTTGTGCAGGCCCATAATGAAAGATGATGTTCATTTGTTTTATTTATGATTTTAATAGGTTTGTGCTCTCTTCCCCTAGCCATCTATGTGTCTACTGCTTTTATTCTGCAGGTCTTGTTTTGTTTGATTATTTTGAGGATAATATTGACATTTATTTATTTTTTGAGGTTTTAATATTTTGAAAGTATTACCGATATTGGCAAAATATGTGACAACTGAAAATGTTTTACTTCCTGTTTCTCAAAGCTATTGTTTACAGAATGGATGCTCAAGTGTTTTTTCATTCTTGAAATTTTCTTCCTTATTAATTAGACAAATGAGTGAGGAACCTTTTGCTTTATATCTTTGCTCTTTTTCTTTTGTTGCCTTTCTTCCTAATATGTGCCTGTACTTCAGTTTCATATAAAGGATTTGTCTGTTCTTGAGCTCTTTAACATCAAAATCTAATATTCTTTCTAGTTGTTTGATATAAGTTAAATTGCTATGCACAATATTTTATTTTTGTGGTGCTCTGATTTTCATTTGTGATGTATCTTTTGAGCATTGATGTATTGAAATCATTGTGTGCAATAGGTTTATCTACTATAATACTAATTCATAGGCAATTTTTCAACTCTTTCAATTATTTCAAATGGCCCGATATATTCGGGATTAAGGCTTTGTTTGGGATGGCTTTATTACTGTTTCTTAAAGCAGCTTTTTAGAACAAAAAATAAAATTTTTGTGCTTAAAAGCTGCTTTAAAAAACAGTAAAAAAGTCGTCTTAAAAGAAGCCGTAAAAAAGTCCCCTTGTGATCAAAGCTAGCTATGCTTTATAAGTCTGACATTTATGAACACAGATTCATCAATTTCAAATTCTATCATTATATATTTTGAGTCAATGATATTTCTACTGACAATCTTAGATAATTTTTAATCTGTCTCTAATTAATCTAATTTTCTCAATGACTTGTGAACTCATCAATGGTTGCTTTTCAACTTCAATCCGATTCAATGGAGTTTTACATTTTGTCATGCATCAGAATGTGCCATTTTAATGTCGAATTGATAGTTATTATGTTAAGCAAACTCTTTTAATAGAATATAATCTTTCTAACTACCTCCAAAATCCAAAATGCATAGCCTTTGCAAACCCTTTAACTCTCCAAGTAGCTTTTTTTGACCGGCCATTTGTTTGTTTATGAAATAATGTATTGAAGTGTACTTTGGCGCACAACTTTCATGAATATCCTTTCACAATCTAGATAGGAATGTCATCTCTATTTGATACAATTATTTTAGGAATTCCATTAAGTCTAATAAATTCAGTCACAAATATCTTTTCTAATTTTTCAATTGAATTAATCTGACGAATAAGGAGAAAAAATGTGTTGAATTTATTAATCTAACAATTACAACCCAAATACAATAATGTCCTTGTATTGATTTTAGAAATTTCGCAATAAATTTCATAGTTATATTTAGGGGTGTCAATATTAGACATGATCCGAAAATTTGACTCGGATCCGACCCAAAAATTCTAATTATGGTCAACCTGTTTGTCAAATGGGTGGGGTCGGGTCCAATAAGTCGACTCGTTTTAAAAATCGGGTTGGATTCGGGTTGACCCGGAAACCCGACAATGACTTGGACCGACCAAAAATTTCGTCTGTCGATTCGATTCCAGCCCACACTTGTGACTCGTGAGTCAACCCGGCTGCCGACTCACCGACCACCATTCTACGGCCCTGTTGTCCCATCGATGACGACGACATTCCTTCCTAGCCCTAGGCTAAACCCTAGGTTGCCAGCGGCTTGCGGCAATCCTTCCTAGGCTAAACCCTAAGTTGTCCGTCCCACCGACGACATTCCCTCCTGACGACGACACTCCTTCTTGTGAATCCTTTCCAGTTCGGCGGCTTCGACGAGAGCGACGAGACGAGTAGATGACGACGTTCTTCCTCCCATTCACACGCTTCTTCGGCCTAACCCGTTTTGTGTCGGGTCGGATCAACCCGGAAACCCAATGGGTTGGATCCGGGTTGCCTTTTATGACCCATTTGCAAAAATTAGTCGGGTTCGGGTCATGTCAAAAAGCGTCGGATCAATTCCGGGTTCAACCCGAACTCGACCCGCAACCCGATTTTGACACCTCTAGTTATACTTTCCCACTTCCACTCTGATACTAGCAATGACTGTAACATTTCGGTGGACTTCTGGTGTCCAGTTTTAACAATTTGGCAAGATTCACATTGGGTTATATACTCGGCTAGTCGGCTACATACTTCTTCATGTCAAGATACAAAAATAATACTTTGAAATTTTTATATATTTTCTTATTTTTTAAATGAATCGAATAATCTGAGTGATGAGACTCGTTTAAAATCTACTGAATTAAAACAAATTTTCTTGGAATCCAAGATGCCAATTACTTCTGATCACATCGTGTTCATCTGTATTGAGATCCTTCCTCTTGCCTGTCTATAATTATTCTATTGAATATTTTATGTTCTTTTTCTTTAGAGTAGGATGTGTAATCATATGATGTAAACTGTTCTTTAGATCTCTTATTTTGTATGTTCGAAATATCTGTGTCTTTATAATCTGATCGAATCGGCTGGTTCAACTGTGAACTAGTCCAATAGCTGGCTTGGTCAAGTTTGAAAATCGGATTTGTATTGAACCGGTTTAAACCGAAACTATCAAACCGGTTTCAGTTTGGTTGAACCGGCCAGTTCAATAATATTATTTTTTATTTAAATAAAAAAATTCTTATGCAATTAAATTTAACTAGAATATAAAGCTTGTAGCTTGTCACATTTGAGGCTTATTTTGTTGCTTCTAGTTTATGCTTTACACTATATAAAGAGAATCTCTTAAAATTCTCCTATGACGTGAGATTAAAAATTTGTAAGAATTTTGTAATAGTTAAACTATCAAATTACTTAGGATATAAATTTGGGTTGAGAATGTGTATAATTTATTAAAGTTAGGAATATATTTTTTTTACATTATAAAATTTATATATTATATTAAACATTATGTTATTATTCTTATTAAAAATTATATTTATATTATTAAACTTTTTTAATTTTAAGATATATTTATTATGCACATAATTATATTTGTAATATATATATATATATATATATATATATATATATATACTTATATTTACATTAATAGTCAATCAAGCTTGTTCATGAGCTTTAATCAAAGTAGTTGTGTATTGTTTGTCAAAATTTTAATTATTACATAATTTATATTATATTTGAATAATTTTAATATTTATTACATCATTTGGTTCAAATGTAATATAAATTGCGGTTGAACCATCGAGCCCAATTCGACTCCAATTGAATCATCGAGCCATGAATCTCTCCTTCCAGTTTATTGTCAAACTCGGTTTTCACAACCTTACGAAATAGGTTTATATTTTAAAATTTGATTGAATAATTCATATTTTATTTCGAGCTTAAGAATGCAATTCAAGGCAGTTTTCTTTTGTGAGGATTTCACTTAAATTTTTGCACTAAGAAATTGCTTTAAAAAGCAGTAAGAAAGCCATCCCAAACAAAACCTTAACCCAGATTTTGGATTGATCTAGCTTTAATTTCATTTAGAGGAATACAATGGCTGTTATTTTCAAATTTCTAGAGCTGTGAAGAGCAGATGAACTGCTTGTAGATGTTTGTGCTCCTGAACAACGCTACATGTTGAAATTCTAAATTCAGCCACCCTAAAGAGCAATGCTGCAGGTTCATGCACTCTAGGCTTGTGGAAATTCCCCAATGGTGTAGAATTCAGACTTTTTTCAATTTTATGGTAAATTTATTTTACATTTGTCTTCAAATTCATATTTTTTTTAATTTTATAGAATTTTTTTTCTGTATATTTGTATTCAAATTCGATTTTTTTTTTTTCAATTTTATAGCAAATTTTTTAAAATACACTATGTTTACTTTACTTTGGATACAGCTTACCACACAAGAAAAATAGTTCTCATACATTTACTTTGCAGACAACCAAACAGTCCCAAAGTATTCTAAATACACTGCATTACTTTGCACTGCATTTTTTTTTTCAGGCAACTAAACAGCCCCTTAAGCACGTAATTAATTATCTCATCCATATATAACAAACAATCAGAGCTACCAAATTTTCCAAAACATAAAAGCAATATAATCAACTTTCATTTAGTAAAAGCATAAATACAACAATCCAACTCAAAATTGTTTATACATCAAAATAGTAAAATTGGATTACAAAATCAGTACCTTATACTCAATGCTTAGAGAATACTCCTCTATGCCTGATCTACTACATCGGATCCTTTCCTTTGCCTGAAACATTTAAAGCAATAGAGCGAGCTCAACTAGCTCACTAAACTCCCTCATTTACCCCTCATAGGTTTCAATATCCAATGCAATCATTTAAGAGCAATTAATTAAAGAAAAATATAAAGACTTGCGAAATAAAAGTATAAGCAAAATCAAAATTTATCAGAGTTTTAGTGTATACTTGATCTCCAAGCTAGCACTTATACTTTCATAACCACATAACCACTTTTACAGAAGCCTCCAAATACTATGCAGAATACTTATTCTTAGAGATTCACTTGCATATCACTTTTACTTTCATTTTCCCAACAAAATTCATACAAATATTTAGAGTTTACTAATACATTTTTCAGAACATCTCTTAGACTTAATTCATTAAAATGTGAACTTATAAAATACAATGCTTGTGATGCATATGTCTCGATGCCTCGACCACCGACGTCGCTCGCTAACTATGATCCCTTGGACCACCGACGTCTACCGACTATGATCCTTCAGACCACTGATGCGCGCCGACTACAGTCCTTTCGACCACTGTCGCCCGCCAACTAAGGTCCCTCAGACCACCGTCGCTCGCCGACTACAGTCCTGTGGGCTCCAAAAATTCGGCCCCGGCCTCCGCCCACGTTTTGTGCTTTCTGAGGGGGGAGTTTTAACGAACTAAGTTCCGGGGTAAATTTTGGAAGGCAGATGGGTTTGTAGATAAGACACTACCCAGAGATTTCGCCCTCACTTTGCGAGGACTTTATGATCTGAGTTCTAGTTTCCTATAGGCGCAAGCCCCTATAATTAATTACCCCTCCCGGTCACGAGAGAGAACTTTCGATTTAGGCTAGTCGTTAATCAGATACGTAGATATACATGCATCTGGCATATAGTAGCAGCATAAGTATTTGGAATGATCAGAGAATTTGGAAATTTGGAAGATTTGATATTTTAAAAATAGAAATTTCACCATCTTGCACTTAAAGCAGATGGTGGGGGAATGGATGATAGACCCGATCAAGATCCCATGGTTCCGTCGTCCCGGGCCATCGTGGTCCCTGGTCTACTTAGTCAGAGGAGGTAGTCGACCCAACCTGACAGAAGGATCATTGTCGGCAGCCATGGGTTGCTTCGTCCAAGGGGACCTTGTAGACCTGGGATGGATATTTGCCTAAGGGGACAAATTTGAATCCACCTTAGCTAACAGAGGGCTTTGTGCCCTATCAATCATATCCTATTGATTCATATCTCAAGGATTTGATGTCATTGGGGAGCATACGGGCTCGGGCCATAACCATAATATAATGGTGTCATTTGGCGGCGACCACCTGGTTCAGAGGGCCCAGAGTCATAACCGTTTATCCTGCAGTGCCATTTGGCGGCGAAACTGTCGGTTAGAGGACTCGTACCACGTCCTTGCTGGCAGGAGACTATTTGAGAATGGATCCTAGTGATATTTTCGACCAGGCATTAGCTCTATATGAGCTGAAGTAAATTTTGATTTGTCCACCTTGACAAACTGTTGCGGAGGGTGGATGTAGTTTACTTTAAGTGTTTTGATAGTTGGATTTCAATTTTTAAATATCTCGAGTTGGAAAGATTTTTGGATTTTGGGATTTTTTAGAAGATTGGATTTTGTAGGGAATTCGGGATTTTGGGTTTTGATGGGTATTTGGATGGCATTTGAAAATATTTGGAATAGACCCCTCCGGTTGATATTTGCATTCAACACGGCCATCATCGAGGTGACCTTGAAGTCACTTGAAAATTATCTGGATTTTGTGAAAATTTAAGGATATTTGAAATGGCTGAAGTTAACCCCTCCGGTTGAGATCTTCTATCAACACGACCATCATCAGGGTAACTTTGGGGTCATTTGAAAATATTTGAGGTTTGAGGGCATTTTGAAATATTTGAAGTTAACCCCTCCGGTTGAGATCTGCATTCAACGCGACCATCATCGGGGTATAGGGTCATTCATATATCTGTATTTTGAATCTTGTCGACTCTATCTAGTAATTGACAGAGGATCGGGTTTCGTTGGCTTTATGCCATTGTAGGTAAATTCTCTTGATTATAGGCCTTGAAGGCCTAATATGAATGTATAAAATAAATATCTCGGTCGACCTCGTGACCGTATATTTATTTAATAGTTCGAGCCGTGTCAACTCCTATCTACCTGAATAGAAGGATCGGGCTCGAACTTGAATTCACTTATTAACCCGCGCAGCATCCCTAGACGTCACGTGTGTACCAATAACACGCTCGTCGGGGCCCATGCGGGTTTTGATTGCATTTACCCCCTTTTAGTGTACCTATGTGTATACAAATTAAAGTGCACATGTGCAGGGGTATTCTTGGAATATTTGTAAACGCCTTCTGTCTGCTCGTACTGGTGTTGCAGATCCGGTGGCGTGGGGTCGTACGATCTCCACAACTGTTGCTGGCAGGCAGGTAGATGTTTTCATTCATAGATTGGAATTGACTTCAGGATACTGCATTTATTGAAGTCTTTCTGTACCTACCCACATGTGGCATGTAGTGCGTACTTCTGTATTTGTAGAGAACTCGTATATATTGCAGATCTTCTACGACAGCTCGTAGGCAACACCTAATACGTGTAGTGGCTCTTATTAACATTCATGAACAGTTCACTACTGTAGGTGGACTGTTGTATGAACGGGGAATCCTCTACGGTGACTCGTAGGAACTCCCACATGTGCTAGTAAGCTTGCCTCGTGAAGTATTATCATTTGTAGTCAAGATAACATATTTGCTTGGAATTGAACATCATTGGTCGTATATATATACTTTATTCACTCTAAACTCACTAAATGTATACTGGGGATTCTTACATATTGATTTGCATTTGGCCTTTTTCTTTGATGTATTTTCTTGGAGTTGAATTCTTGTTGGTGATAGGGATGCCATCACATTTATTCATGCTCACTTATTTTTGCAAATCTGTTCAATCAAACAACTCATTTTATCACCAGTCCTTGCATTCACTTTGCTCTGTGTTTGCTTGCAAGAAGTTTAACTTGGTTGAATATTCCAAATCATCTTCACATGCATTGGGATGTTATCTTCCACTTGCTCGCTTGCATAATGACAATGATTATAAAGTTACCATTGCATTCATCATATGTCCATGTTTGCTTACATGTTGACTGTGAGAAAACCACGCATCAATTTGAGCTTGATATTTCTTTAATGAATTAAAGCATTCGTTAAAGATTTCTCCTTAGTAATGCTTATAAACTATTGAAGTAGAGAAGTTCTCATATTTGTTGCATAATGTTCCTATGCATTCATCACAAAACTATTGCAGACTGTAAGGATATCCTAGTATTTGTTACATGCTTCTGCATATGCTTGTACGTTGACTTGTATTGCTTGTGGGAAGGTTGTATTTCAATTTTGAACACTTGTTGCATGTCTCATTTATTTGTTATCATTAAAGGCATCATAGACAGAGGTCTAATTATGTTGCTTACAAGTCATCACTATTTGTAAGTAGATAGTGATTGCGAGTCTTTGCTTTTGCTCAAATCTTTGCTCATATCACTTAGCTTTCAAATCAAATGCAAGTTCAAACCTCTTGTTATTCAGGTCCCTGTTGTTACATTGAGTTCATTCGGATTTGAGTCAAACACTTGCAAATTTAAGTCCCAATTCCACTTGATGTTATACAGCTCGAGTTCAAAATACAGGTTCCAGTCTTGGTCTTCTACATTCAAGTTCTATTTGATGTTGCTCAACCCAAACTCAATGTCCATAAATTCTTACTTTGAGTTTAAATTTGAGTTCTTTTTTGAGTTCATATTCCATTTGTCTTGTCTGAATTCAAATTCAATGTTCAAATAGAATCCAAGTCCTCTGTGAATGTTCAAATTGGTCCCCTACAATCTTGTTCAAGGTTCTCTTTTTGTTCAAATCCAAGTTCCAATATCAACTTTGAATTCCAAGCTCAATTCAAGTTAATTTTACTCAAATTTGAATCAAGATTTACTTCAAGTTCAAGTCATTTAATATTCAATAAAAAATCAAATTTTGAATCTTGTCATTTGTTCTTTTAAGTTTAAAGTTGTCTAAAGTTTGTCCAAATCAGGTCCAAAAGCAGTCTTATATTCACCCGAAATTTCGGCAGCATTCCGGCATCTCCCCCGTTTAGGGGAAATAACGGAAAACTGGGCCTTTCCCACCAGGCTTAAGAAAGCGTGTATGGTAGATGCCCTCTTTCGAGGACACCGTGGCCATGTAAAGTCTTCAATCCCCCACCACGCTTAAGAAAGCGTGCATGGGTCTTCAAATGTACCTGAAAAAGACGAGCAGTTGTTTCCCCGCAGGTACAGAGCCGCGTACGGGTACTTAAAATTGTCCCCACCACGCTAAAAAAAGCGTGTATAGGGCCTACCCGCCTCGCCGTAGGTGTCGCACCGGGTTCCCTTCCCACCACGCTTAAGAAAGCGTGTATAGGCGGTTTGCCGGCTCGACACGAATGTCGAGAACAGGATTTTAGGTGATCACCCGCCTCGTTGTAGGTGCCGCACCGGGGTCCCATCCCACCACGCTTAAGAAAGCGTGTATAGGCAGTTTTCCGGTGCGCCGCCAACGACGAGGACGAGCTCTCGGAGTTTTAGGGTTAGAGGGTTATACCTTGGCAAACGTCGAGATGGTGGTATGTTGATCGAGGCAATAATCAATTATAATTAACTAAAATTAATTATAGTTAATAATCATTAACTATAGTTAACTATAGTCCATTATAATTAATAATAATATATTACATATAATTAATTAGAATTAATTATAGATATCTATAACTAATTCCAATTAATTATAGTTAAATAATAACTAATTATAGTTAACTATAATTAATTATCTTTAACATTAATAAATCATAATTTCTATTAATTATAATTAATTGTAAGTAATTATAACTAATATCAATTATCTGTAATTAATGAGTACTAATTATAACTAATATTAATTAGTTATAAGTAGAGAGAGGGAACTACCTATAGAGAGATCGGGTGAGGGCTAGGTCAGAGGCTGGCTATGGCTTCCGTCGGGCTTCGGCTTCAGAGAGGCTCGGAAGGCAGAGGAGGAAGAGGAGATAGGGTCGGGTCTGGAATCAAGGTCGGAGGAAAGCCGACTATAGAGGTTTGGGCTTTCACTCTCTCTCTATTTCTCTTTCCCTTTCTCTCTGTCTGTGAACCGAAAGAACTGGATGGAGTTGGTGTTGACCTCATTTTTATATGAGGTCATTAGAGCCTAATCCAGACTTCGAATCAATCTTGAACCTAAGTCAATCTAAACCTTGATTCAGTTCAGACCTCAATTAAAACCCAGACTTCAGCCAAGTCCAGGATTCAAACTCTAGTTCAAATCTTGATCCTGCCTTTGATTTAGTTCAAATCATTTCCAAATACTTATGATCACTCCAAGTGATCATGAATGATTGAGATGATTCAAATCCAGATACTTAAACTCAAGATCTATATCAAATTCAGATTTCCAAATCCAGAATTCAAGGCCAAAGACCTGAGTCCTAAAAGCCTTTTTCAGGGAATTTTCAAACATTTCAAACCCCAGTCAAATGACCTCCGATTCATGATCTGTCAGTTGCATACTGATGTGGTACATCTCTAGAGGCAAACCTCCAAGTTTGAGCCCATTTTGGAGTCTCTAACCCCAGAAACTAAATTTAAATCCCAAGGCTGTAAAACCTTCAAATATTTACGGCCTGTGCCACTGGACCCATTATTTTGGGAAATTTGACCTTGGAATTTCCCCCAAACCCTCTAATCACCTCTAGACCCTTGATATTGATGTGTTTAACATTAATCTACATCTTTTTGGACCCATCTCGACCCAGGGTTCATCCGGGGTCAAAATGACCAAAATACCCTTTAAAGGGGTTTTTGGACTTTTGACCAAAATTTAACATCGTTCAACATTTTAAACTTTTGAAACCCCTTCCAATGAATGTTTTATGATATTTGAGACCCATTGAAATCAAACCCACTCCTTAGTTTGACTTGTTTGACCAAGTCAACTATAGTTGACCAAATCCACCTTTAACCCAACCATTGTTATTTTCAACATTTGAATCCATCTCAAACCAATTTAATGCTTCAAAATCACTTGTTTGGACACTCATGACATGTCCAAAGATTTCCAAGTCAATCCTCCCTAGGTTTGACTTGGTCAACCCATTTGGAGGGGTCAAAACCCTCTCCAATTTCATGTATTCACTTATAGTCTCAACACCATGGCCCCATGTCCCTTGATATTGACTCTTACAGCACATTTGACTCCTCCCATGCACATCCTAGTCATCATTGACTAGTCAACAAGTCAATGGGTCAAGTTATATTGAAATGAGGCAAAATCATGGGCTTTTGACCATGCCACATGGGCAAGCCCTTCCCCTCTCCCAAAACCTGCTCCCACCTGCTCAAAAGAGGTTAATTCCCCCTCCTAATTGACTTCTAATCCAGCCCCATTAACCAAGCCATGCCTTGGTTTAGCCAAATGGAGGAAAAGAGAGGTGGTCCCCCCCCTCTTGGCTCAAGGCAATCCCTCTCAACCTCAGCCCTTTCTCCTGGTTTTGAGCTGCCCATGGGACACTTGGCAACCATCTAAAGCACCTTTGATTAAATCCTAGCCATCCAATTCAAAAGCAATGGGTTAAGTGTAGGGATTTTGACCTAAGTGGGCATCTTACTCATTCTTCACCCTAAGTCCCAAACTCCAGCATCCCCAAGACTCTCCAGCAGCTCCCCACACTCTCCAGCATCTCCCAAGGCCATTCCAAGCCTTCCCCCACCATTTCCACCATTAAAACCCTCATTTTAGTGGAAAAGGAGAGAAAAAAAGAGAGAAACACCTTCTCTCTTCGATATCTCAAGATCCAGCCGTCAAAATCTATTGGGGTCTTCTGCAAACTTGAGCGTGGACAAACTACAAGTTCAGAGAGCCCAAGAACACAAAAATCCACCGGGTAGATTGTAAGATATCTCAACTTTTAGGTAGATTTTCATTTTGAAACTGCAAGAAAAATGTAATGCATGGAGCCTCCAAACTCCAGGCATTGCAAGTTCATGATACCACCTTGCTATGTTTAAAATTTCATAAGATTTCGTTCAGTATTTTGAAAGTTATGGGCATTTAAAGAATTCCAATCATGGTTCAACCAGAGGTGGGCCACGTGGCGCCATCTCCGCCAACCGACCTTAGCCGCGCGGTCTTCCCCTGGGATCGAACACGCGATCTCCCGCGGTCAAGGCGGGCCACGTGGCGCCATCTCCGCCGTCCGTCCGTTCCGCGATCGGATCAACGGTCCCGATGGACCGTCGACGTGTTTAAGTGGCGGGTCCCGCCCGCCACGTGTCACGGCTGGACACGCCGCCGCCGTTTCCGGCGCCAATCATTGCCAATGATTGGCGCCGACGGCTGATTTGACCATTAATGGTCTTAAAAATTCAGAAAAATGCCCAGAAACTTTCAAAATTCACAGAAAATTCATTTTTCCACCAAATTTGATGTTTTTGGTATCGTTGGAAAGGTAATTCAGTGTAGAATTTATTAAAATTAAGTTTGAGTTGTTTTGATCTCTGGATTGAGAGAAAACTGCAGTTGTTTGATTACCATTTTTCTCAATTTTCTTGCAATCCAGGGGTCAAATGGAAATCAAATTTTGGTGGAATGTTTTTAAGCATCTTAGGCATGTTCCATAATTTTTTTAGGGTCAGATGCTTAATAGTTTTCTGTGATGTGAATTTTTAAGGTGTTGGGTCCAATTTGGACCCAAAACTTTGAAAATTCATAACTCCCTTCCTGTGTAGAATTAGGCTGCATGTTTTGTGCTGTGTGTGTGCATTTGGGTCAGGGTTAGGCACACCAAATTTCAAGCCCATTTGAACAATAGAAACACCTAGGGAAAATATTTAGGGAAAAGTCTAGAAAACTTAGAATTTGCCTAGAGGATTGTACACACACCCAATCGGGGTGAAATTTGAACATAGTAAACTTAGTGATATAAAGAGCCTTAGGTCCAAATTTCACTGAATTTGGAGATCATTAGGTCAGAAAATTAATTACCCAAAGTTTCAGCCCATTTAAGGACCCAGAAAATTCAAAAAAATGTAATAAATCCATATTAACTCCAAAAATTACAAATAATATCTCAAATTGACCAGAACTTAGTCCTCTTCCTAGGAAAAATAAAAGCCCCTTGACTGGACTCCTAATTTAACTTTAATTTGACTTTTAATGAAAATCAATAATTAATTATATTAATTAATTAAAAATTATTAAAAATCCAAAATAATTTCCAAACACTTGGAAACACTCCCATGGGTCATTCCTGACCTTTGGGATTGATTCCATGCAGTTTGGGATGAGTTTGGAACAAAATGATCAAAACCTTCCTAATTAAGCAATTTTAAAAATTCAATAATTAAGGAAACTTTGAAAATTCATAACTAATTACAGAAAAATCCAAATTGAGCAAACTTAGTGTCAATCAACTCCAATTAAGGTCTAGTATTTTCTAAAAATGTCAAACCTCCAAAATCTGGTCAAAATCAAAAAGTCAACTTTTCAGTCAACCGTAGTTCAAAACTAGGCTCAAACTTCAACAAATCATAACTTTTCATAGAAAACTCCAAATTGAGTGTACTAACAGTCTAACAACTCATCATAAGGTCTAATATTTATTAAAAATCTGAAACTTACAAAATTAATTTTAATTTGAAAAGTCAACTTTGGACCCCTTAATTAACTAATTAAAATAATCCATAAAATTCTAAAATTCAATAAATCATTCAAAATTCCAGAAAACATCAATTTTATTTAAAACCAGCAACCAATCAGTTTAATTAAAAATTAATCAGTCTTCAAACTTTAATCAAACTCAAATCACTTGATTATATCGGGTACCACTGGGTAACCCAGGCCTACGAGGCTATTAAATTAGCCCCAAGGAAGGTGAAATAAACTTCATGGCCTCGGTGTGCAACAAAGGTGGTATTCAACAAACAATTAAAATTAATTTTAAAATCAAATTTAAACCATTAAAACTTAAACTTCAATTAAAATCTCCTTTAGCCTTTCAACTAATCAGAACATCAAACAACTTCAATCAAATACCCAATCCTAGGATCTACCCCAGCCACACGACCTTCTACACACACTTTAGATGATTTGCTAGGACAACCAACTCTAGATTCAGGCTAGGCCGATGTTTCTTTTTCTGCTGTGTGCCGAGTTTTTCGAGTTTTCATTGCATGTTATGATTGAAATTGGTTGATGTGTTTGTTTACTTTTACTGCACTCTGTGGATTGATGTGATGGGCGATTAGATTACCCTTAGGTTAGGAACGATCTGAATGCTCACTAAATTTTCTGCAGGTGGCCACGCTCGTGCAGGGCAATAAAGGGGGCTAAATAAATCATAAATATAAATGCTACAGATGCTTCAGCTGCTTAGCCCCCAAATAAAAGGAGCGTGGCCAAGCGTGTTTACTTTTCTGCACATATACATATATAACTGCTTGGGATGTATTTTAATATTTAAATGCTTAGGGTAACCTTGCAGGATCGAGTCTAGAATTTTCTTTTTCATATTTATGTAATTCATCTGAGTATTGAGTTGTGAAAGTGGCACTTTGAGTTTGGGATACATAGATCCAAAGATTGGATTCCAAAGAGGAAAGGATACCCCTTTGGGGGATAGTCCTTATCCATTTGGAATTCCAAATTTGGATCAATTCATTACCCAAAGTGGAAAGAGTAACCTCCCCCTCAAGGGAAGAGTTCTCTTTTCCATTTGGGTATCCAACCATGAAGAATCTAAGGAGCTCGAGGAAGAGAAGACCGAGAAGTTGAAGACATAGAGTATCCCACTCAAAGTCACTTGCGTCTGTATTAGGATTAGAATCCGGGTTGTTGTTAGTGGTGCCCGGCCACTTTTAATTTATGTAAATCTGGGTTGTAATAAGCAAGGCAATTTGCCTATGGACATTTACTTAATTAATTTGATTATTTAATATGTTGTGATTTAATTTGATTGCGTATAAGATTGCCTGTTTTTCCTAGTTCTTTGGCGCTTGCATGTCGTTTTTGTTTTAGCCTGGACTTCGTTAGGCTCTTTAAGGACGAAAACTATTTCTACTTATAATTAATACTTAAAATTTTAAGATTTAAATAACATAGAAACTTAACGACCTAGGGAATAGCCGGAATCGTCCGGGGTCGCATGCATATTACTGCACTTCTCTCTCCTTGCTATAAGACACTTCCCCGCCCGTGGATAGAGTCCAGATAATCCGACCTATGAGGATGAGGTGCTGGATCTGGGGAAGTCTAGTCTTTTCAAAAAAAATTATTTTATAAGCCTTTTTAAGATCTCATGCATACTTGATTTGGATACTTTAACCAGCATGCATCGCATTAGAAACTTATTAAATTAAAATTTTAATTGCATTATTAGTCTAAGCATTCCACCCGACATAAGTCAAAGGGGTCAATTAGGAATCTGCTCTAGATGTCGACCCCAACTTCTTAAACCAATCTTAAATAACGTCCCTGATCACTCTGCATCAAAAGACCGGACTCATGGTTTTGAAGCGTTTAGGTGGTTTAGCTGGCTCCCCAATCTAGGCCGGGGTAAGTCCAGATTTTGCACTGCATTAGTTAGGTTCGGACTACTGTGTTCCAGTGTCCAAATTTAGATCTAAGATCTGGGGCAGGTCTCTTTTTGAATCATAAGACCCCAACCTCCGGGAATACAATCCCAAATTTCTAATAAAATGCTCAACTCAAATTAAATATTCTTTCAATCCAAAATTTAAAGCCCAACACTTAGCTTAGATCGGGGCACTTCTGAATTGTTTCAGAATCCTAAAGTGTCCCCTACCCTTCCTCATTTGATTCCAAAATAAATGTTCAATCTCGCTCCAATCCCTTTTCAAAATCCAAATTCTCCTCTTTGGCATCACTCCTAGAAATCTCTAAACAAAATTTCTGCCATTATTTTAATCGAAAGTTTTCGTAGGGGACTTCGGCCTCCCACGATGTAATTAACTACGAGGGCTTGCGCTCGTAGGAGATTTAGAACCCACATCTAATTTTTCAAAACTAATTTTTAAAAACTCGATTAGTTATCTTTGGGAAAAATCAAATCACTAATGATCGTTATCGTTATGTTCGAACGATTATTAACAAATGATATCTTCTCCCTTCAAGGAGATATATCTTTTGTTAAAATGAATTCGAATATAAAATTAACGATCGCTCCTCTTGATTATTGTAGCCCGATATTTGACTGAACCTTATTTTGACCCTTTAGGGGCCATATGAAGTTCTCTTTTGAATTTGGCTACGATATTCAAGATAGAATTCTTAATTCTAAATCTGAACCCCATCCTGAAATTTTATTTCCACCTCCCGAGGTGGTATAATATTTTTGATGGGATGTTTGATTTTAGAATTAAATTTTAATGTTAATTCAAAAATTCCCAAAGAAGACTAAATTTTTCAAAACCCGCTTTCAAACACCAACAGTTGGATAGGGCTCGGACAGGGGCTCGGCAGGAGGAATCGGATGGGGCCAGGGATCTTGGATTAGGGCAGGTTTGGGCTTCGGTTTGGACTGAGAAGGTGGAGTTTGGTTAGCGTTGGTGAGGGAGGAAGCTAGGGATCTTTGGAGTCGGCTGGAAGATCACAAGGAAGAGAGCTTCAGTCAATGGGCTGTAGGAGGTCGTGGGTCTCGGTCGACGTATGCAGGCGACAGGAATGGAGGAATAAGGACGGGGTTTGGAGACGGAGAGGGATATCGGCACTGGTGGAGTTCGGCTTCAGAAGAGCTGGAGATCGGGGCTACAGGTAAGTATTTGGATGGGTATGGAGGATCGGATGGCTTGCTTGTTGCTTGTGACTTGTGGAAGAGATGAAGGGTGAGGGACTGGTTGTGAGCGGGGAAAAGAGAAGAGTCCCCAACGAAGGGCTTTCCATCTCATTTTAACGATGTAAGCTGGGATGCGATCGAGACGAGCCACAGTGCAAGAAATCCGGGAAGAGACTGCTTCGGCGCCGAATTCAGCGGGATATCCGCTGATTTCCTGAATTTCGGTAGAGGTGAGGGATTTTTTTATCTGTTTGAGGTTAACAGGTCCATTTGACCACCGTCGACTATAGTCCCTCTGACCTCCGTCGTCTGCCGACTACGGTCCCTCCGACCATCATCGCCCGGCGACCACGATCCCTCCGACCTCCGTCGCCCACCAATTACGATCCCTCTGACCTCCGTCTCCGATCGACTATGGTCCTTTCGACCACTGCCGCCCACCGAGTTTGGTCCATCCTACCACAGTCGCCCGCCGACTATGATCTCTCCGACAACCGTCATCCGCTAACTACGGTCCATCCAACCACCATGGCCTGCCGACTACAGTCCCTCCAACCTCTGTCACCGGCCAACCACGATCTATCCTGCCACCATCGCCCGCTGACTACTATACGTCTGACTACTGTCGTCCGCCGACTAATGTTCCTCCGACCTCTGTCGCCCGCCGACAACGATCCCTCCGACCATCGTTACCCACCTACTATGGTCCCTCCGACCACAGTCGCCCACCGATTACGGTCCCTCTGACCTCCCTCGCCCACTGACTACAGTCCCTTCGACCATCGTCGCCCACCAACTACGACCCTTCTATCCACCATGGCTCGCCGACTATAGTCCCTCCGACCTCCGTCGTACTGCTAACCAAATGAACAAACCAACTTTTTCTTGAGAATGACTCTCTTATCATTGGATTTCTTCCAACCCCAATTATGTAATGTGCTCTATATGATACAATGAGCCAAGGCCTTCCCTCGAGGAAGGGTAGCGTTTGTAATCGACTACAAACACTTGTGGAATCATTTCAATTGGACCAAGCTCCATGATTTTTTCCCCTTTTTAAAGTTTTCCATGTAAAAATCTCGATATCTCTTATGACTCTCGCACCCCTCTCTCTTATTTGTTTGTGTGCTTGATCTTCATATAAAACTTGAACGCTAAACTCTATATCTCTCTATCGCCGTGAATATTTCAGTCCGTAATAATTAGCATTCAAGATTTTAAGTACAAAGTTGTTAAAAATATTTAAAAATTATCTCACTTTTATATATTAAGATATTCTTTATTATTTTTCTTAATTTTTATTCTTCTAATCATTTTATTATAATAATTACTTAGATCATTATCATTTTCTTTCTTTTATAGTAAATGAACTGTCTCAAATTCGTAGAATAAGACTCAAGCTCGACTCAACTCACTTACACTCTTAACGAAAGTAATGGCATTTTCTTTAGAATTTCCCATAGTATTAATAAAGCTAAATGTAAGAGGAAGTAAAAAAAGTGAGATTTATTTAGAAAGGTAATCAGAAAATATTTTGACTTCTAAACATAATGGAAATTTTTTACTACCGTATGAAACAGCTTTCTTTTTATTTCTTAGGTCAGCTTTCTAGTATAAATAATTTATAATTCAAAAAAATTTTATACTAAAATATTATTTTAGAAAGCAGTAAGAAAGCTCTACCAAACGATGCTTAAGAGATATCTCTTTTACAAAATTGTCTTATCTTTTATCAATGCTCTTGTTTTATTTCTAAGGTGTTAGCAAAATGAGAAACCAGATAAATAAAAAATTATTTCGAAAACATTTTTTGTAGATCTCCACTCTTTGGTTTGTGAATCAAAGATGTATTAATTAAACTCGGTGTGCATATCTCACATAAATTAGTTTTTCTAATATTTTCATGCATCATAAAATTAAATATAATTTTAGTATTGTGGATAAAATAGTAAAATATGAATTTTTGTTGTATACTTTAATATATTATTATAGTTGATTGGGATTTAAACAATTGTTTAGTTCAAAGTTTCCTCAATATTTAACAATTTGGCTAATCTATTGTTCTTAGATGTTCTACAAAATTTTTCATTTCAAAAAATTATATTATTGTCAATAGTTTTATACATAATCAAGTTCAAGCTTTAATCTATGAGTTCGAGCCAACTCTTATTATGAAAGATAAAAAATAATTATGATTTAAATAATTATTATAATAAAATGATAAAAAAATTAGAAATTATAAGAAAGATAATAAAAAAATTACTTAGTATAAGAAAGTGAAATATAATTTTTAAACAATTTTAATAACTTTGTACTTAAAATTTTGAATCCTAATATATTTTAAATATATTTTATATTAATATTGCTTAAACGAGATGGCTCACGAGCTAGCAAGTTGAGTTAGGGCTAGCACAAGCTTAGCATGTTAGGTCATCGAGCTAGCTCACGACCCTTTTATCGAGCCAAATCCGGGCCAACTTATGCCCCGGCTTGACTAGCTTACACCCCTAATTCCAATATTATCCAACTAACTTAATTCTTACTGAAACTTCAACTATTAGTCTATTACACTTAAAAACTCTTGATGTCCAAACCTTATATCTCATTGTACTTAAAACATCTAAGATCATGTGACATCAACCCTTCCAAGAAGGGGAAATTATTCTGTGCGGATGCCGGACCGTCTGGAGGTGAATCAGAACGTGCCACATCACCCAGTACACAGCGGTACACAGTCGCGGTACACAACAAATGGGTGACATGGCGCGTTATGATTTGCCTCTGAACGGCGTCCGTATCCGCACAGAATAATTTCACTCCAAGAAGACCAACCATATTCATTTCATGTGAGAAACCCTAGTGAAACTTATGCCAAAAATTTAGGTTACAATCCACTAAGACCAAATAGTTCTACACTTTCATTTATATTTCCTTCCCCTTGAGTGGAGCACAAGCAAAACCAAAAGGACAGACCAACCCCCTTCTTTTACTTTCTGTTTCTCCACGCAAGCACATATACCTAAACTAATCCTCCCGAAAGAGAATACAAACCTCTAAACCCATTCCATTTACTTAATCACCAAAAGCATTTCAATACTTTTTCCTTAATCTCTTCAAATCTCCTCATAAACAATGCAAAAGAAGTAAAAAGTGGGGGAAAAAAAGAGGAAGTTCTCACTGAAGTTCACAACAGTTCTTACTTTATTGCCTTGCTCACAAGCGTCTATAACTATCCCAACTCTCAAAATTAGTTCTTTGAAGCTTGGCATCTTCAGGAAGAGAAGCTTCAGTTTCAGCACCTGATGGAGAAAAGAATAGATTGCTTGATATTTCTCTCCCTTCTGCTCTTCCTCTATACTACAACAAAATTCCCCTATCTCTGTGGTAAGAAAATACTTCCATTTTCTTTCTAATTGACTGCAGAAGCATAATATTATTACATATGTTTTAATTTGTTAAATTTACTTGCTGCAGAGGGAAGAAACACAGCACACATGAAAAATCCAAGAGCTCAAGAGCTCAAAGCGGTGAGGCAATTGGATTCATACTATATTGAATCCTCCCCTTTACCATTTCCTCCTTTGATGGGCCCTTCCTCCTCTCCTCAGGAGTTCCCACCCTATTGTGTATTACCACCACCATTCCCACTCACTCCCATGCCCCCCTCTAGTATATTCCCCACCCCCACACCGACTCTTCCCACACAAAGCCCACCTCCCAATCCACCATTTATCATACCTAGCCCGACAGGGTACAACCCAAGCCCACCTGAAATATATCCCGGCACCCCTGGGTTTGAACCAAGCACACCCATTGTCTTACCTAGTCCGCCTGAATTTGTGCCGACCCCTCCGGGTTTCGAGCTCAGCCCACCGGCATTCGAGCCTAGCCCACCAGGCTTTGGGCCAAGTCCTCCTTCAGGACTGGTCCCTATCCCACCAGGCCTCGGGCCGAGTCCTCCTTCAGGACTAGTCCCTAGCCCACCAGAATTCGTACCGGGACCGCCAATTTTCTTGCCTCCGATCATCTTCCCACCGCCAAACGTACCACCACCACCACATGTCATGACCACTCCAGGGTTATGGTGTGTGGCTAAGCCAACCGTGCCTGACCCGATAATACAAGAAGCAATGAACTACGCCTGTGGATCCGGTGCGGACTGTGATTCAATCCAACCCAATGGCTCATGCTATCAACCCGACACATTGATTTCACATGCATCTTTTGCCTTCAATAGTTACTGGCAGAGGACTAAGGTGGCTGGAGGAACCTGTGACTTTGGTGGAACCGCAATGCTCATCACTAGAGACCCAAGTAAGCTTTACTCATATAAGCTAAGAAAACTGCATTAATAAATCATGTCTTTTCATACTTTTAGAGTCTGTTAAATTTGGTTTTATGATGAAATGCATAGTAAACATATACACTCAGGCTTCGTTTGGGGCAGTTTGTTACTGCTTTCTAAAATAATTTTTTAGTATAAAAATTTTTATACTAAAAAGTTACTTTAAAAAACAATAAAAAAGTTGTCCAACCGAATCTCAATTGCATAACAAACAAGCTGAACATAAATAAGTAAAACAGGACTTGTTCTACAATATCAAGCTTTGTGTATTACAGATTTTCTTTTTTTAAATTTTTAGAAATTTCTGATTAATTAAATTTTTATTCCAGGTTATGATGGGTGCCATTTCTTGATCTACTGAAATTTTGAAAGTCAGATTTTGGAGACAGTGAGGGCCTGAAAAAATAACATCACAGTTCCATTTTTTTGCTCAATCACATTACATTTGTTAATAAGTTTTGCAAGTGGATCTCTGAATGTCTTGTCCTGTGCTAATATTATAACATGTAGAGTACCAAATTGTGAGCTTTTCCTCCTCATTCCCTTTGGATTGTGTAAGTTCTGATACTAATATATATTATATATATACAGAATTTTGAATAAAATATGGAATTTGGTGCTTTACAGTCTATACAGACAGAAGGTTATTAAGTCGGTTCTCTTCATTCCTTTTTAATTCATAAAATATTATTTTATGATAATCTATGAGGTTGGCAGTGAAGGAATTAGTCCAATTTCTTTTTCATCAAGCTAGCAACAGAGCTATGACGAATGTTCAAATCTCATAGGTAACTACTTCCTTCTTCCCTTCAGCTTCCTCCCTCCTTCAACTTCAACCCCTCAATTCATTCAATACCAATCACGATTTCGCCCTTTCAGTATAATTTCTCAGAAGGTCATCTATCCTAAGAGTGCTCTGATTAACTTTGAAATATCTACTGAAATTCTAACCATTACATCAAAAGACGTCTCGATATTTAAATTTTTTTTTTAATTTTTTTAATGGTTTCACAAATATAATAAAAAAACTAACTAGAAATTTGATGATAATGAAATTTAAGATGATTGAACTAAATTTGAAATAAATAAAATATAAGATTAATTGTTTGATCATATTACACTTATTTTAAAGTAAATTAGATAATTTAAAATTTTATTTTAACACAATTTCTCTTTTCTAATATTAGCTTTCTCTTTTATTCGTACAGATGCTTCAATCTTTTTATCAACTAGTAAATTTTGAAAAAAAAAATCTCTAAAAAAATTATATTAGGAGTAGATCTGATAGACCGAGTTTTGGCTTACTTTCTAATTCAATAATTTTAAATCTAATCCTAATAAAAAAAATGATTAGAATCTCCTGAGATAATTAATTTTATAATTAATTAAATCAAAGAAAAAAAAGATATTCCAACTCATTCATTTAAATATAAGACATTATGAAAATAATATTCGATCCTAGAAAATAAACATGTAAATTCTAATATCATTTAACAATTTACAATGCAAAATATTATTATTATCAAGGTTGTGAAAATCAGATCAGACAACGAACCAGAAAAAGTAGAGGTTCATGGTTTGACCAGTCGAACCGGGTGATGTAATAAATAATAATATTATTAAAAAATAATAAAATTAATATAATAATTATGACAGCCTAATCTTAAACCACCTAATTCTAAGAATTTAAACTCCATATATAATTTTAGTAGATTATCTCTCAATATAACTAAATTATTAAATAATTAAATTAAATTGAAATGATGAATATAATTATATATTATAATTAAATTATTACACATATAGTTTAATTATATTATATTTATGAATATCTAATAATTTAATTATAATTAACTTTTATAATTAATTATAGTGATGATAAATGAGATTCATAGAATATACATTATAACAAATTTATAATAAGAATAGTATTTAATATAAATTTTTTGTATTTTCTAAAATAAAAAAAATAATGTTAGGATATCCTATAATTGAAAATAAAATTTAAAGTCATTATAAAAACCTTAAAATGAGTGCAATATAATTAATCAATAAAATTTCTAATAAGCTCATCTTCAAATAAATTTAATATTTTCAAATTTATCTTCATTAAAATTCTAAGTAAATTTAAATTTTGATAGAATATCATTCCTTTCTATAGAAAAGTAGAACAGGACAAACAGATAATACAGATTAAAGAACAGGAAATAATTGTATATTGCATATCTACATAGAAAGAGTACATTGCTATATATAAACATATTGTAAGTGGCTAGCTACACACTAGCTACAGGCAAAGCCACAGACAGATAATTATTTAATTTTGTCTTTGTGTTCTAATATGCCCCTGCAAACTGATGGATCCGAGATGACGTTCAGTTTGAGTCTAAGGTAGTGAAATCTCGGTGTAGATAGAGATTTAGTAAGAATATCAGCAACTTGATCAATAGTGCTGATGGGAAGTAATCTGATGTGTTTATGTTGGATATGATCACGAACAAACCGATGATCTATTTCAATGTGTTTCGTACGAGCATGAAACACTGGATTGTTTGCGAGTGCTATAGCCGATGTGTTGTCACAATATAAGTCGGTTGGTTGATCTTGATGTGTGCCGAAATCAGCAAGAATGCGTCTAAGCCAAATGATGTCAGCTGTGAGAGCAGCTAGAGCCCTGTATTCAGATTCAGTGGAAGAGCGAGCTACCGTAGTTTGCTTTTTGACCGTCCAGGATATGAGCGTATCGCCTAGGAACGAGCAATAGCCAGAGGTGGATTTCCTTGAGATTGGATCTCCCGCCCAATCAGCATCTGAAAACGAAGTAAGACGAAGATTAGTTCTTGTGATAGGAATACCATAATCGATTGTACCTTTTATATAACGTAGCAGTCGCTTGAGAAGGTAAATGTGCTGCTGCTATGGTTGATGCATGTGTTGTGAGAGCAGATTAACACTGTAGGAGATATCCGGTCGTGTGATGGTTAAGTATTGTAAGGATCCAATTATTTTCCTGTAGGTAGTCGGGTCGGAGAGAATCAGATCAGAGGGAAATTCTGATGGAAGCTTAGTACAAGTCGGGTTGGAGACCGGATTACAGTGTGTTAGATGAGCGAGCTGTAGTATAGAACCAGCATATAGTTGCTGTGACAGAAAAAACGCACTATTAGTTCTAGTAATCTGAATACCAAGGAAGGAGTTAGCCTCGCCAAGGTGCTTCATATCAAACTTTTGGTTTAACTGATTAAGAACTTTGCTGATAGCATCTCGATTGTTGCCCGTGATAAGTATATCATCAACGTATATTAATAGAAACATGTTGACTTGATGCTGGCTGAATAGAAGCAGCGATGGATCCGATGTACTGTGAGTCAAACCGAGAGAGACAAGGTAAGAGGTGAAAGTATTGTACCACTGACGCGGAGCTTGTTTGAGTCCGTATATGGCCTTATGAAGGAGACAAACATGATCCGGATTGGTAGAATCTTCAAATCCTTTTGGTTGTAGCATATAAACAGTTTCTGACAGTGGACCGTGAAGAAACGCATTAACAACATCAAGTTGCTGCACCGGCCAATTATTATACAGAGCTACAGCAAGAAGAATTCGTATGGTGGGAAGTTTGGCTACTGGACTGAACGTCTCCGTGTAATTCAGCCCATACTCTTGATGATTTCCCTGTGCAACAAGTCTAGCTTTGTATGTTGCTATAGAGCCATCTGCATGGAGTTTGGTACGATATGTCCATCGGCATCCCAATATAGGAGCATTAGGAGGAGATGGAACCAAACTCCAAGTGCCTTGCTTTTGTAAGGCAAAGAATTCTGAGGCCATAGCTTTTCTCCAAGCTAAGTGTTTGCTGGCTTCCTTGAAAGTAACGGGATCAGAGGGGACAGCTTGCTCCGAGTGATGATGGAGAAGGTTTAGTTTTATGCGAGGCTTAAGCGAGCCCGTTTGTCTTCTGGTAACCATCGGATGAGTAGGTAAGGAAGGGGTAGGCTGAGCAGATGTAAGCGGGAAAGAGGACAGTGGTATAGGCTGACTGATGTTCTGCAGAGTTTGCATAGGTATAGGCATGGAATGCTGGGAGGATTGCCCAGAGGAAGTCTGAGATTGCAAAGCATCCGGCTTAGATGACTGAGAGGTAGAGATAGGTGTGAGCAGAAATGGCGAGATTTCCTCAGTTTGAGCAGGTGGTTTTGAGGCAAAAGGAAACACAGATTCATTAAAGTTAACATGACGAGAGATGATAATCTTGTGAGTGACAGTATCAAGGCATTTATAGCCTTTGTAAATATCCGAATAACCCAGAAACACACAAGATTTGGAAGTAGGTTGAAGTTTATGACGAAATTGAGCCGGAATAAGAGGAAAACACTCACAACTGAATATACGTAAGTGACTATAATCGGGTTTAGTATGGTGTAACAGCTCAAAAGGAGAAGTTTCATGAGTGTTTAATGACGACATGCGGTTGATGAGATAGAGAGAAGTGATGACGGTATCAGGCCAGTAGGTATAAGGGACAGAAGCCATGTGAAGAAGAGTACGAGTAGTTTCAATGATATGCATATGTTTTCTTTCAGCAACACCGTTCTGTTCAGGAGTATAAGGACACGAGATCTGATGAGATATTCCATGTTGTTTAAGAAATTGGATAAAAGATGTACTGCGGTATTCACCTCCTCCATCAGTGCGTAAGCATTTGATCTTACAAGCTGTGTAAGTCTCAATTTTAGTTTTAAAATTAATAAAGACATCACAGACCTCAGATTTGTTGCGCATAGGAAACAACCACGTAAAACGTGAATAATCATCAACAAATATAACGTAATAAAAAAAACCAGTGTGAGAGACCGTAGGAGCAGGTCCCCATACATCAGAATGAACAAGCTCCAGAATGGATTGTTTTCTATTAGCAGAATTCTCAAAGCAAAGTTTATGACCTTTAGAATGATTACAAGCAGAACAAGATTGAGAAGAAATGTCTATATGAAGATGAGAGTTACAGTGAGCAATATTACTAAGAATTCTGTTATTGGGATGGCCTAATCTGGCATGCCACAAGGGACTGCGACAAGAAGTTGCAGTGAGCGCATGGTGATTAACCGAGGAAGCAGGTGTTTGTATAGGATATAATCCATCACGGCATGGACCTTGCAGAAGTACTTGATGAGTCATCAAATCCTTAAACACAAAACCACAAGGATTAAAAGTGATGGAAATATTGTTGTCCTTAGTTAATTTAGATATTGACATAAGATTATATTTAAGAGAAGGAGAATGCAAAATGTTGGTAAGATGAAGCTTACGGGAGGGAGTCGGTAGCAAACCCTTGCTTGAGTTTTCTATGCTAACCGAGCTCCCATTACCTATTGTGATGCCGTCGGTGCCCTTGTAAGGTGTGGAAATAGAGAGATTATCCAGAGATTTGGTGATGTGGGACGAAGCGCCTGAATCAAGAAACCAGTCGGTGTAATCGGAAGATGAGCCTGCAACAAGAGCTTTGTTCTGAGATGTATTCGACCTGGGCACATATTGGGAGTTCAATCGATGCCAACATTCTGACGCAGTGTGTCCTTTCTTTAAGCAGATTTGACAAACAATTGAAGTAGTGGATGATGAGGCATGGTTGGAATTTCCTTGAGCAAATGATCTGCCGCGATTTCTGCGACCTCTACCACGAGCAGCCAACAACGCTGTATGAGGATCTTCTGGTTGAACTGATCTAGCAGCATTATTAACGATATGAATCTCTTCGCTTATAAGTAAAGCATATAGTTGATCAAGAGTAAGCGGATGAAGCATAGTTCTGATGGATGTTTTGAAGGATTGATAAGTGTTGGGGAGCCCATTAAGAATATATAGAATTATATCCTCAGTATCAATGGTAGATCCAGCGGCAGCAATTTGGTCTACCAGAGTTTTGATTTCGGTAAGATATTGAATCATAGATGAGTTCTTGAGAGAGATGTGATGAAGTTGATTCTTGAGTTGTATCACTTTAGAACGATTTGTGGATTGAAAACGTGTTTCAAGAGTGGCCCAAATTTACGAAGTGGAATCAAGATTGATGATATAAGGTAGGATAGAAGCCGAAATGGTAGAACAGATTACAGCAGCTAAATTTTGATCAGTGAGGAGCCATTGTTCGTAGAGAGGGTTAGACATGGTAGTACCGTCCGTGTGAGGAAGGAACTTTTCAGGAATAGAAACAAAGGAATCAAGAAAGGACTCAAAGCCATTCGCACGACAGATCTTGAGAATCTGCGAACGCCATAGGGAGTAGTTGTCTGAAGAGAGAGGAGTTTGCACTATGTTCTTGAGATTGGAGATGACAAATTTCAGCTTAGAGGAGATGCACGGTTGATCGGCAGCCGCATTTGCAGGAGGATCGGAGCTCTGGGAGAGAGCCGATGTTTCCATCTTCGGCCAATAAGAGCGGTGACCTAGTCTGATACCATATAGAAAAGTAGAACAGGATAAACAGATAATACAGATTAAAGAACATGAAAGAATTGTATATTGCATATCTACATAGAAAGAGTACATTGCTATATATAGACATATTGTAAGTAGCTAGCTACACACTAGCTACAGGCAAAGCCACAAACAGATAATTATTTAATTTTGTCTTTGTGTTCTAATACTTTCTAATCATTTAGCACATATTTAGAAAAGATTTGATCAGTTGATTCTATTAAATATTAATTAAGATAACTATCAAATTTATTTTGAGATTAATATATATTTATTATTTATCTCAAAATAAATTTAATAATTTTTTATATTCATCTATATAAAAATATTTAATCAAAATATCATTTGCCAATCTTTTCTTACATTTATGCCACAAATTTGCTTAAGAAACTCCAATTCAAAATTTACCCCCAAAATCTCCATTTTAACATTAGAAAAATAAACATATAACAATATATTAAAAATTAATTTAAAAGCTCTTAAATTTATATTAATTATATTAATTTTAATATAAATTTAAGAGCTCTTAGGATAGTGAACAAAATCGGGTCAGGGTATCCTAAGTCCTAACCCAAAATCTTTTTTTTCTTTACATTTTACAACAAACCGTCGCCATCATCGCGCCTGTGGTTCCTCCGCTTGCCTTCCCCCTAAACCGACGCCGCCGGAACCATTAGTGGTAGAATACCCACTAAACCCGGACCCCGCGAACGATGATGTACAAGTAAAACTGCCGATAATCTGCAGAGGCGGCGGCGGGCAGTACATCGGCACCGGCATCCTCGCCGGCAACTTCGGCACCGCAAGCTCCTTCTTCAACACCGCCAGCGCCTGCCTCACCGTCGGCCTCATTCCACTGTCAGGATGCGCGCACCATAGCCCCACCGCCATCATCCTCCCCATCTCCTCCTCATCAAACTCTTCCCCCAATCGCACGTCGGCGGCCTCCGTCATCCGCCCGCTCCCATAAACATCCCAAACCCAGCCCACTATCCCGACCCGATCGGGCCGTTCTTTGGGCTCTACGGGCCGGCGGCCGCAGGCGAGTTCGAGAAGGACCATGCCAAAGGCGTAGACGTCGGATTCCTTGCTGGCTTGGCCGGAAGTGAGGCTTTCGGGGGACAGGTAGCCCATGGTGCCGGCGAGGACGGTGGTTTGCATGCCACGGTCGTGGTCAACGAGTCGGGCGAGGCCGAAGTCGCCGAGTTTGGCGTTGAAGGCGGCGTCGAGCATAACGTTGCTGGGTTTGATGTCGCGGTGGACGACGCATTCTTCCCATTCTTCGTGGAGGTAGAGGAGAGCACTTGCTAGGCCAAGGCCGATTTTGTACCTGTAATTAATTTTCTTAATTCCCTCTCAAATGGCCAATAAAATAGCTCCTTCAATTTAAACAAGATTATGACCAAATAATGAACTTCTTCGCATATAAAATAGTAATTATTGTTAAACAGAGATTCCAAAAAAATTTCTTATAAAAAAATTTACCTCAAAGGCCAAGCCAGAGATCTATTGATGTCATAAAGGTAACTATCCAGGCTTCCATTGGGCATGAACTCATAAACAAGGATGAGCTCTCCTCTCCCATGGCACCATCCAACCAACTGCACCAAGTTCCTATGCCTCAACTGGCTTATAATCTTGACTTCAGCGATATACTCTTTCTTCCCCTGCTTCGATCCCCTCGAAACCCTCTTGATCGCAACCTCGCCAATGGATCCCTTAAGCACTCCCTTGTACACTCCACCGAATCCCCCTTCTCCAAGCTTCATCTCCTCATCAAAGTTCTTGGTCGAAGCAGCAAGCTCACTATAGAGGAATCTCTTTGGTCCCCTTCCTTTCTCAAACTCATCATCAATGGCCATATCACCTTCTTCTTCATCAAAGTCCACTTCTTTTGTTTCTTGCTTTATTCTTCTCCTCCATAGAAGAAACCAGACGAATCCCGCAACGATCAAGAGCAAGCCTATGCTTAATGATAATCCAAGTCCTAAACGCGCACTACTCTTTCTCTTTCTTTCAATATCAACGAATTTAAGAGTAGAGCTGAAGTCCCATGAAAGTATGTTGTGTGCCTCCGCATTAGCCCCGGTGGCGGCTGAAAATCCGAAGGCCACCGTCTCCGGCAAGACTTCTCTCAAGTCAATGATGTGGTAGAGGGTTGACTGGCCGGCGAAGGTTGGGTCTTTTTCAAAAGTGAGGAAAACGCTGAGGTTCTTTTCGGAGGCGTTGTAGCTCACCCAAGCGTTCCCGATACTGCCGTCCTTGATGCTGCTGTTCCATATGGCGGTCACCGCCGATTCAACGGAGTTAACATCAATGCCTACGTGGTCCTTAACTGGGTCCCAACGGTTCGGGAAGGTGTCGAACTCGACGGCGACGAAGTTGACTGTACCGTTGGGCGTGGTGCTTTCGCTGACGAGGCCGAGGTTGCCGCCTATCGAGTCGGGGGGGACGGTGGAAGGGTAGGGGGAGAGAAAGAAGGTGAGGCCGTCTCCGTAAAAATTAGTGCTGAAAGCTTTGATGGCGAAGGAGAAGTGCGTGGTGAAGTCAGCGAGATCACCGGACGCGGCATCCCAAAGTTTGAGGGGGTCGCGGTAGACAGCGCGGCCGACGCTTCTGGATAACGAAGTGCCGACCTCGTTCTTAGTGAGTTTGATGACTTTGTCGAAGAAGGAATCGTTCTGGAATGTGATAAACTGAGGGGTGGAGGAGTTAAAGGTGGAGAAGTTGAAGGAGAGGGAGGTTGAAAAGCGGAGGCGGAGGAGGAAGACGATGAGAAGGACGAACAGGAAGGGAAGCGGAGGTGACATTTTTGAGAGGAAAGGAATGGCCTTTCGGATTTTGGTAATGGAGATCAGCCATAAATTTTGAAAGTTCGAGCAAAGTAAGAAGCTTGATGATTGGCCTGTGCCGGCCGAGTAGGTCAAGTTGGAAGATGGAGACGAGAAGCTGCTTCTTTTGGACATTAGTCATGCCTCTGTCGCAACCCGACGTAAAAGAAATTGCGATCGATACCGATATAATAAACAATATTTTTTTTTTTTTTTTTTTTGGAAGAGATTTATGGCTGGATGCAGTTCATGAACATGCTATGGGTTGTAAATTATTGACCCAATCAGAATCTGGTTCGAAAAATTTGGATTCAGATGGACCCATTTAATAAATGGATCAGGTTCGGATTTCGAATTTTGACTCGTTTGAAAAATTAGGTCGGGTCTGCCTCAACCTACTAATCCGAATTTGACCAATCCAGTTCGACCTCGCCACTCCCACCCGCAGTCCCGCACAAGCCGCACCGTTTGGTTGCCAGTGGTAGACCTCGCTCGCACCGCGTCGCGAGCTGCAAGTGGCAAATCTGTGAGTCCTGTCCGCGTGTCGCGGTAGCCCAACTCGTGCATGACCTGCCCTCGCCTTGCCCCCACGCCTTGCATCGCGCTCGCCTACTTTGCGTTCTCTCACCCAGGTCAGCATGTATGGACGTGTCAACCCGGATTTGAGGCTAGTCAGGCCCGGATTTTGATTCTTACATATTTGTGTAATTGGGTCGGATTCGAGTTACTCAAAAATCTGATCCGTAAATCTATTTTGACACCCTTGCTATCACTAATTGGTTGTTGTCTATGTAAAGTGAAATTAATTCGAAGAAAGAAATTTTCATCAAATGTATATATATATTTTTTTATTCGGTTAGTGTCATTTAAAAATCTTCAACGGGGAGCTAAGAATTTTTTAAAAAAAATGTAAATACCTTTTTGTTTTTTGTTTTTTAATAAGGAGCCGTTTATTATCATTTTTATTTTTTATTTATATTTCAACATAAAATAGAATATACTTATTATCTGTTTTAAAAAAATATATGGTTCGTGATGACAGTGCACGGTGATAATAGTTATTTTTAAAATTTTAACTTTTAAAATTTAATGTATTATTTTAAAATAAATTAATTTATTTTGAAAAATGGCAATTACAAGAAAATAACTCATAAAATAAATATATTTTTATAAATAAAAATAGAAAAAAAATTCAAAACACTCTAAATTCTCCTAAACTAAATCCCAACGCCAAAAAAATATATCATCATACTAGATATTAGGGGTGTCAAAAGGGGTTCGTGGTTTGGGTTCGGATCGAATTCGGATTGACCTGGGCTTAAATAGTTTTACCCTAACCCGACCTATTTTTGCAAACGGGTCAGGAAATCCAACCTGGACCGAACCCACACGGGTTACCGGGTTGACCCGATCAGACCCTCAAACACGAAATGTGCGCAAACACCGAATCGTGTGCGTGCGGGCGAAGCCTAGTAGAGTGCGGTGAAACCATGGCAGAGCGTGGGCTGCGCGGCGTGGCTGGACCTCTGGAGGTTGGGCCTGTGGCCGTTGCGAGTGCGGGTCGTGTGGCTAAGCCGGATGGCAATGACAGTCATTTTCGTTCTCGGTGGAAGATGTCGCGTCGGTTGTGGCAAAAGGCGACGGGGATCTGGCGGATATGAACTGGTGGAAGAGTCGGCGGCCGACAGGTTTAGTGTTTTGGGAGGCGGCCTCGGTATGAGAGCGGACGATGCATGGCGAAGATGGGAGATCTCACGATACATGCGTACCACGTACAACGATAGGCCGAGTTAAAAGGGTCAATCCGAATCATTTTTGTGTTTCCGGGTCAACACGAATCCGACCCAACTTTTGAAACGGGGCGACTTATTGAACCTGAACCCAACCCGTATGTCAAATTGGTTGACCCAAATCCGAAATATTCTGGGTCGACTTTCGGGTTGTTTCAAATATTGACACCCCAACTAGATATCAAACATAATTATTTTACTTGTTATAAAAATTTTAAATTTTTATGATGTATAGCTAAAAAGAACATTTCATGATGTGGCAGAATCAAGATTTAAAAGATATAATAGCAAGAGAATTTTCCTTAATTTAAGAGCACTCAAATCTTCATATTATATGTAATTATGAATGTTGTGTCCTGGAATATTCGTGGCGGTAGAAAAATATATAGTTTAACGTCTTAGCGTTGTGCGAAGATCCAGCACGTAGTCAGATAAAAGAAAGGGTGTTGCATTCATATGAGACACCAGAGTTTTTACGTGGAAACTCCTGAATAGGGGGGAAAACCACTGGGCCTGGCCCAGTTTGAATGAATCCACTAAAAAGTTGTAGTCGATTACAAATAAGGCCCTTCCTTAGAAGAAGGCCTTGGCTTTATGTCACAAATATACATCATATAGAGCGCATTACATGGTGGGAGTTACAATAGTCAACATAGACATATTTGTTTGGTTGGAAGGACCATAGTCGATATGACAAGGGTTAGAAAGACCATAGTAGGCGATGGAGGTTGAAAGGATCGTAGTCGGCAGGAGACAGGGGTCAAAAAGATCATTGCCTGGCGTCGGAGGTCAGAAGGACTGTAGTCGGCAGAAGACCTAGGTCAGAAAGACCATTGTATGGCGAGGGAGGTCGGAAGGACTGTAGTCAGTAGAAGACCTGGGTTAGAAAGACTGTTGTCTGGCGAGGGAGGTCGGAAGGACCATAGTAGGCGACAGAGGTCGAAAGGACCACAATATGACCGGGTATAATTCCAGTAGAAGTCTGGGCCTAAGGTGGTGGTCCCGCAGAATTGCGAGCCTCAGGTGGTGGCCCGGTAGAAATGCAGGCCTCAGGTGGTGGTCTCGTAGGAGTGTGAGCCTCAGGTGGTGGTCCAACAAGAGTGTGGGCCTCAGGTGGTGGTCCAGTAGGAGTGCGGGCCTCAGGTGGTGGTCCGGCAGGAGTGCGGGCCTCAGGTGGTGGTCTGGCAGGAGTGCGGGCCTCATGTGGTGGTTCGGCAGGACTACAGGCCTCAAGTGGTGGTCCAGTAGAAGTGCGGGCCTCAGGTGGTGGTCAGGCAGAAGTGCGGGACTCAGGTGGTGGTCCGGCAAGAGTGCGGGCCTTAGGTGGTGGCCCGGCAGGAGTGCGGGCCTCAAGTGGTGGTCCGGCAGGAGTGCGGGCCTCAGATGGTGGTCCGATAGAAGTGCGGGCCTCAAGTGGTAGTCTAGCAGAAAAGTGGGTCTCAGGTGGTGGTCCGACAGGAGTCCGAGCCTTAGGTGGTAGTCCGGCGGAGCTGGGGACGTCAAATGGTGGTCCGAAGGAGCTCAGGGCATCAAGCGGTGGTCCGGCATAGCTGAGGACGTCAGGTGGTGGTACGGAGGAAGTTCGGGCCACATGTGGTGGTCAGGAGGAATTCCGGGCCTCACGTGGTGGTCCGACAAAGCTCCAACATCAGGCAGTGGTCCCGCGGAACTCCGACGGTGGTCGAGGAAGAGCAAGGAGGCAAGAGCGATCTCCAATCTCTCTCTTTTCTCCTTAGGATTAGGTGCCCCTTTTTAAGAGAAGAGGGGGCTCTATTTATAAATTTTTGGGAGTGGTATGGCCCGTAAATAGGAGGAAGATCAAGGGTAATTAGGGAGTGGTTTGAATGGACGATCGATGTTGAATCCCTTGACCGTGGACCGTTTTGCTGGATATTTGAAGGTCTTAGAGATATCAGAATTTAACGATCTTGGGCTTGATGGATTTGTCTCATCGAGCAGCTTGATTTGACTATAAGAATGTCATGTTTGGAAACCATTTGGTAATCCAATTTGTGGTTCAAACCTTCCAATAGCACTTCGAGCCCCTGATTTGGACCCATTTGGGCTCGGATTGAGTCGAATTTGGTGTCGTTGGGTTCGTATTTCCAAGACCTTTAGTTCAACTATAAATTTGCTAAAATCAAGAGTTCATATGGCCCATATTTAATTTTGGAAGTTTCTAACTTGATTTTGCCTCGAGATTCATGCCCGATCAGAAATTTTTTTTGATAATGTATCAGTTGCCCCCTATTTTCGGACGTCAAAGCCTGTAGAGTTTGAAAATACATGTTGCATCTTTCAGGGAAGTTCTGACGTGATTCAAAATTCACAAAAATCCAATCTTGGGCGTAGAGGTCCCGAATAGCTTAAAAAGTGTCAAAATTGGGTCTGAAACGTCAAAAAAATAATTCCGAGAACCCCAAAAATGTCAGATTTGACCTTTCCGGGCCAAAAAATAGACCCAAAAATGGGTTGGGACAGACAAGCCACCGCCGGTCTCCGTCGGCCGCTGCTGCGTCGCCGCAGTGCCCGCGCTCTCCTACTTGGCTGCCTGCGCTGCCCACGCGTCTGCGGGTGCCTGCCCATGCTAGGTGGCGCTGTCGCACGCTGCTGCCTGCTACCCACGAACGTCTGGCGTTAGGCAGAAGTCCGATGACGGGTGGAAACTTGATGTCGGGTAGAAGTCCGACGGGAGTCCGACGACGGGTAGAAGTCCAACGAATGTCCAATGTCGGGCAGAAGTCCGACGATGCGTCCGACTTTTAGCAGAAGTCCGACGACGTTAACCTATCCGAGATTGTATGTCAGAGTATTTTCTCGATGATGTTAATCTATATGGAAGAGGTTGAGAGAATCCACCAAGGATGTAAGACCTATTTGAGGTTGTATGTCAGAGCCTTTGCTCGATAACGTTAACTTGTATGGAAGAGGTTGAGAGAATCCACCAAGGATGTAAGACCTATTCGAGCTTGATGATGTTAACCTGTGTGGAAGACGTTGAGAGAATCCACCAAAGATGTAAGACATATCCGAGGTTGTATGTCAGAGCCTTTGCTCGATGACGTTAACCTGTGTGGAAGAGGTCGAGAGTATCCACCAAGGATGTGTGACTTATCCGAGGTTGTATGTCAGAGCAATGCTCGATGAAGTTAACCTGTGTGGAAGAGGTCAAATTGAAACCCCCTGGGATTGATTTTTTCTTGATTGGGAGGGGGAGAATACCGTATATCTCGAATCAAGGGTGAAGAATGGTCTATCTTTAGACCGTTACTGTCTTTTTGAGGTCGAGATTAAGACTCTGCCCAAGGAGTAGTAGTCCAGCTAGGGACTATATGAAGCTTGAAATTTACTTGAAGCATCCTAGCATTTGCTGGGAGTTTCCTAAAATATCATCTTGATATTGAAAGTATTGGAGGTATCTTTTTTATCACAATTGGAGTCAAGGTTGCCCCCCCAGTCCGCATCTGATTGCCATGGAATTGATACGACCATGGCTGACATCAGGGTGTTGACATAAACGACCTTTTGAGGTTTGAGGAAAAATTGCCCCCCAGTCGGGAACCATGTTCCCACAGATAGTGCCAAACTGTTGTGTTCTGAAATATTCGCGGCGGTAGATAAATATATAGTTTAACGTCTTAGCATTGTACAAAGATCTAGCACACAGTCAGATAAGAGAGAAGGTGTTGTATTCATATGAGACACCAGAGTTTTTACGTGGAAACCCCTGAAGAGGTGGAAAACCCATAGAGCCTGGCCCAATTTGAATGAATCTACTAGTAATTGCAGTCAATTACAAATAAGGCTCTTCCTTGGAAGAAGGTCTTGGCTTGATGTCACAAATATACATCATATAGAGTACATTATATGGTGGGAGTTACAATAATCAACATAGACATATTTGTTTGGTTGGTAGGACCATAGTCGATAGGACAAGGGTTGGAAAGACCATAGTAGGCGATGGAGGTCAGAAGGACCGTAGTCGGCAGGAGACAAGGGTCAGAAAGACCATTGCCTGACGTGGGAGGTCAAAAGGACTGTAGTCCATAGAAGACCTATGTTAGAAAGATTATATGGCGAGGGAGGTTGGAAGGACCGTAGTCGATAGAAGACCTGGGTCAAAAAGACCGTTGTCTTGCAAGGGAGGTCGGAAGGACCGTAGTAAGCGAAGAAGATCGAAAGGGCCGTAGTATGATCAGGTATAAGTCCGGTAGAAGTCTGGGCCTCAGGTGGTGGTCCGGCAGAAGTGCGGGCCTCAGCTGGTGGCCCGGCAGGAGTGCGGGCCTCAGATGGTGGTCCGGCAGGAGTGCTGGCCTCAGGTGGTGGTCTGACAGGAGTGTGGGACTTAGGTGGTGGTCCGACAGGAGTGCGAGCCTCAGGTGGTGGTTCGGCAGGAGTCCGGGCCTTAGGTGGTTGTCCGGCGGAGCTGAGGACGTCAGGTGGTGGTCCGACGGAGCTCAGGGCGTCCGGCGTTGGTCCGGCGGAGCTGAGGAAGTCAGGTGGTGGTCTGACGGAAGTCTGGGCCTCAGGTGGTGATCCGGCGGAATTCCGGGCCTAAGGGGGTTATCCGGCAGATCTCCGACATCAAGCAGTGGTCCGGCGGAACTCTGACGGTGGTCGAGGAGGAGCAAGGAGGCAAGAGCGATCTCTGATCTCTCTCTTTTCTCCTTAGGATTAGGTGGCCCTTTTTAAGAGGAGAGGGGGCTCTATTTATAGATTTTTGAGAGTGGCATGGCTCGTAAATAGGAGGAAGATCAAGGGTAATTAGGGAGTGGTTTGAATGGACGGCCGATGTTGAATCCCTTGATTGTGGAACGTTTTGCTGGATATTTGAAGGTCTTAGAGATATCAAAATTTGGCGATCTTAGGCTCGATGGATTCGTCTCGTCGAGTCGCTCGATTTGACTATAAGCATGTCACGTTTGGAAACCGTTTGGTAATCCAATTTGTGGTTGAAACCTTCCAATTGTGCTTCAGGCCCTTCATTTGGACCCATTTAGGCTCGGATTGAGTCGAATTTGGTGTCGTTGGGTTCATATTACCAAGACGTTCAGTTCGACTATGAATTTGCTGAAATCAGAGTTCAGATTATCCCATATTTAATTTCGGAAATTTTCAGCTTGATTTTGCCTCAAGATTCGTTCCCGATCAGAATAATTTTTTGATGATGTATCAATGATATATATATATATAAAACTTAGATGTTAAATATCTAAATATAATAGTTTTAAGTCCTTTCTATGTAAATCCTTTCTATAAAGACAACAAAAAAAATCAGATTAGGAGAATTGAATAGATGGAATCTTAATAAGAAGGCATAAATTAATATGATAAATAAAAAATGCACCAAGAAAATTTCAATAAAGAATTACCTGAATTGATAAAAAGGAAATAAGACATCCCAAAACATTTATTGTTTCATACAAATGGGTTGTGTCATATATAAACCAGGTTAGGAATCAGACCAACCCAATCCATCATAACCCATTCACCCACAATAACTCATACCCATCTATCATTTGAACTGACCCACCTTAACTGGTAGAGTTGTGTTGTATTAAGCTTCTTCAATCAGACAAATGCTTCGTTTGTGATGGCTTTTTTACTGTTTTGTAAAGCTATTTTTTAGTACAAAAATATCTTAAAAAAAGAAAAAATGGTGGTCTAAAACTGGAGAGATTATTCTGTGCGGTGTTCGAACGTGTCCGGAGGTCAATTCGGACGCGCCACATCATCCAATTCATTCTACATTGAGTGACATGACGTGTCCAAATTAGCCTCCGAATGCGTCCGGGCAGCGCACATAATAATTTTTTTCTAAAACTGTCCCAAACAAAGCCAAAGAGAGAGAACTTATTCATTATAAAAAAAAGCAAAAAACATAGTTCTAATTATTTAATCAAATTTTGATCAATCGCTTATTTTAATATCAATCCAATAATTTTAAATTCCATTTTTAATAATTATGATAATACTAATTTTGCTATGATCGTATTGTTCAGCAAAATGCTTCATCAGCTTTATCATTTCTCTTTGGCCTTATGCTCTTTCCTGCTGATGGATTCGATGCAGCACAGCAATTTTAATTTATTATTGGCCTAATCGCCTGCTTTGCTTCTGCTAAAGCAAAAGCCAGAGGGCTGCCTATTGTCATTATAGGCTAGTTTCTTTACAGCAATAGACAGCAATTGAAGCTGAATTTCTATAGTGATTTCTATAATAATTAATTTTCTGACGTCCAAATTTTTATCGGAAGTCACTACTTACAATAAAAAAAATTTAAATTTAAATGATTTTTTTATTTACTTTTAATTTCATCATACTATTCTATTTATTATGTGAACATATAATTATAACTCATTAGCTCATCGATTACTTAATTAATAACATACATGAAAATAATAAAAAAGTACTCTTAGAAGCTTTTATGATAGTGAATTCTGAAAGCAATCAGTATCATTTACTCTGAATCCAATAAGCACTTCACCTAATTTCCAAACTAAAACTAAATTTTAGGCTTCATTTAAGACAATTTTTTTACTGCTTCTTAAAATAATTTTTTAATAAAAAAATTAAATTTTTTTACTAAAAAACTACTTTAAAAAATAATAAAAAAATCATCCCAAACGAAGTCTTTATTTTTTTACTAAAATTCTATTTTAAGAAGCAATACAAAAGCCATCCCAAATGAAGCTTAAGGCTACTTTTGAAATAACTTTCTTATTACTTTTTAAAATAATTTTTTAGTAAAAAAAAATTAAAACTTCATTTGTTATAATTTTTTTATTTCTTTCTAAATTTTTATACTAAAATATTACTCTAAAAAATAACAAGAAAATTGTTCCGAACTAAACCTAAAATTCAAAAAACTTCCAAACACAATACCTTTAAGCTAACCAGTAAAAAAGCTGATTATAACTACCAATTTCCTTGAAAGTATAACTGGATAATGCTGGAGCAGATTAAAAAAGAAATCCATCTTCTCATGCATTATATTTCTCTTATATGTAATATAACACGGAATGGTGTTGAAAATTCAAAATGTGTGAGAAACATTGCTTTACTGGCTCATATTCAAGGATAACAAACGGTGAAATCTGCTTATTACAGTGCAAATTGCGAGTTTAGTAGTAACAAAGCAGCAACAATGACTGTTATTCTACTACTAATAGAACTCTATTTACAGCTTACAGATATTTGGCAACACCTTAACTCCAGAACTTCCTCATAAGTCATACAAAATGAAAATCTGTAGAATACTAAGGCTTCGTTGGGACGGCTTTCTTACTGCTTCTTAAAACAGCTTTTTAGTACAAAAGTTAAAATTTTTGTACTTCAAAACTGCCTTAAGAAGCAATAAAAAAAGTCGTCCCAAACGAAAACTAAATGATGGATTCCCGACAAATTAACCTTAAACCTGAGATGAACGTGGCTCCTAAGCATTATCATCTGTTGAAAAATAATGAAAGATACTGGACCCTCGTTTAGTAGTTTTTGCGCGCTTGGAAGAGCAAATCCAGCCTCGGACTTCTCGTTGAATTTCCGGCGGCAGTTCATCAATGACAGAAGGATCAATATCCTCAGCATTGAAATTCCATGAATCATCCCTCTGTTGATTTGAAATCGTGCCAAGCCTGCTATGGTCATCAACCAGACATTCTTCTTGGTGGTCTCTTTGATCCTGACCTTTATGACTCTCGCTCCCGGAACTAGGAGCTACGGTTTCCATTGCAATGAAAAATATATATATTTGTTCAAAAAATGGCAATCATAATGAACTATAAATACAGAATGAAATGAAATATGAATGAGATAGTGAACGTGTTTGAACAATACCATTTGATGCATGCTTTGCGGAGGTATTGATACCGGAAAAGAATTTCAAAATGGAACCATTTCCCTGAAACAGCAGCCATGACAACATTAAAATGAGCCATTGATGCCTTTGCAACATTAAAATGAGCCATTGATGCCTTTGAATATGTACCAAATTGTCATCAAATAAAGGATTATGCTCTCAAGCCACAATAAACTTCCAAGTGAACATACAAAAGAGAGTTGCTGATCTGAAGAATTAAGTTGTCTGCCTAAGTTTTGTATTTGGCGCCCTATGAAACATTACCAAAGAAATCATATGGTACTTTCATAGAGATAATTCATTAGAAAAATATTGACATGAAATGCAAACAGCTCAATGCCCAATAATGACTTCTGTCTCTGCAGCCAACATAGATGGAAGACTGCACAATTTGCAGTCCTGCTACTAACCTCATGTATTTTGAAGTAGAAAATTATTGATGCATCACAAACCGGTTTGTCCTAGAATTATCCTCATAAACCAAAAAAAGTTCATCCTAGAAAATTATGCAGCTGAGCAAAATGATTCCTGGCTTCTAGCTTCTGCCCCCTTCCTTGAGCATAAGCAGTGTCCTCATACTATTGCCTCACAAAATGCATGCTCAAGCAAGCGCAATTATGTGATACGAAAGCTTTGGTGAAAAAGAACAGTGAAAGAAACTAATTTAACCTCAGTACCCAGCACAAAATTATTCTACAGAAGTTCAAGGAATAAAGCATCAGCTGTATGAATTCATTGTCATAAAGTCAGTCATGTGCAAGAACACCTCAACTTTTTCCATGAAAGTTCTTTCAAGGTGGAAAATTTTCATCACTTTAATTTGAAATAATGACAAACCTTATCTTTTTGCTTTCTACTCTGCGTGCACAAAACATCAATTTTCCTATCTTTAGAAGGCGCATCATCCTCTTTGACAGATTTTCCATGAGCAAACACTTCATCTTTATCAGATTCTAGTACAATGTTCTCTTTGCATCCTGTATGAGGGAGGATCAAGGGGAAGTTAACACCATGACCTCTACCACCACAATATCATCGCATGAATCATTGGTCATATCTCAATTAACTATTTGGAGTTCGCTTCATTAAAGTTAGTAATGCTCAGAATATAAGTGAAATAAATGTGAAAGAAAAGCGACCTATGGAGGATGAGGGAGCATCATCTTGGATGTCATCATTAGATGCATCTGATATAGCAGAGGACAAACTCTTGCCTTGAAATAATCTCGAAATTGAAGATGTTCTCTGTGAAAAGCATTTAAATTAAATAATGAAACTAAAATACACTATAAGGCTGAAAAATATTCCAGGAGGAATCTGTATTAACAGCATAAATGAATATTAAAAGTTTTTGGGTAAACCAAATATAATTTTATAAATACATAAAAGAGATCTGTGACCAAATGAAGGGTAAGAAAACGGTCTTTTAGAGGGAGTATAAGTGGAGATTTCTGGCTAGGATTACTTTTTTATGGGCTGGATTAACTAATCCTGAACATATGCCCAAAACTACTGGTTTTCCACTGTGTATCTATCCTAGCTCTTAGATAGGAAAAATAACTAGAGATAACTAGCCCATAGGTGTCACAGAAGAAACATGAATGTCAACTAGAATTTGCTAAATTTTATGGCTCGGCAACTCAAGTCAAGTCACAGACCGAAGATATTAGGAAGTTAATTGTGCTCATTTCCTAAGCAGTGTTTGCCTTTGCCCTGAATGCCCATATTAAATGCCTAGGCTCACCGGGAATTATAATTGATTAAGTTAGGTTCGGTGTACATCTAAATGGTTTCACCTCTTAACAAATAGGGTAGTAATAAACCAATCATACACAACGCAAACAACATCAAGCCTTTATCCTTATGTGGGGTCGGCTACATGAATCCTTTTTCTCCATTGTGCCCTGTTAAAATTAAATTCACATTTAAATCTAATAAAGAATCATACACAACGCAGAGCAAATAAAAACCTATGGAAGGGAATATTACAAGGAATAAAACAGAAGCTACTAAAGACAAAAATAACAACTCCATTCACAAGAATGAAGTTCCTGAGATTTAGACATCATTCCTCACATAGTTGGGATAAGGCTAATGATGATGATGATGGATATTTAGTTCTTAAAACGTTCCAACATGTGTAACCAACATTAATACAGCATAATCACATCACAATGAGAATTATTAAAATAATGAAACAATTAAAATGCACTGATTTATTCAATTCAAAACGAATCATATTTGTTTCAGCGCAAAGAGTGTTTAGTACTAGGTTTACTCGTAATATAGGACACCAACTATATTAGGTAAACCGCTTGCACAACAAAACAGCTCCAAGTCATGAGAACAGTTCAGAAATTTGTTGAAACTTACAGGAGTATCCAATATTTTACCAGCAGATATGGAAAGAGAGGTAACTCTCCATGCATTGCTATGAGAGCCCAAAAATTCACGAAGTCCAGTATCAAAAAGTTTTTTGGCATCTTCTTGAATTTTATTTATGCCATAGCGCAGCGGGCATGACTTCGAAGGAAATTTCTTGTGTGGTTCCACGTCACTTGTCTGCAAAATGCATAATAAATAAGAGTTTGTATGATATTTTTACAAAAACAAATACTACAACAATAACAACAACAACATCAAGCCTTTATCCCACTATTTTTACAAAAACAAATAGCAGCCATTATTTAAATAATGCAAGAAGAAATGAAACTAATTTGTGTCTTTTAAATGCTGATAGTAAGAATTACCTTAAATGCCCTTGCATGCAAGGTTAGGGTATGTGCAACTCTCTTATTCTGATCCATATCTAACTGAATGCGTTCACTCAGTTCTTCACATAACTGATTTAGCCAACTCTCAACCTTAAGGAAATGAAAAAAGATCATAAGAGAATTGAAAATTTATCGTAAATCTGATTCTCGCAGATTTAATGATGAAAATCAACAATGGTAGAAAAAAAAACATAATAAAGAATCTACACTAGCACGAGATAACTGTAGCCATAGCATCTCATCCACCAGTCCAAACAAGTGGTTATTCATCACTAAATTTCACTATTTATGCTAAAACATACTTGCATTTAATCTATTAAAAATGTCACAAAGGTAATTAGCTAACACCATTATATAGTTCAAAATTCAAACATTTCACATATTTTTAATATCAAAACAACGTGCTTCTTTTAAATAATAATCACCGCTCAAATGTTTTTGGCACAAACAAAAGAGACAGGTTCCCTAAATGGGTTTGCACGCTCTCTATCTATTTTTCACATCTTCTTCCATGGCTTTTAGATTTGTTATTATGGTACAGAGCAAATACTGATAAATGCCCATTATTATATATTATTCTCTTTTACATCAGCAAAAAGGTTGACATTCCCAACTATACTGTAGCTCCGAAATCCAACTAGAAGGATGATTAGTATTTAAACAACCGAAAGAATTTCACCCATAAAACCAGTGAAGCATACAGTTGGGCAAGGAGTTGACTCGCAAAGCGACTGTTGTTTTAATGATAAGGGATTTCCCCATCCTATCTATCATTGACACTTCCATGAAAATTTTACTGTGGTGACCTTGATTATTCCAGGAAAAAAGATTCTACAACATTTTCAAAAGCTTAAAATGATTCTCAAAGTCCTCACTTGATTGAGAGGACTGTGAGAGGGTTTTGGACTTCCTTATTTCTTTTTCACTAACTTAAATCCATTTGCATATGTTATATTCTATCTCATACACTAATAGCTTATCTTTTTATGTACTAGGAACCACAATCTTTCCATTACTTCTTCAATTCACGAATGTTCTCCCATTGCTGGAATCCCATAATTCTAAATTTCATTTTGACTGATTGAGCCTTTCGTTCTTGTTTCCTTTTTTTCAACATTCTCTAAAAAGCTTGAACTGTACCTGGCTTCGAAATTTTATTAAATAATGTTTCAAGTTGTTAAACTTAGCTGTAGATTTGAGGTCGGGCTATTACCAACTAAAAATCAAGAAGCAAGACGTGAAGAAGACTGCATTTTGTGTGCATTATGTCCATTAAGAAGTTCTCGTAATATCATTCAAACTCACCAACGCCTATTCCTCATTCTTAAACATGATGAATCGCATGTTCCTGGACTCACCAACACGTTCAGAACCATAAAAAATTGTTGCCATGAATTTTTGTATTAGATAACAATAAGAGGATCACTAATAAACCCTAGGCCCCTTGCTCCACTCCACCATATAAACCTAATGACTTCTATGGGTATGGGTTAATCTTATTGTTCATTGAGTTGCGAAGGGAAGAACTGATGCAGGACAAGCGTGGATGCCTCCCACTCAATCAATTACAAAGGCCCATCATCAAAATCCAATAAATTATAGCTTGTAATTTTTATGTTATTTAACCCTATTTTATTTATTTTTTAATCTATAATGGAGATCAGCCAATCACCTTTTTTGAGGGAATTATTTCAATGTTAAATCTTCATTTGGAAGCTATTCAATCACACAAAATCATGATTTAAAACTGCGCAATCTGAGGCGCGCCGCGCCTCCGCACAATTTTGCCCGTTTACGCGTCAAGGCTCACGCTATGACGATGGAATTTGAGGCGTACACCTCAATTAAACTGAGGCGCGCCTTGCCTCATTTATTCAAGGCGTTCGCCTCTTGACAATTTTAAAAAAAAAAATCTAAACCTAATATTTATGTCCTTGGTAAGACTTCGCCCGTGTCATACCTAGCCTCGCCTCTTCGCCTCGCATAAGCCTGCGATTCTTCTTCTTCATGTGGCCTCTCGTCTTCGACCTCGACCACAACTGCTGGCCTCGACGGCTCGACCGCGACTGCTGTGAGGCCTCGACTGCTCCCTCGACCGCGACTGCTGGCCTCGACAGCTCAACCTTCCTCTTCTTATTTCTTCTGCGCGTGGCTCGTTGACTCGTCAAGTCTGCCGGCTCTTCAACTCGTCAGGTCCGCCTCCGCCTTCTTCTTATTTTTTTTGCGACAACAGATGTGTCATTGTTATCTTTCTTTTCTACAGCAAACACATTTGTTATTTATCTTACACTTCGACTTAATGTATTTTTCATGACCTTTTGATTGTATTAGGATCTTAATGTATTTTTCAAAATCAATAATCGACATAGTGATTTTAGGAACTATATAAGAGACACCAATGTTATTATTCATATCTACCTTAATAATTCCTATTAAAGCTTCATTTGGAGTACTGAACTTTGAATCAAATAAACATATCAATACTTTTACTATTATTCTTTTGAGTTGAACTATATTTCATGTTGTCTTATTATTGGGGTATTTTGATTTCACTTCATATATTGTGCTTTTTTATATTTTATATTATTCACTCATTAGTATATACAAAATTTATCATTTTATGTTTACGCAATCTTTTGATTTTGAGGCTTACGCCTCAAACGCCTTGAGGCTTACGCCTCGCCTCACGAACGAAAAACGCCTCAATACCTGATTACGCAATTTTAAACATTGCACAAATTTGAGTAATCATAATTGCACTCAAAGATTTATGGGATTTCTCATGATTGGAGTGGTTTGCAATAGTTCCCAAATAAGTTTACTTGGAGAGATGTTGCGTTGGAGTTCTATGGAGGAAATATTGCTATATTTCCTTATGTGTTTCTCTCCTTTCCTATAGCACCTCATTTACAATTTTGTATCCTCATTTATTTAATTAAAAATAATTACATTCATTTACAATTTTGTACACCTCCAACCACCCAAGGTAACTTCTCTTCCCATTCTTCCTCCTCCTCCTCCTCCTCTTCTTCTTCTCCTTCTTCTTTCTTTCTTTCTTTTTCTTCTTTCTTCCTCTTCCATTTCCCTCCATTTCTTCTTCTCTTCTTCCTTTCCTCTCTTCTTCTTCTCCTCCTCCTCCTCCTCCTCCTTCCCAAAAACCTACCCAAAAATCTAACCCTAATTCTTTTATTTCTCCATCTCCATACCTCAAAACCACCAAGATGCCTTCAAAAAAAAACCTCATCTTTACCTCCTAAAAAATGTAATTGTGCATCGCGTCGTCTCGTTGCCTCGTTGTCGCCGCCGCTTCTGCGGCGAACCTAAGGTATAACCCCGACACTAGCTATTTTATAACTTGCCTGTGCATGAAATTAAGTACATGTGACTGCTTTTCTTAACATGTGGGAAAATCTATACACATGAAATTAAGTACCTGTAACCGCTTTTCTTAGAAGGCGGGAAAATATGTATGCATGAAATTAAGTATCCGTGGCTATTTTTCTCAACATAAGGGAAAATTTGTCTGCATGAAATTAACCGTGACTGTTTTTCTTAGCAGGCGCGAAAATTTGTTTACATGAAACTAAATACCTATGACCGATTTTCTTAGCAGGCAAGGAAAATGCTATATTTTATAAACAAGTACTTGAAAACCCTTGATTACCTTTCTTGGCAAACAGGGAATAAAATTTCGGCTACGGTGTCATCTGACACATGTCATGGCTGCCTTTCTTGGCAGGCGGGAAGGCTTAATACCCAATGCAGCCCCCTACACGGGGACGACGCTGGGGTGTTGCTGTAATTTATAACAAAACGCATGACTTAGAAGAAATTATAAAAAAAATGAAATCTAACTAAACTCCAAGTCAACAAAAAAATGCATGATATCCTAAGTTCCAAACACTGAAAATAAAATTGAACAAACAAAAATCAAAGTATAACAAAGCGAAGCTTGTAATGAACTCGTAGGAGAACTAGTTGCTCGCCAACAAGCAGGAACCAAACTACCCTCCCTTAGTTCCTAACTGGTGCACACTCAAACCCCTTGCAACATACACTCTGTAAATTGAAATGTGCAAAGAATTAAACTAGGGTTTGATTTCTCATTTATAATCTAGAAAGTTGGCCCCCTTATGGGACCAGCTAAGCCAAACTCCAAAATGCAAAAAAGATAAGAGGAGTCACAGGTGCACAAGTGCCTTAAGTAGCGTGCACGCCAACTGTTAAAGTCAGGAGACTCGTACGCCCCATAAATGTGTCGTACACCCCGTGAACATTTTCCTTTGAAAAGAAATAAAATAGCACACTGTTATGTGTCACGGGTTGTACGACCCCTCGTTAAAGTGCGCATGACGCTTCAAATCACCAAAAAAAGGTGTCACCTACAAGTCCCTTCTTATGTGATGTGTGCGTACCAAAAACGTACAAACACGCAGAAACGCAATAAGTGCATGTATCTGTACCTCAAATCATATAAATGCACTGTATGCGAGCACTAAGTAGCATGAACATATATCGTTGATCATGCAAATACACTTTGTAAATACACCAATAATCAGGCAATTGTGGAAGTGCATCGAGATTCGTACAAGTGCTTCATACAAGTGTACCGCACAATGTGTAAATGCATTACATAAGTATATTGTGCAACATCTATGATGCACCGACACTTCTCCTCAAAGAGGCGTGCAGTGTCCGAAGCGTCCGACACTCCTACACACGTCGTACACGCCAAAAACATGTTCGATTAAAAAAATATTAAATACAAATTAGACACGCGTGTCTTAAATATTTTATAAATTATTTTTAATATAATTTCTTGTATTTAAAATTTTTACTTATTTAAAATATAAAAACTAAATGTCTTATTTTCTATCCACAACACCAAATCAATCTTATGCACTTAAACCCCATTCATCTAATATTCTCATTTTCATTTCTCTTTGGTGGGTTACACTTTTGATTTCACAACAATGCCCGATGTCATCTCAACATCGATGTCTGACGTCGTTACAACATCTACATTTCAAAGTGATCTCCATATCAAAGTCTGACGTTGTCTTTACGTTGATGCTCGATGATAGCAATTTCTACACCCACAACTTGACATCTTATCTTTGTCCGATGCTTTCTCAACATCAACCACCAATGCCCTCTCAACATCGACAATAAACGCTCTCTTAACATTGACACTCAATATTTAATGCATAATATCAATGCCCGACTCTCGACAGCACTGTCATCTCCTCTCTCGATGAATGATAAACAGCATCGACGCCCAACTCTCGACATCCTAATATTAATCATTTTAAGCACAAATTCTAGTTAAATGACTTATTATTTCTAAATTATTTTTAAAATTATACTTATTTAGTTTTTATATACTATTTTTAAAATATAAAAACTATAATACCGTATCCAACCCGTGTCCGTGTCATATATTTTCAATAATTGACGTCCCGTATCCGTGTAGCCATGTCCATGTCTGTGCATCATAGTGCAACATACAAATGACGCATGCATGCATATCAACAATATACAAATATATCATGCATATACCAAATAACATACAAATGTATCATGTATGTACCAAATATAGCATGCATGAACCTCGCAATATGCAAAAAGAAAATATCATGCAAGCATATTAAGTAACAAATGATATGCAAATACACAAATATGCATACAAACTTGCAAATGCGTATGCAAGCGTGCAAATATACAAACAAGTATATGAATATGTATACAGACATTCAGATACATCATACATATCCAATGTGTCACATGCATATATACTATTTGATAAATAAACACATTATGCAAAATGCATTTGAAAAACACGCAACCTCATGGGTGGTGTCTTATCGAAAAACCTAATCTATCTTCTAAAAATTTACCCCGGAATCTAAACTCATTAAAAATCTCATCGCCTACAAAAAATAAAGGGGTCGCAGAGAGGTTGGGGCACGAATTTTCGGAGCCCACACCTTTGATCGGGAAGTCCTCATCTTTTTTGATAAAAAAATTGACCATCCATAGCAAAAAAATCTCACCCTAAAATCTATGCATAAATCCTAAAGTTACCAACCTTTTCCTTAGCATTCCACTTTCCACCATCACTGTTACAACTATTGTAACCTCTTAACAATACCCCCATCAAAAAAGGGGAGAGAGTTTGTTGTATGAGCTAGAACTCTTGGTGATACCAAGCAAGAGGACTTCTGAAGGACCAAAAAGGTGAAAGCTGGAGGTGTAGTCGACTTCAATGCTTAGAGACTAATTCAGGTGGGATATCTTTAATCCATTTTAGCAGTTAACTCATATGTGTTTAATGTACACTGCTTGTGAATTAGAAAATGATTACATGAGTATAAACATAGTATATAAACTCTCATCCTACTTCTTCCTCATGATAGCATGCTAATATGAATAATACATGTGTAACTAAATAAATAAGATTATTTTGCATGACAAACTACTAAAGTGGCAGATTAGGGGCATTGTGTACTCTCTCCCAACCGATGACTATTCATGAGTGTTGTGTGATCCTAAAGGACGAACCCCATCAGTGTTGTCTGTTGTGTAACCTTTGAAAATGAATTGAAGTAATGATGAAAAAAATAAATGTATGCTATGAATGATGGAATGACTAAGCTGAATGTTAGAATGTCCAGCACATTTTGCTTGATCAAGTATTCAACTGCCATGGCTGACCAAATTGAGGATGAGCTAATTAGATTTCCTTAGTAATCTAATCAACCTTCATATCTGCTGGTAGTCTATTGTGTTCATATTGATGTATTATCATACTTACCATTTTTGTATTAAGAATCTTGTATTGAGTTCATCACTCTCCCTGCTGTTGTTAAACCTCAGGTTAAAGGGCCATATCTAGGTGGGGCAAGTGGAGATTATTGGGTAGCCAATCAAACCTAATCAAGTAAAATTTACTTGTTTATCTGCTCATTATCTATTGTAGTTAGGTGAGCCCTAGTCTTCAATAAAAATTTGCGACTTATTTATCAATTACTTATAGTTGTTTCAATTACTTATAGTTGTTTGTTCTATATCTTTAAAATGTTAAATTGTTTATTTCTATATTTATCTAATAATATATGTCTTAACACTGTCATTGTCATGTCCCAAGTCCTGGATGAGAAAATTGGAGAGTTGCGTTAGGTAGTTGACAACCAGCTTAAAACTTGTCGAATAATTATGACATGAATCCTTTGAAATGAGCATATACGTGAAAAGGTTGGAGTAGCTCCAGTGGAAGATAAGATTAGAGAGTCGCCTTAGATGGTTTGGTCAAATAAAACGGCGGCCTTCCGATGACCCGGTTAGGAGAGTAGGTGTATTAGATTTAACCTATGTTAAGAAAGGTAGAGGTAAACCTAAAAAGACTTTATTAGAAAATATTAGAAATGATCTTTCTTTATTAGATCTAAATGAGAATTTGACTCTTAACCGGACACAATAGAGAAAAAGGATTCATGTAGCCGACCCCACGTAGTGGGATAAAGGCTTGATGTTGTCATTGTTGTTGTTGTTGAATATATTTCTTAGTATATGCCCTTTATTTCTCTATAATGTTGGCCAACTGCAAAAAAAATGGTTAGTCTGCTACCTAAGTTGGTTGATTGAGCACCTGGTGGTAGATCTACTCAGCTCGGAGACAGTGATAGTCCTAGATTTGGAGACAGTGGTAGTCCTAGATTTGTAGGCTGACTAGATTGTGATAGGAAATACTTGAGTTCGCAAGTAATCCTTTGGATTTACTTGAGTTCGCAAGCAATCCTAGCAACAATTAGATCAAAACAGCGAGAAAACGTAAAAATCGTTGTGGAAGAACAATCAAACGATAACAAATTCTTATAGAAAATAAAGGGAAACAAGAACAAAGCAAGATACAAGAGATCCTAAATTCGAGAGGAGGATCGTCTCTCCCAATTCTCTAGACAAGAAAGTCTAGAGCCCAAGCCTCCAAGAAACCCTAATTCCAATCAATCAAAACATAAAAACTCCCTAATCCCTCTCATCCTCTTTAATACAAAAACTTTCCTAATACATTTTCCCTCCCAAGCCCTAGCCGTCCCCTCTGTTTAAATTTCGAATCCTTTGGAGGAGTGGGGCCCACCCAATGGGCGGACCAAGCAAGGGGAGGCGGGTGGATTCCGCCTCCTGTAAACATGCTGAACCGGCCCTTTGGCTGGTTGGGCTGGTTCAACCTGAGCCGGTGCATCAGATTGCTTGGCACAGAGGTCCACTAATCTACTCAGCATGACAGACAAGTGGTCTACCACTCTACACAGAATTGATTGTAGCAACCAAATGGAACCTAGAACTAGATCAAGTGGGTTTCTTAAAGCATCCATCTCTGCTAATCGGCTGGAATAAGCCTAATCAAGAATGCCCGAATAGGGGGCCAAACCTACTCAGCTTGAAGTCAAATACTATATGTTTAGAGATTATTATGTTAGCAATATCTTTTTCATTAGTGGTCTTAGAAAAATTAAGAATGACTTCAACTACAAATCTCCAAAGGCATTAAATGAAGTTTATTGCAAATCTTTAGAGTTTGAGAAATACTACAATTATTCTAACATTAGTAATACTACAATGGTGCTTAATCATTCTAAGAAAAATCATTTATATCTCACATAAAGTTGTTATACGTGCAGTAGCACAAGTTTTTATGTAGTAATAATTGATCTTATAAAATAATAATATTCTTTGAACTATTAATTAGATGAATAAAAATATTTTAAACTATAGAATGACCCTATATCTAATTGTACAATAAAATTCATACTAGAATATGCTCCAAAGTCTACAATAGACATGTTCAAGAACTTAAACCTAAAATTGAGTTTGAGATCATTAATGAATTTGAAACTAAACATTAATTAGAAATTGAATTAATATCTAATTGTGAAATTGAACAAATCATTTCTACTGGTATTGTTGAATTAATTACACGACTTGATAATGCATCTCCTGAAGAATTCTCTTTTAATATTATCTTTATGATGAATAACCAACGAGATAGCAATTTTCATTTTGGTTCATAGTTCTTTGATTTAAAAAATTTATAAAGAGAATATAATGGAGAAAGTCAAATTAAATCAACATATCAATAGATTTATTAAAGATGATTACCTTCATGAAAACATTAAAAATGAAAATTTCATCTATTTGGTTGAATTCAAAGGTACATAATTCAACCCAATCACTCTTCAAATAATTTAGATTATCATTTTTAAGGAGGTTGTTCATATGATAAAGACATCTTATTAAAATAAAAATGTTCTTCATATTTTCACCCCTTGAAATTATTTATGGTAGATGCAAAAAGAAATATTCAAGTATTTTCTCATTATTCCTACATAATTTTAGTGACGATGTTAGTTGAAAGCTCGTTGTTGGCTATGATAATTATAAGTCTACGAAAGATGGGAACGCCAAATATGTGAAATTAAATAAAGAGATAAGGTAATGATTTGCCTAAACCTAAAAAACTTTCTATAGAAACTCTCTAGAAAGAAACTACATGAGAAATAAAATTAAATAAAGTGAGGTAACACTTGAAGCCATGATGTAATAATTTATGTCTTGTGAATATTGAAATTTGAATTTTTTAAATTTTAAAATTTTGAAATTTAAAATTTAAATTTCAAAGGTGATAGTTATGGTAGTTATGATAGTTAGTGAAGAAATTGTTTAGAGAGAAATTCGAATTCTATTCTATTCCTTGAAATCATTATATATATATATATATATATATATATATATATACATTCTAGGAGAATAAACAGAAAAAGAAAAGACATTTAATTTAATTAATTATAATAATCATATCCTATGGATCTCCAACTGCATCCCATGAATTACTGCCCACGGATCTCCAATTGCAACCCTCGGATTGCTGCTTACGAATTGCTGATGTGGCCTCCCCTTGGCTGCGTGATTCAACCGTTAGGATAGTCACAGGAATATTACCATGTAATAATTTGAGTTTGAAGTTCTGAATTTTAAATTTTGAGTATTCGAAATTTAAATTTCAAAGAGGACGTTATTGGAAGTTTGGTTGTTGTAGAGACAGTAGTAGATTTTTAAATTACTTTGGTTAGCCTCCACATATTACCAAGACATGTGAAAATGCTTTGCAAACAAAGCACCCTTTCAAGGGTCAGTAATAACTACCCACAAATGACCAAATCACTAATATAAATATTATTGTAAAATGAGTGAAACAGCTTGACTCTCATTACTGATTTCAGTGTGTGTGCTTAAGGGAATAAGGTTTTGTGGCTAAATTCCATCAAAGATGAGTTGCATGGTAGCACTTCACCATTCTTACTTCTTTGAAGAGAGGCACGTATGATACTATTTCCTTTGATGTTTAACATGTTTATTTTCCCTTTCTCCACGTTCTCCTACCTCCTCTACAAACCCTCACAACATCCCATGGTCTTAAACTCCCCTTTCCCTCAAAAATTCCAAGCCAAACAAACAATACGAAAACACAATTCTTGTTGTTTGTCCATTGTGACCATTCAAATAAAAAAAATTATAACTCTTTAACTACTCATCCAAATACCCTAAAAACACCTTCATTAGTTTACCAACATCCCAAATCTTAAACTTGGAGGAGTTCCTCCCCCTTCCCCTCCAAACAAAACATGTCTTTATACAACAAGAAAGTTTCAATTTCAAATATATTTAAAAAACCTAGCCACCACCCACCACATGTTTCCTTGCAACTCCCAAAACAATACTAGCATCCTACCACTTACTCTCCACATCCCTTGATATCCTGTTTAACTATTTTAGATCATTGGATGACCACCACTTCACAAGGATTTATCATAAAGTTATACAATGAATTGGAATAATTGCATATAAGTTGAAAATCTAAAATATTCTAGTATTAGCCGTGTTAAATGACCTAATTTGACTTTACACATGATTCATACCTATAATCCCTAAAATTCTTATCTTTTTCCACTCATTCCCTTTGATTCACATCCAATACATTGTTTGCACTAGTGATGGGGGATGTCAGAGATATCTTGTGTGATGGAGAAAGAGATTTATGTGGTGATTCATGGATGCCTTTTTAATAATTATGTTTATATCTCGACCAAAATCAACAAAAAAATTTATAGCCAATTTTTTTCAAACCAGACATAATTGATAAGGTAGTTGCCAGAATTATTATTATGACCTCTTCTGCGACTTTGTTAGAACTATAGCATAAGCAGAGGCCTCCATCTGCTGTTATTCTTTTACTGCAGTTTCATCAACTGGCATTTCCCAACTCTAGGTATGACTTGCTCTATTCTACAACATCTTAAGAACTATATGCATTTAGTTACTTTATATTTTTTTAGGAAGTTGTCCGATCTCTACAACTCCCTTGTTTCTTGCTTCCACAAACCACATCTGCAATTGTTATTTCTAAACACCTCTATTAAAGTAATCCTCTATGTTACATGTGATATTTAGCTTCCCTGATATCGGTGGCAATTCTGTGATTCAACTACAGGCGATGAGAGGCCTCTTTCAATTGGTTTTGCAAGTATAAATAGGAGCTTGAGGGTTGTAGGAAACTCAATATTGTTAATGGTTAAATAAAATCTTTAGTTGGACATGTAGTTATCATTTGAGAGTTCAAATCCTTCATCAATATAAGACTTGAAGAATTCAAAAAAGAGATTATCTCCTTTAACATGCATATGGCTTGCGTTTATGGTGATTTCTTTCATATCTTATTTTCCATCTTCTACATGTCCATTATGGGTGAAATCACTATGTTTAACCAGATTTGATACATATGAGAGCATCTATCGAATGCATGATTTTCAAAATATGTCTTACTTCATCTTTAATTTTGTTCTTAATTTTTAGTAAAAGGCCATATAATTTAATCTAAATAGATTTCCATCAAATTTTCACTTTTCAATAATGTAATCGATAATTATTGTAGATAATAGTTAGCATACTAAGAATTATGTGTAATTGTGTACTTGTTTCATCACCTTATATTAGATCTTTAAAAGAAATTCCAGACTCTAAGACATCCTACATTAGCTAATGATAGGATCTATTTATTTTACCTTCAAGCATTTTATTTAGTAGATTCCTTAGTTTCTTTTTTATTTTTATTTTACTTTTTTTTGCTGATTTTATTATTTCCTTAGATAGGGGTAGTGTTGTAATTTGTTGCCTCATTGTGCCCTTTGATTTTCTATAAATACCTCTTATTCTTTTGGAAGATAGGAGTTTTAAGAAGTTTCATTCCAAGTTTTTTGAAACAGGGAAGGAGTTCCCTTCACTTTGGGGTGGATTTCCCCCTTATCCTGAAGGATTGTGAGGCCAAGAAGCCATAGTAGGATCCAAGATCTTGCCAAGATAGGTTTGCCTCAAAGTCCTAGCCTCTCTATTTTGGCTTGCCAGCATGTTCAGCACTTCTCCACAATTGGAATGATTCTTGGCAGCTGCCGTCACCACATATTTCTTTCCCACAATTCAGCAAGCTGCTGTCCCCTTCTATCCAACCTTTTCATGTACATACTCATTTTGCATTCTATCTCTAAGTGCAAAGTCACTCATCCACCTGAGCATCCTCATCTATGCAACACTTAATTTTATGCTTCTCTTTTAGTGGCCATCATTCTACGTCAGAAAGCATAGCTAGTCTCACCACCATCGTATAGATTGAAATGACACAAATATTCCAAACAAGTTACATCCATATGTTACGTGGGCATTTTTAATCCTAAATGAGGATACGACAGTAGCTCTTCAATAGTTCCTGCCCATGAGATCCATACATGCAACAACATTAAGGTGTACCATCAATTTGGAATCAAAGCTTCTCATAGTCTATTAGTCATCCATGAAGATAGAATCAAGCTTCCGATAACTAGGTGGTATTTATATGTCCCATATCAAAAGCTTGATTTTTCAAAGCAATCCATTAATAGGAACACTGTTATTGAAAAAATATATAAACGCATAAGCAAAAAATGACAGTTAAGGCAGTAAAACCGGAGTTCTTAGGATTTGCATTACGACTGTGTCATGGAAAATTATTTAACCGAATTCTTCCGAAAAGTTTTCAAAGAGAATTCCAAAAACATTTATCAATATTATATATACTGCAATAAAACGTATCCTACAAGGAAAAACGGAGTTGTTTGTTGGGGTTTGGTGGAGGGGAGGCATTGGAGTAGAGAGAGAGAAAGATTTCTTACAGCAGCAGTAGTTTTCAATGCTCTTGGTCCAGGAAATGTCTTTCCACAGCCATGGCTCTTAGGAAGAACACGGCCCTTGACTTCATCCCCACTAATACCTCGAGCAATATTCCATAACCAGGTACTGGAGAGACAATCAAACAAAAAACAATTTTACATGTAATTACGGTAATTTTGCTGCTATTCTATTATGGACTGAACATTTCGTGACACCATGTGCTTACACACATGCAATCCCTCTGTTTGGTTGTAATGAATGAATAAAACTGGAGATTTCTCATAGACTAAGGTAATGAGAAAAGAATCAAAATGGTCCATTGACTCTTTATAAAAGATCAAAATGATCCCAACTATATTAAAAAATCATTTTTGGTCCTTCAAGTCTTTAAAAAGGAATCAAAATAGTCTCATGGTAAGACTATTTTGATTCCTCTTTAAGGAGATGAGAAACTAAAATGATATTTTAATATAATTGAGAATTATTTTGTTCTTTCATAATGAATCAATGAATCATTTTGGTACTTTTCTCGTAAGGTAATTAAACAGTTGAATTACGCAGGAAAGTGCAACAGAAGAAGCAAATAATCTTCGCAAATGCTATGAATGTGTTTATAATTGAATAATAAAATAATTAAATAATTTGAACACCTAAATGGGCAGCCGCAGGAGTACAGTAAATTTAGAAATAGCAAGTATAAGTGGCAACCATCATTTTCCTTAAAAAAATCATTATGTTTAAGTGTATTTCCCTACACAACTTATGTAGGGTAGCATAAATCAATTTACAAAATCAACATAACTTACCACTAAATAAAAGTTTAAAATAGTAATCAAATGAACTATGCTCCACATATAGCTACTCTATGATTAGTCTAGATAATGGTGCCACACCCTGTGTTAAAGCCGTATCGTTCTTGAAGCTTCTCTTCAGAAAATTTCAGTAAATCACCAACAGTGTTTACCCCAAGATCATTTTGTAAGGAGCTTCCAAGTTTCCCCCCAAGCTGTTTCCTGCAAATAGTAAATCTTAGAATGCAGTAAACCCAATGCATAAAAACAAACTTGGTTTAGTGCTGACGACAAATAAAAGTTATCAGACAAGAAAAAAAAAATTTACACCAATGCAACAGAGGAATGGCTCAGAGACAAATTGCAATTAATACTGTAAAAAACGGAAAGAAGACAGAATAATACATCTTCTTTACTGGCAAAGAAGCAAGCAGGTCTTTTACTGCTGATGATGGCACAATAGTTTGCTGTGCTGGTTTGTGCATTCCACTAGCAAGTTTTGCCAACATCTGAGATGAAGCATGTAAAATAATATTTCAAGAGCAATTTTTCAAGTTAAAAACTTACAAATAAATTGGAATTGATAGGAGCACAAACTACAGTTTGTTTTTATTGTCTCTAAAAAACTGACACTATGTGTATTCATTTGAAGCCAAGAACAAAGGAATTGATCCAAACAAACCCAATCTGATTATTTGGATCAGTCCAATTAGAACATTGGAGTTAGTTTCAGTTACTGAATTTGAGCCTCAATTTGCCAAAATCGATTCTGAAAATTCCACAGTCAAACTAAATAACCAAACAGTTTCCAAAGTGTTGCTACCTCTCACATGTAAATAAACCAGGGCAAACAGTTCAGTCAACAAGATCTATATTGGATAAACAAAAAAATGTTTGATAATCTTCAGAGACAAATATATAATAAACAAAATAATCTAAAGAGTGTTCTGAACACTCTGAGTAAATAAATGATAAATGATTGCATATCTCAAATTATGTTCAATAAGTTTAAGATGTGTACGGATTCTAGAACCAATGGGTTAGTATGCCAAAATCTTGAATCCCACATAGCCATATATAGCCTCAATGCATATTCCGTCACTTCCATTTGATCTAAACATACATTTGATTTATTATCAGTTAATTATTCAATTACAACTTTCAATTATAGATAAAAAGTTGGCTATTTACAAGAGGGCTTGTCTAGATGTTAAATACATTTTATAAAATTATATAATTGAATTCATTTAGCTCCCCCATGGTTAAACTACAAATTTGTGTGGCATGGCATTATCATCCCAACTCCAGCAGTCATTTAATCATCAATGGAAAGGTTCCGGCTTCGCATGCAGTGGCAATCCAGTTTTAAAAACCGGTAGGCCCAAACATGTGTCATCGGATTGCAGGTCAAATCCAGAAAAACAAGGCCCAACTAACTGGGTTTTAAAACTATGACTTAAGCTAATAAAAAAAATTCAGATGCATGGTAAGAGCCCATTAGAGTCCTTGATAAGCTACTAAGTGTATCCATGAACTACCTTGTTGTGGGCAATCCCAGCAGAACATGTGAACTCAGTTTCCTTCAGAACTTCACCCCGCAAATGTGCAACTATAATGGCTCCACAAGCTAATAATTTATCCTGATGGATGGCATCACTTCGAATAAACCACCTTTGTACATTCTTTTCTCGATCTTCATCCTGAACGAGTCAAAATATCAGGATCAGCTTCCAGCAAAAACGGAGAAGTAGAGCAATCGCAGCTAAAACAATAGCTGCAAAAATATGCTGTCACAAAGATAGAAGGAATAATTGAAACAAAAAAAGAATCAGATACTTCCACTTCTCCCAAAGCATCTTGTTAGATTTTAAGAAGATGATTTTAATTAGTGGCCATATTCCAAAATTATGTTTAGAATACATCTTACGCCAATCAGACCAAGAACATGTGATTTCAAGGCCTCTTCATCGATGTCTTCTAGTGCCTCAGGAGGAGTTTCCGATAGCATTGATTCTGCAGCATCAGTCAGGTCAAGATAAACTTCATCAATTGATGCACGCTCACACCTTCCTTTTGTTGAGAGTATGGAGACTACCTGTAAATTTTTACATCAAAATTGGTGGAGTAATTTGCAAATGGAGAATTAAACTCTCCCTTTTATGCGCCACTTATAAGCTCATTTGAAATAAGCCTCAAAGGATTCAATACCTCAGAACCAGCACTCCTATATGCATTCAGATCAGCTTTACCACGTGCAACAGGAACCTGAACCAACTGTATATTTGGGCAAACCATTTCAGCCTCAGCTCCTCGCATTGAACTGAGGTTCTTGAATTTGCATACTACAAGTTAGTTGCCAGGATTGAATCACAAGAATAAAAAAGTAGAACAAGCTCACCGTTTCACCCCAAATTTTCGAGCTTCATAGCTTACTGCAATCAAAGCCCCACCTTTCCAATCATTATACTGCACTACAGCAGTGGGCAAACCCCTAAGTTTGGGCTGCTTTCTTTGCTCCACTGCATGCAAACATATACATACATACATATATATATATATATATATATGTCAGTAGTTAAGAAACATGATCTACACCCTGCAAATATATCAAATGCAATACTTCTCTAGGAAAATTTCTACCAAGCTATTGAAACAATCCTTTTTTTTAAGCATACAGAGGACAATGATTAGATGATCCAGTTTCTAATACAAGAACAATATAGATGTGCTGATGTAAATAAACTTCTCCTTCAGCCATATATTGAAATGAAAAAGTTCATGTCATTGGAAAGGACCGCAATGGTGTACCACAAAGCAAAGACAAGAAATATATGATTGTTGCCCACCAAAAAAGTGATGGGCTGATTGATTTGCTAGTTATTCTAAATCTTTGAGCTACACAATTTGAATCTCAAGAATCAAGTATCACGAAGTGAGAGAATTTCAAGCGGGACTCTTCCTTACCTAGAACCATATAATTGGCTCGCATAGACTCACTCTACTCAGTAGATAACTTTATCGTACTTCATTTATTGCAACACTCTTTACTTTCTTGCCATTGTTCTTAATTCTGCTCATTTCACTCTATGCTTACGATAATCTCACAACAAAGATCTCATCAACCTAATTGAGCTCCAATATTTTAAATATAAAGATTCATGCGCTTGACTGACATTCAACACCTTGAATTTTAAAATATTGGAAACAAATTGAGCTAATGAAATTACTCCAAATTCAAACTATAAAAGAAAATATATATAGCTACGGATGATAATAGGAAAGTATAGTATAATGAAGGAAATAATGAAAGAGAAAAAGGGTCATTGAGTAAGGTGAGCCAGCATGCATTGATTATAAGGTTTAGGGTAAGCAAGAGTAGCTCAATACCTAACACCTCTATCTTTCTCTTTCTTCCTCTCTCTATGGTACTTGGATTCTTAGATTCAAGGCAAATGGCTCAAATTCCTAGAATAATTAGTGGATCAAGAAGTATAGAACCAACTCTTTTCTTGTAATAAAATGCCTCATATTTATAGGCACAATTGGAAGCTTATGGGAGGGTCTTTACATCATATCAACTATTAAGGAGTGAATCAATAGAGACTAAAGTTTATCCTGAAATACCAGTGGTCAAATTTACTTTCAACCCAAAGCTTAAGCCTTCAAATAAGAGTCAACTACTTGGTATCCCAATATCAATATATTTTTCAACTAGCCAAAGTGGGACTAAACACAATAATCTCATATGCTTTAACAATCTCCCTGTCACTTAAGAGCTCCACACATCAATCATCACTCCCTTTCAAATGGGAACTCAAAAGGTATTATGCATCAAAAGCTTGTTCAATCATATGGATTCGTTGTAACAAACTCACATTCATAAACTTAGCTTAACCATGGTGGAAAGCATTCAGACCCATAGAAGCTGCAAACTACATGAATCACTTGATTCTTGTCAAACCAGCAGTTCTAATACCACATGTTAAGGAATGAAACAAAGGGAAAATGAATTTTGGCATGAAAATCCAATAGTAAAGCTTATTTAAATCCAAAAGCTTAACCAATGAGTGAGGGTCACTCACTTGATATTTCAACCATGATATATTTTCAACTACTTGATGTGGTTGTTGAATCCTTTAAGAAAAAATTTTACTTGTGTTCAAACACAAGGTGGTTTGACCAAGTATTTCCCTATTTCGGTTGGATTACATCAAGGATCAGCCTTAAGCCCATATCTTTTTGCTTTAGTCATGGATGTTCTCACTAGACATTTGCAAGAGGATGTACCTTGGTGTATGCTTTTTGCTGATGATATTCTTCTTGTTGATAAGACTAGAGAGGGAGTTGAAGGTAAACTAGAATTGTGGAGGTCAACTTTAGAGTCTAAAGGTTTTCGCTTGAGTAGATCTAAAACAGAATATATGGAGTGTAATTTTAGTAATAATAGACCTAGTGAGTGCATTGTGACTTTGGCCGATCAAGTCATTAATAAGAGTACACGTTTTAGATATCTTGGATCTATTGTTCAAAGTGATGGTGATATAGATGGGGATATTATCAGCAGAATCCAAGTTGGATGGTTGAAGTGGAGGAATGCATCAGGCTTATTGTGTGATAGAAAAGTACCTCTCAAACTTAAGGGAAAATTCTATAAGATGGTGGTGAGACCTGCAATGCTTTATGGTGCCGAATGTTGGCCATTAAAAGAGAAGCATAATTCTAAGTTAAGTGTTGCAGAGATGAGGATGCTCAGGTGGATGAGTGGCTTTACCCTTAGAGATAGGATACGAAATGAGCATATTCGTGAAAAGGTTGGAGTAGCTCCAGTGGAAGATAAGATTAGAGAGAGTCGCCTTAGATGGTTTGGTCACGTAAAACGGCGGCCTCCCGATGACCCGGTTAGGAAAGTAGAGGTCTTAGATTTGACTTATGTTAAGAAAGGTAGAGGTAGACCTAAAAAGACTTGGTTAGAAAATATTAAAAATGATCTTTCTTTATTAGATTTAAACGAGAATTTGACTTTTAACAGGACACAATGGAGAAAAAGGATTCATGTAGCCGACCCCACGTAGTGGGATAAAGGCTTGATGTTGTTGTTGTTGTTGTTGTACTTGATGTGGTTGTAAATCCCATATTCCTGCATGTCTTACAATCAAACCCGTAACAATCTATGTAGTGCCAATAACGACTTGAGCAGCCCCTATCTTCCATGTCACACTTGATCAGATGTAGACTCCACACATTAGATTTGATCAAGACTGCTCATCAATTTGATCAATACCATGGACTATCCAAGCCATAAAATATGGTTCAACTAGACAAACAAAGTAGTATACATTGTCCAAACAACTTTGCAGACTGGTTAATGACAAAATATTTACATTGCAACCATGGGCGAAGGGAGGGGGGGGCACGTGCCCCCCCCCCCCCAAAAAAAAAAAACTACTTGCAACCCCTTGTCAGTTTTCATTTTATTTATTATAGGCTTTTCTCATTTCAAGTCTTCAATCCACCTTCTACCCGGACCATGCAATGCTTCAGCTGTAAAGAGAGAAGGACTATTGGGGTAAAATAGGTTCTTAAAGTTATTTATTAATCTGATTGTTTTAGTGGCTTAAAGGGGCTTAAAGCTAAAACTGAAAGCCTAAAGGGGCTTAAAGCTGATTGTTTTAGTGGCTTAACAGAGCAACAAGTTCTCCAACGTGGAAACCTGCTCTAACTTTTGTAATTCTTCCTTTTAAAGTTATTTATTAATCCAGAGAAGCCACAAACATCTTTTTCTGGACACATGAAAAGCATCAATGGTTCGTTTTCCCCTTAGCTCCTCTCTCGCGACTCATGACCTCGAGCATGGCTTTTGTTTTCCCTTTCACTCCTCTCTCGCCCCCAAACGAAAACCGCCCGTGGCAGATGTTTATGGCTTCTAAGCTCTAAGGGCCATTCTTAATTTTGATCTTATTGCTCCTCTTGACTCCGGTAATAAGACGGCAAATGAAACTATTTTAATGTATTCTAACCTTCCAAATGAGACGGCAAACAAACTATTTTAATTTAGGCCCCTCCTGAATAAAATTTTTTGCTCCGCCACTGATTGCAACAACTTCCATATTCTGCATGGAAAAGCTGGTAATGACCAATGAACCAAATCTATGACAAGGTATAAGCATACTGATGCAGAATCTTGTTGGGATATTACAAAGCCTTGGCCTTCTCCAAAAGCTTTAAAATCACTTACAAGAAATATTTTTAAGCTAAACTTTATTTACCAAGCAAAACAAATTTCTAATCCTGTGACCGCAGAAATTTAGACTACTACTGAATTTTAAAACATCAAATTAATCAATGAGCAAAACTGCATCTTGTATGATGAGCATGCACCTAAATATAAGTAATTCAAACCATATAGAGCTAGCAACCAGACCCATCTGCTAACTGCTAAGCAGAAAATATCATCCAAAAAAAACCCTAGAAATGCTTCATGTAAGAAAAAAAAAATGAAAGCTCCTGCTCATAAATACTGAAAAAGACAAGTTTTACGCATGTGATTCGGTCAACTCTCCGGCTATAGTTTCAAAAATGCAGGTTAAGGACAAGTTATCACTTATAGGGCACAAAAAACATAATTAAGAAAAAACTCTTTAGAAAATAAAAACAAATTAATTGACGGGAGACCTTGGACATAGAAACAATCCATGTCGACGTGAGCAATTACGCGGTCTCCTTGAAGATCTGGTCGAGGGATCGGCATCTTCGTCCTTCTCGCTTGCTTTCCGCTTGCCGCTCCTTCTATGCAGCTCCTTCGAGTACCAAGTGCGTAGTTCACATTCTCCCACGGCCCAGTAGTCTACGATCAATCCCCTTAGCTTATTTGGTTACGAGTAAATTAAATATAAGAGTTTTAAAATTTTAAGCGTTATTAATTTTTTATGTATTTATAATTTTTAATTTATTTTATTTATTTAAAATTCACTTAATTCAGATTAATTTTAAACACAATATATCTATATTTATATCTATACTACTATTATAAAAGGGGCTTGAATTTTCACCCCTAATAAATCTTGTCCATTCATTTTATTTCTTCAAAAATTATTCTAACCCTTCATTATATTATAAATATTTAATAAATCTGAAAATATCTAATAATTATTTAACAATTAATAACATAATAATACTACTGCTAAACTTATTTCAATAAAGGTATTAAATCATGTCATACGCCTACTGGAATCAATTACTTCAAATTCTTAAAACTGATTCTCAAAAAAATTAATTTGGCAGTTTCCGAAATCCGATTCTTAATATTGCTTTTTCAAATAATTAATTAATCCCTTATGTAGGCCTTTAACTGCTTATTAAAACTGCATATTTATTTTTTTTAACCGTCTATTTCCTCACGATTCCCTCCGTTAAATTAATTTCGGCCATTGTCCTAGCTTCGTCTGCCCTAGCTTTCTCCCACAATCCTCTTCTCCGTCAGCCTCATCTCCGTTAGCTTGATGAAGGAAACTATCGAATCCGTCGGCAAACGGTTCGAATCTCTAAGGTAACCGTCGATTCCTCCGTTTTTTTTAGCTTGCCCTAGCTTCGTCCCCAATCGTCTTCTCCATTATCTCTCTTCAACTTCTACAACGCTTTGGACTCTCGATGCAAGGAAAGTGTGGAACCTTTGGAAACGGTTCGGATCTCTCTGAGATAACCGTCGAAGCTTTTATTCCTCTCGGTACTTCGGAAACGATATGCATCGGAAGTACTTAAGCTTTTCTCACTTGTTCTCCTTTCGTGGTTTGCATTTACTTTTTGGATATCTATTTTTTCGGCTTCGAAAGATCTTAACTCTTTTGGCTTCAAAGATTATTTTAGCTTCAAAGATTTAGGTAATGAATTTATCTGCATTTTACTTTCGCCATTTTTTGTTAGATCTTATAGCTTATATATTTATGAGTTCATTTCTAAATCTTGCTTAAATTAATTGATGAGTTCATGATGTCTGTTAAAATACAATACTTTACTGCAGAATTCACTGTAGGTCTAGGACTCCGAATGAATCTCAAAGTCAATATTGTTCTTTTATGAGACATGAAGAAATTCAAATTTTTTATGATTAGTTCTCTGTACAGCATATAGCTATGTCATATTATTTATATAAAATAATTTTGGAATACGAAATCTATTTGGTTTGCAGTTTTCTGCTACTCCGAATGAATCTCAAAGTCAATATTGTTCTTTATGAGACATGAAGGAATTCAATTTTTTAATGATTAGTTGTCTGTACAGCATATAGCTATTTCATATTATCTATATAAAATATTTTTGGAATACGAAATCTATTTGGTTTGCAGTTTTTTGCATGTTCTGTTTATTGTTTGGTTTAGAGTTCTAAATATGATTTGCGCATAAGAGATTCGGTATCTGACATCTCATGGAGTTCTAAATAATCTGCACTTTACTTCCACCATTCTCACTTTTTCCAGTGGTTCGCATCTTATAAATGTTTGACAGACATGCACGCATAAAAATTAATAAGACTTCTTCTTCTTTAGGCTTCGTTTAGTAAGCCTTCTTCTTCAAAGGACGGAGAATTTAGTAAGATTCTTAGATATTTTTATCTTCTTCTTTGTTATTTGTATTTGTCATTTGACTCAATACATGTTGATATCGAGGAGTTAGTAAAGATATATAAATAAATGTGAATAATTTTAGAGCTAAACAAATGAAGCTAAATAGAGTTGGGTAAGATTACAATTATGTAGAGGTTAAGGATGGTTTCTATTTTTAATGCACGGACAAAATGAAACATCTTACTCTACAATTACATTTGACTCACTGCCAGAAAACAAAATGAAACAAAACTGCTAGAAAAGAAATCAAAAAACTCTGAATCTGAATCCTTCCACTCTACAACTTTCCTCATAAGCTCCACCTTCTTCTCCACATCAGCCATTTATTTTGGAAAACAGAGGGTAATATTACAATTATGCACGAGTCTTATTGCACATATTTGGAAATGCACATGCAATTAAACTTCAATTTGGAAATGCACGTGCAATCTTTTAAATGGAAAATATGGGTAATATTACAATTATGTAGAGGTTGAGTAGCTTCGTTTAGTAAGCCTTCTTCTTCAAAGGAGGGAGAATTTGTAAGATTCTTTGATTTTTTTATCTTCTTCTTTGTTATAGTCTTTTTATTATATTTTTAAACATATTTCTACTATGTTGGTCTATCAGTACCTTAAAACAATTCTAATATATATATATATATATTATTATTATTTTTTATTTTTTTTATTTTTTTTTATCAGCTCTCTCGCGGTTTGCAATTTGTTTCTCAGTCTCTATTCTATCGGCTTCAAAGATTAGGTAATGAAATTATTTGTTGATGAATTGATTTTTTTTTTCTAACTGTGATTATTGTACATTGCTTTTCTTTATTTTGTTATTTGTCATTACTTTACAACAATTTGAATATTTCTTCCTGATAATATTGGCAATATTATATTTTAGTTTTTCTTCTTTATATTATATTTTTCTTTTATATTCACCCTTTCTCATGAAATATCACGCAATTCTCAAACTTTTATATTGCAATATAATATAAGCTCTCAGTTAACGGGCATTAATACTTAGAAGAGGCCGATTGCTTCCGATTCTCCGACAAACATTATTTTTGTTTAGACCAAGTTGTAACTTGCACTAATTTCAATTCCATTATCTTCCTGTATTACTACATTCTACGAACGATGGTTCACTTATATTGAGATCGCTGAGTATGTTATGGAAATTATTAGTTGTCTGCACTCCTGGATGTCTTCCGAGAGAGATCAGATTGTAGCAATTTTTAATTTTCCGGTATCTAAGTGCTGCGATTCTTGATATTTCATCAGCTAGAGGAAGAGTTGTTACAGGTGATCTTCTACTAATTTGTTGTGAATCTGTATGAGTTAAGTGGAGCTTTTTGTTTTAGCTACATCTCTTATTTATTGGAAATGAAACCAGCTCATCATTCTCCTCAATACTCTACTTTCTTTAGGAGGCGATACTTCTCAATGGCTCCATTAGCAACACTGTTGGTTCACTTATATTGAGATCGCTGAGTATGTTATGGTAATTATTAGTTGTCTGCACTTCTGGATGTCTTCCGAGAGAGATCAGATTGGAGCAATTTTTAATTTTCTAAGTATCTAAGTGCTACGATTCTTCATATTTCATCACCTAGACGAAGAGTTGCTACAACTGGTTTTCTAATAATTTGTTGTGAATCTCTCTGAGTTAAGTGGAGTTTTATTTCAGCTACATCTCTTATTTATGTGGGGTTTCTGTTTCTGTGTAGTGAAAGTCTCAGATTTTTAACTGAAATTTTGTTTTGTTGTTGTATTTGGATGATTATCTTAGACTTGACAGAGATTTTATTTTGCTAAATCTTCTAGATAAACGAACATATCTAGCAGAGTTTTTATTTGTTCCTGGACCTTCTCACCGTTAAAAGTACTAAATCTTCTATATATATCCAATATGATAAGTTATTGTATAGTGTTAAAAATCATGCAAAGAATAGTATCAATCTCTAATTCCCTGAATAATATAGAAGATGGATGACACATACGAAGTCAAGATGCTAGACATGAATATATTATTAGCAAATTTGGCTGTATAAATAATGTGGAAGATTAAGGTAGAGATATTTGATTCTTTAATGTTTGTTAGAAATAAACGTTTATCATCTTAGAAGCCATGCATGATCTATATATTTCCTACTCCAAGTGAGGTGCCATGTCCATTAAACTCCAGATTATATTATTATAGTGCTGCCTCAGAAATTTGGTGTTATTGTGTTTATGGCATTAGAAGAAATACTTGATGTGTTATGCTTCATATAATATTTGAGCAAAATCTTGTGTTATATTTTGAGCTTTGACCTTTTTTTGTGGGAAAAAACTTATATAATAATTTTATTATAATTATCACTTTTAACCAATTTTATTATAAATAATTCATTTTAATCATAATACAATAGTAGTCTATATATGTATGGACATCATAGCAAACATTTCATAGCTTTTTGTTATGCATAACAGGAATTAACGTCGTTTAGAAAGTAATCATGGAAGTTCCTAGGGAAATTGCATCGTGACACAAGTTTGTAGTTCCTATTGCTTATGTTCTGTTAGAGTAATAATTTGCTGCCATACTTTTTTTAACTTGATAACTGGGCATGGCTTTTTGTTGACTTCTGGATATCATTCCAGAGTATCTAAAATAAGGTTTCTTTATTTGTTACTTTCATAGATGCTCTATTTGGTATATAGTTGAACTGGACGCTTTGTTGTAAGTTCAAATTTTTCTTGCAAGACATAGCCAAGATATTTCCCTTTTATCTGAAACATCTGAGTGTGTCTTAGCGTTCTAAAGACGATGAACTTTTAGGTGGTTATGCTAATAACAATTTAGAAAATCAACTATATGTCCAACTCTTATAGCTATGCAATATTCGATGTGCTTCTCAGTCATATGTTGTGAATATACGGGAAAGATGGATGATTCGGAATTTGGTGGCCTTCTTCCGTTTCATATATGAGATCCAACTTTATGTGAATGGTTGGTTTCTTTGATGCAGATTTGGTTGAAATTATTATAAGGAGACTAATAAATTTTCACAAAAGTATTTTATGTAAACTGGGAAAATCAGTTAAGATGATTTTTTTTTTCATGGAGGAATTTGCAAGGGTTTTTGGTTGAGATAAGATAGGTTTTAATCTGTGGATTTCAGGACTTAAACTTTGCATTTTACTTCTAATCTAAGTCTTTGATTTAATATGTTCCAAAATTAAAATATTGCTTTCAGATTTGTTTATTGCTTTGATTTTACTACCTATTAATGTACAACTTCTCATCTTATTTTTTTAATAGAGAATTGTTAAATAAAATTCAGTCTCATAATCTCCAATTTTTTTCTCTTATCTTCTCAATCTAATTTTCAAGATGGTATCAGGCATTTAGGTTCCACCGCCTGTAAGGTTTGAATGTCCTTTAATATGAAGTATCTCCTTGATGTTGATGGGTTATTCACAAACATTGAAAGCCTCTTGTCATCCGACAAGAGTGGGAAAAAATACATGAATGATCTTTTTGGAAAGAAAATTATGGCAATTGCCTCTAACAAGCCAATGATAAAAATTTGATAACTTCACCACCGGAAATCAACTTCAAATGGAAAACTGAGATAAAAATTTTGAAAAATTCATGATGAAATGATCGACTGGAAAATTTCAAAGAGAATTAGTTACAACAATAAATTGCAACAGCTCTCTCCTTTTTGTTTTAGTCATCTAGATAAGAATGTAAGACAACAAACTTTTTTCCTAAGTACATCATTGAGAGACATCAATCTAAACATAATCGTGTTTTTGTGAGTAGAAAAATGTTGTCTAGATAGAGATGATGCTGCAGAGTTGATTTAATTTGTCTAAAGGCTGACTTCTCTATCACCGTCTAAATTTAGTCGGTGAGTCGTTTTGATTACTTTAATTCACTATATACTCCAGTCAACACACTCAAATTTATGATGTTAATTTTTTTTATTTAATATTAATGTTTAAAATTTTATTAACGTGCAATTTAAAAAATGTATAACTTTCAAGGATATCCTATTGAAAAAAATAAATTTTCTATTTATTAACTAATAAACAGAACTTAATATCACAATATTTCATGAATAATAGAAAATTCATGTCATATAAAATTTATTATAATGGTTATAATTATTTATATTAATAAATTTTTTAATCTTAATAATGATAATATAATTTAAATATTTATAATATGAATTTTTAATTTTAATTTTTTGATCACGTGCATTTAATACACGGGCATTTTTACTAGTCAATGAAGTTTCACTTATCACCACCCACAACTTGACACCCATCACAACTATTATCCCCTACCTTTTTTATAATTACTAATTCAATATGCACATATTAATCTATAATTAAATATGTTAGAATTTTAGTTTCATAAAATTTCAAATAAATATATAAATATTATTGTGTGACAAAAAATTTATGACCATAGAAAAAAAGTTTAATATCTTACGATTGTATGAATTTTCAACACATTAAAAAAAAGTTGCAAAAGTATACCAAAGTTCTCACACGAAAAATCGAAAAAAAGAAAAAACTACAATGTTTGACCTAGTTGAAATAATTTCAGCGATGTTTAACATTAGTTATAGATGGTGTTCGCCCTCAAAATTGGGGGGATTGTGCACTATAACGGACATAAATTGTAAATAACAAATTTCATGATGAAAGTTACATAAGCTTTAAAGCATTATATTTATCTACGAGAGATTGTATATAACCTATTTAATGAAAGAACGTCAAAGATCAACAAAGCCAAACATAGTCTCGGTATTGACACCAAATGTCAGAGTTGGTGTCAATTGTGTGCATCAATCTTATTGATGATGACAAGTATCAACATTGGTGGCAACGACTAGCGTTGAAGTAGCTGAGCAATAGTTGCTATGTAAAATTTATAGATACAGTTCTGTCCAACAAAATTTTTATCATATCCTCTAAAATAATTATTGCTTCTGTAATAATTGAACTACCTGTAATGACATGATTTGGATTAGGTTAGACTTGCAGGCTATTTATCATCTACTAAATTTATGTAGATTTTTAGAGTTATTTTTATTCCTAATTTAGTTACAAAAAAATTCATGGAGAGAAACATTTGATAAGTGGAGAGTGTCCCTTAGGGGCGATGCAATGCTTTCATGTTGGTGTTGCGACGCTCTTCTCTCTATTTACATAAATTTGACAAGTAGAGAGTGTCCCCTGGGGATGCCGCGGTACTATCATATTGGTGTCACAACACTCATCTCTATGTTCTTAGGATAGAATTCGTCCTTTGGGGGCGTAGTGGCACCAAAGCCTTAGCCCTTCAGCATTTAAAAAATAATAATTTATATAAATATCTAAATCCACTTAAATGATGTCATTTTAGTCTTGGTTGTGGATTGCTACATACGAGAGGAAGAGGAAGAAGAAAAAAAATGAAAGGAGAGAGAAAGTCTGTTTCGGGGGTCTTTGTGCTAATTTGTCTGTCATGCCAGTTAGAAAACTTATGTGGCAATACTTATGTTACAATTACCCTACTTTGATTTTTAAGAATCTTATTATTTGTGAAGGTTATTGTATTTAATCGATATATCTAATTATCCAAGAAATTTCATCTTGTCACTTTTGTTATATATATTATTGTTCTAGTCATTTTGCACATATGAGTATAATTATTTTAAATTTTGCACATATGAGTTATTATAAGGATCTGATATCATATACATGAAATACATGAAAGATATACAGGCTTAATATTGTACACATGATATACTTATAAGGTATAAAGGTCTAATATTGCACACATGAAATACTTGGGACGTATAAGGGTCTGATGATGAATATGGGAAGTGAATAAGGGCCTCAGGAGAAATTGACGCAATGTGTTTTATTTCAATTATCTTTATATTACAATATAACACATGTCATTACATTAAATTTTAGGGAAAGAAAATGAACAAGTTGAGTAGAGTTAAAGGTGATAGATTTCTATCCATATATATTGTCACGTCCAAATATCTAATTGGAAGGAATTTTTCTTATATACATATTTTTCTTTAATATTTACAAACTCAAGGCCTTTCTATATCAACAAATAAATAGTAAACGATAATATTAATATCCTTTCATTTAGTTCGCCATATTCTACAATCAAAAGAGTTGCACTTAATAATTATAGTCTAGTCTCTCTTTTCAACCAATCATATACATTTATCATGAATGTCAAGATAATAAGTGTAATACCAAAATTTACAAGTAATGAAAATTCAATAGCCAATTCTTTTAAAGTTAAATAAGTTTAGTATAATGCACTCTTAAATAAATTAATAATTATTTAACATTCAATTGTTGTTTAGGAATTGCTGTTAAGCAACTTCGTTTGGGACAATTTTTTTATTACTTTTTAAAACGGAGTTTTAGTAAAAAATTAAATTTTAATTTTTTAACTAAAACTCCATTTTAAAAAGTAATAAAAAAGCCGTCCCAAATGAAGCCTAAATTAAGTAAACTATTAAATGAAATTGATTATTCATTTATGCCTGAAGAGATGTTTTATTTTGACGTGAATGTATGATAGCAGTTAGTGGGCCTCTTATCCATTCATTTTCCATTTCTTTTTCACACAAGCAAGGCAGACAGTTAGAGAAGTATGCAGGCTATAGCAATGTGAATAATTCCTCTTATTATTTGGTTTGATTTCAAATCACAGTGAATATTAAGAATTCTCTGTTTGGAATAGAATTCACGCAAGCATTTTCCTCTGGAATTCGCAAGCCAGAGAAGTCCCGCAAGCAAGCAGAGGAAATCCTGTTAGAATTCGGCACAGTGCCTGTAGAAGAATTCGCAGAAATCACTGTTGCATGAGGCGGCATAGTGAATTCCTGTAGCAAAAAATTGGCAAAGGGAATTGGGAAGTTCGGGTGAAGGGATTTTTCTTTTGTGGCTGTGAAGGAAGGAAAGCAATAGTACAGATAATTAAGTGAAATGATGTTATTAAAAAACTGTTATTAAGATTCGATGTGATTAGTATAAAACTATGGGATGAATTTTAATTTGATGTAAGTGTGCAAATTAATTGTGAAAACAGTGAAGGATTAAGAGGTTAGGTTGGAGAAGAAGATTAGGAGATTAGGTTGGAGAAAGAAGTATTTAAGTGAATGGAGAATAATAGATAATTGAAGGAAAAGAAAGAAGGTAAGTATTTTGGTATATTTATAGTTGTATTTTAAATTTTCAAAAAGATAATAATGACTTCTGAAGCAAGTATATCAAATGTTACCAATGGTATGTAGGAATTGCATGAATATATGTAGAAAGGAGATTTTGAGGTGACTTATAATCGAAGAGTAGAAGTGAAAGTTTGGAGGAGACACAATTACAAGAATGATTAATTCTAAATATTTATGATGTTATTTGAATTGGTTGAGAAAATAAATGCTTTATGAGGAATTCCAATAATGATAATGAGAATACTTCCAAGTTTTTATGTATGATCAAACACTTGCATATATAAATCATTAATGTTTATAATAAGATTTATGATGATTATTTGAATGTTTTTATAGTTGTAATAATAAATTGAAAGGAGCTCATTAAGTTTCATATTGGCAATGCATCCTGGTATGTAAGTAAGATATAGATTCTTATGGAATTTTGTATATGGTAAGTTAAGTATGAATTATGAATGTGAAGTAGTGAATATCAATTTAAAATAAAATTTGGCTATAAAATGATGTATAACTTACAAATGCAGGTGGGGCAAAAGGGTCCCCATATAAGACACTACATTGTAAGTAGGGTAAAAGAGACCCCAAAAAAATATGATACCTGCATAGCAAGTGGTGCAAAAGGGACTCCTAAAGAGGCAAAAGTGACCTACTTGATGATAATGCCAGGTTTACCTAGGCTCCGATCCATTGAATATTATTATGAAAGTATAGTCAAATCCTTTAAATGCTAAAATTAATATTCAATATAGACTTCAGAAAAAATAAAGACTCATGTTAATTATGATTTTATGATGTTTTATAAGTATAGGTAAGTTTATTCAATGATGATTTCAATATTATGATTTAGTATAATTATTATATTTTAACTATTATTTATATTTGCATAATCTATTGAGCCTCATAATTCACCAATTATTTCATACTAGTTGTTGTTATAAGAAAAGGAAAAGAAAAGATCGATGCAGACTAAGTTGTAAGTATTTCAATTTTATATATTAATGTTTGTCTCTATTTGTGAGTCTACATTTGAGGTAAATATATAGTTCACTAATGTATTAGTTTGAATTTCTTTAGTGGCTCTGTGCTCTGAAGTATTTATTTTGATGAAATTGTATCTCTCTTAGATGCCTCTGTTTATGTATTAAAAGTAAGATTGTTGGATGTTTATCAAAAATGATGAAAAATATTATATTTATGTGCGTGACATTCTACAAAACTATTAAGGGGTACTATGGAGTGTTGCAATAAGTCTATAAAATGAACGTGCATATGATCAGGGTCTCAATAAGTATCAACAGTCTTTTCTCAATAGGAGTCTTATTATTTCCTGAAAATAACGCGTACAAGTAAAATAGAGGTGAGCAACACTTGCTCAGTAGGTTACTTAAAACCTACTACATAATTAATATACACACCTGAAACAACTTGTACACAAGTATAACATCATATGAACAGAAAAATATATTTATAGTAAACTAACATGATATTTATGTTGTATCTTATAACTATCATATTTGTGTTAGTACAAAAACTAGCGTCAACAACAAGTATAATGTTAGAAACAACAATCTAAGCATTCATTAAACATGATGTTAGAAAAGAAATAATCCAATTAAAAAAATAATGTTTAACAATTCATTTCAAATTATTTCACACTTTTTCATTTGCCTCCTTATAACTCTACTTGCTCATATTAATTTCTTATTCACCCCTTATATCTACACTTCCATTTATACCTTCACTTGTTCATATTTTCTCTTTTATCTCTCATACATCTACTTTAACTTATATCTCCACTTGTTCATATCACATCTATTCAAGCATATCAAACGCACTGATGGACAATCATGTAAGTGCACAGGCCCTTATATTTCAACTTAAATGCAGATAAAACATCAACCATCAGCCACCTACATTTTTCTCTTTCTTCCTCCTTCTTACATATTCTCAGACATATGAGCATTGAAATATCATTATTTTCAATATATGTAAATGATATCTAATATATCACAAAATATACAAAATATGCATAAAGTATCAATAATAAATTACCTATATTTTTCTTATTTTCCCCTTTTCACACATTTTCAAACACATGAATACAAAAATATTAATACTTTCAACATGTATGAACAGTATCTAACATATCACAGAAATATATAAATTTCACATGTGCGCCAAAATAATAGATTTTACTAGGGTAAATTTGTGCACACATTTCAATAGTTATAAATCATAAAATCATTCATATGTAATATCTGCAGCAATATTTTGAAGCATTTATTATTTTGTGGCAATTTCTATCAGTATTAATATACTTATTAAACTTTCTAAAATATCATACAACTAACATACCCGATACAAGTTTAATTTATACATGCTAATATGATAAAAAAAATCCATTCTATATTATACTAAAAGTTACACAGCGAAAGGTTTTCCAATCTTTGTAAATTTGAGTAATTGAGTTTTTATAAAATATGACCAAATAAAATACTAAAAATTCACACAAGAGCTATAAAATGCAATATGAATTAGTAGGACAACAATAGTCTACTTTAGCTGAATAATATTCCCAACTAGCCCAATAAATAAAATTAACTCTAAGACATCCGAATCCAAGCTTCTTTCTTCTTCCCTTTTTCCTTTCTCTTCTCTTCTCCTAGCTAAAGAAACAAATGAAATCAAAATGGATTTTGAAAGTAAATTTAGATATTTATAAAAATTATTTTGCCTAGTGTCACGATGCCAAAGCTTCTACACCTCCACACTAACATGACAGCACCACAACACCCCCAAAAGATGATTTCCACTAATAAAATTCTTAAAAATAAAGAGATAAGTGCCGCGGCGTCATGTGTCAACACTGCATCACCACAAACATAAAGGATAGTGTCGCAATACCAACACGAAAGCACCACAATGCCCGCATATGTTACTTCCAACTTGTCAAAATTTTCTCTCAAATTCAACCGAAAAAATTAATATGACTCTAAGAATTAACAGAAAATCGGTAAGTGACCAATAAACATGCATGTTTACTATATCTGAATAAGGTCACTACACATAATTCAATTACTATAGAAGTAATCATTACATGCATGCCTTTTATTTTTTATTTTTGGGGAGATTAAAAAAAAAGGGGAAATGCATGTCTTTTATTTGCTTGTTATTCTTTGCAATCATAGTGATATTATATGATGATGAATAGAGATAGATGTACCATCATTATTATAAATGAATATTTTTATCGTATAGCCATGTGATATAAACAAAAAGATTTTGATGGTTTATTTGTTGTATTTTTATGATATTAGTAGCTCTGTATTATTATTACATATGAAAAAAGAGTTCATTTCAAATAGATCTTGAATCTTATCTATTGCACATCCAACACAACATGACAAGTTCAATATAGATGTTATGTCATTTTGGGTTGTGGGATTATATTCAGGCTACATTAGTTTAGAGATGTGGTCGAGCGATGTTGGTCAAGAGATTGTGGTCAGATGATGGTTTTCGTAAGAATATAGCCACGAGATTGTGGTTAGAAAATCCTAGTAGGCTAAATCGTTGCAATAACCCAAAATTTTTAAAATGAATTTATCTGAAAATTTTGAAGTTCTGGGTTGAAGCGTTAATGCGGTGCTACATTGGCAAGCGCAGGGGTGTAGGTGCCCTGCGGCGCCAAGAATTACCATTGCGGCATCATAGTGTCTATTATGGAGTAACTATAGGTTCAGCAAGCAATGCAAAGGCGTTGGGAAGTTGGGCACCGCGATGCTAGACACTGAATGATATTTTAATATATTTAATATAAATAATCCTCACCACTTAAGTCGTTCCCTCCCTCATTCATTTTTCTTTCCCTGGAAGGAAAGAAAGGAGGAGGGGAGAAGGAATAGAGGAGATCAAGGAGAGAGAGAAGAGTGAGAATGTCCTCTGAGGCTTTTTTGTCCACCATTTCTATCACGAAAATTATTTTGATTATTGTAAGTGACCTCTACTTTACTTATGTTTTCAATGATTCTAGCTAGTTTAGTATATTTGTCCCTCCTGAATCTCATAAAAATGCGGTATCTTCTATTTTAGTGAGTTTTCAACGTGGAGCTTTTGGTATGTTATAGATATTATTATTATGAACATTTTGATTGATTTATATGAAATTTTCCACTTGTTAGTTTTGTATATATGCTACTTTATATGTAATTAGTAGAAATGATTGAGTGTACAATGATCAGGAGCAATATACTAAGTTTTGATATGATATACGCAATATGCATATTGTTATAGTTCATTTGGCATGACATGCATTTTGGCATAATACCTACATATTGATGAGTGTAATGTCTAGATAGTTGTGATAAATACATCTGATATGTACATGATGTGTATGTGAATGATATAATATACATAAGAACAGATAAAATGTATGAACTAATATTTTATAGGATTGATACTGATATAATTGAGAGGAGAGATGATTGATAATATAATATTTGTTATGATGATTAACATGATATAAAATGTGTGTAAGAATAAGCGAAAAGAAATGAACTGACATGCTAGAGGGGGTATATGAGGTTGATGTTGATATGATTGAAATTAATATTGATATGATTGAGAAGCCTAATGACTTTGTTATGGATTACTCCATTCTATGTTGGCTTTGAATATCTCTGTGTTGGATAATAGTATGTTGTGCTCTATGTGTTGGTTTTGAATAACTTTGTGTTGGATGATACTCTGCTCTGCTATCTGTGTTGGCTTTGAATAACTTTGTGTTGGATGATACTCTGCTTTGCTCTATGTATTGGCTCTGAATAACTATGTGTTAGCAACTACTATGCTCTAACTTTGACTCTGATTGATAGATATAATAAATGATGGATATGATTGAGAGACTGTTGATATTAATTGATTAATGAGAATGATTGGCTGATAATTAAGTGTATAAGAAACATGATTGATATGTAGCTGGATTGATAGTATATTGATATAAACATATAAGATATGAAGCTTATGATAAGGCTGGTTTATATGACTGATATGACTAATGATAAGATTGAATATGTCTGATATAACAACATGTGATAAATATATGAATTACCTGACTTACAAACACTGTTTTTATTGAATGCTACATGTTCTTACAATTATATTTTTATAGTGCTCTAAATTGAATGGCTATATGCATGTCATTATGTTTTATGCGTTGACTTCAATCATAGATATCGGTTGCCTATTGGGCTATGCGCTCATTATATGATTTTTACATATTTTCGGGTATGGTAAGGAACCAGTGGAGTGAGGAGGATCGGGGCTACAAGTTTAGGTCTCTGTTTATATTGTTCCTTTTGTAATCATGATGCATTGTATTAGTGATGGATTATTCCAGTTGGACATCATGATTATGGTATATATTATTTTGGGACCTAATACAAATATTTGATGAATAGTAATATATTTATATTTTTCATTGTTTATATTCTCTAGATAAAATTAGTAAGCTCTGATTGTTGTTTAGAGGATACAAAGATACAACTCTTTCTCATTTAGATTATGGGGCATTACAATAGTAGTCAGAAGATCATAGTCAAGTAGTATAGTCTTGGGAAAGTTGTCAGATAATTATGTCAACGTTCCAATAAGAAACGTTGAATAACAATGTTCTTTGGATAGATGTTGGGCAGTAATGGTATGATGTCAGAGAACGAGCAGCAGTGGTTTGACAACAATGGGGGCGATGATGATCTAACAATAGTGGTTGGGTAAGATTGGTCTGATGGTGAACATTGAATCGATGGCCGATGCGACAAACAATCAGTTGGCGATAGTCCAACAGTGGTTGTCAAATGCTAGTGACTGATGGCAGTGAAACTCTAAGATTCTTCAAACATTTTAGTTCTCTTCTCCTTCTCTGTAGCCCTTAATCAATTCTCTCATTAGTTAAAGAGTGAGGGTATATTTATTATTTCTAAGAATGGCATTTAAATAAATCTAGCCATATTCTTGAAACACTCCATTGGATGTCCAACATTGATTCCCTTGAATATAGACTATTCTTTTAACATTTAAGTAGTTTAATGATTTTCAGAATTAAAAGATATTGGACTTATATATTAGATTAGTCTCAATGAGACACTTGATTTGATCATAAGCATACAAGATTTTGAGATCATTTGATCATCCAATTAATGTCCTAATATTTTTAATTGCACGATTTAATCTCATATGGAGTCAAACCTTATCTCTTTCCGCGTATATGTATCTGTCTTGTTGAGAAATTCGGTTTAACAATAAATTTGTTAAAATTGGTGTTTTGGTGGTCCCAATTCTAATTTTAAGAAAATTAAATTTGAATGTTTCCCAGAGATTTATACTTAATCATGTGGATTTTCTAACGAGATATCAAATGTAATATAGAATATGAGATAAATTAATTCATTAATTTTATAAATTTTAAGTATTTATAACATGGCATCTAAATAAATTTAATTATTTTGTTTTATATATAAAAAAAAGATACAAATAAGTGATATTGTTATTGAGGGTCATTATAAGCTCTTTATTTATTCTAATCTATCAAATTTATTAACGAGAAATTTACATACATAGCACAATAAATTTATCTATCTAAATGTATAAGCTAACACTCAAACTATTATATTTTTGTTCTAATATCTTAATATCTACATAACATCAAACCCATCATTAACCAACCCTAACATCACAAAACAACGTTAAAATCCCTCACAAACTCATGATCTGAACCATCACAGAGACTTCGCTCTCACTGCATACAAGAAAATTACAGAAGGGCTCTCTGAGTCTCTGTGATAATTTAGATTATTGGTTTAGACCATCTCCAATATAACTATTCACACTAGTTTGCCGTCCGTCATTCGCTCTACCTGAACATTAAATCCCAAGCCAAATTCAAGAGGTGAACAATGTGATGCCAATATTAACGTCGTACTGTTCACTAACGCCAATTTTTTTTGTATTCAAAAAATTAAGTTAAAAATTATAGGTTATTAAGTGCAGGTTTTTTTATTATTAATAATTAAAATTAATAATTTATAAATACATCATTTTTATATAATTAATTTTTTTACATTAGGTTATTCATTTTAATTATTTAAAATATTTTTTATTTATAAATACATTATGTAATTTATGCGTTCTAATGTAATTTTTATTTTATTTAATAAATACTTATTTTAGTAATATTTATTTTTGTTAAAAAAATTTTAAGCAAGCCTAATTTGAAAAAATGATAAAGACAAAGTTATGATTAAAAATCAACATAAAAAATAAGAAAAAATATACACAATATTCCTTTTTGATGTTAAGAAATAGAGTTTTTAGTGCATTTTGAAGTGTTACGGAGTGGAAAATGAGAGTTTTTCGGTTAAAGATGACCTTATGAGGGAAAAATTATTACGTGCGGTGTCCGGACACATCCGGATTGATCTCTGATCCAGGTCAAGTTGTCGGGCCGCGCGGTAAGTTGGAAAGCACGAGCTAAATATTAATTTTTTATCGAGTTGGGTCATCGGGTCGTCATGTAATGGCATTTTGTTGGAGTCCGGAAGTAAAGCTATATCCGGAGCCCGCACCAAATAGTTTTTCCCTTGCGAGGCCTTTAATTCAAACAACACCAAAGTCTCTCTCTCTCTCTCATCGTTCTCTCTATCTGCTCCCTAAGGCTTCGTTTGGTTATTTGGTACTTTTGTAAAAGGTAGTTTTAAGAAACATCGGTTCATAAAAAAGAGTTTTCTAACGGAGAAGCATATATAAAAAGCTTTTTCAAAACAGCAGAAAAATGATAAAAATGGAGTTATTGGGAACGAGGTTTGACAAACCAAACCGTAAAGAAAAATAAATTTTACTGTTTTAAAAAGAAATAAGCACCAAAAACGCCCAATCAAACTAGGCCTAAGTGTGCGAACAACATTTGTATAAAAGTGCGTCTTACAGGTGTTATGACTTGTGCCTTATCAAATTCTAGAATGATTCGAGCAAGTTTATAATAAATATAAAAAATTCTAGCGACTTACGGTTTACTCTAACCATTTAAGGATTTTTCTGTTTAAATGATTAACTCGGCAAAAATTAATGCTTTCTTCTGCGATAAGTTTGCAAATACCAAATTATTGAAACTCGGATTAACTAATAATCACGCATTAATGATTTAGGATTATTCCAATAGTAAGAGCAATATTTAGGCTATGTTTAAGTAATTTCAGGAAATTTGTAAAATGGCTGAGGATTTGGGAACAAACTGCATTCCGTGCATGCGGCTGCAGCTATTGTAAATTAGGTTATGAAATTATTAGAGAAGTTTTGTTTGAAGTTATTATGTGATTTTTTTAGATATAGATGATAAAATTATAAATTTTTAATAGAGAAATTAAGTAATATAGGGTTCATGATTAGAACAGCTCATGATGCACTCGGTAGGGGTGTCAAAATGAATTTTCGGGTCAAGTTCAGGTACAACCCGAAATGACCAGTGTTCCACTAATCAAACCTGAACCCGACCCGACTAGGCAAGCAGGTCAGGAATTCAGACCCAAATATGACCCGCTAGACTATCGGGTTGACCTAATCTGACCCGCTAACCCAAGTTCCGAGCAGGGCAATATGCCAGCAAGGGCGAGGGCAACTGGGCGAGCTTGGGTGCTAGGTGCGTGATATGCACGGGCAAGGGCAAGACGCAAGCTACAAGATGTGAGAACTAGTGTGGGGTGCGAGCACTGTTGCCGGATGCGAATGCAGGTGCGGCCAGTGGCAGTGCGGAGTGCGAGAGGTGCGTTGCAGGGTGCGACACGAGCGCGGTGTGAGTGCAGGGTGTGAGTGCGAGCTTGCATGCTGGGTGCGACACGAGCATGCTTGCTATGCGGGCTGGGTGCATGTGCAAAATTGAGAAGAGAATGAGCCAGTCGTCACCCACCCAGGTTGCATTCAGGTCACCTTCGAGTTTCCGAGTCAACTCGAACCCAGCCCGATTTCAGAAAATGGGTCTTGAACCTGAACCAGACCCATTTGACAAATGGGTTGAACCGAACCCGAAATGTTTTGGGTTGGATTTCGTGTTAGGTTAGATATTGACACCCCTAGCGCTCGGTTATAAAAGCTACTAAAAACCAATTAGTTTAAATTATTTTGACTATTTTTTTTATCAAGATGTGATTTAAATCAATGAATTTACTTTAAATTAGTATAATTCAAAAATCTCATTGAGCAACAACTAGGATATGTGTTTTGGGCCCTTAGATTTCTAAAGCTCCGGTCGCCACAACTCTACTTGTAGGCCTTAAAGTGTTCAACTCCTAGTAGACAAATGGAGTGACCAAACACATCTTTGCTCTATTTTAACTCCATAGTATAATGTCATTTTCCTCTTCTTTTCTATAATCTCTCTAGTAAGGCTTGTTATATTCTTGTATTTATCAATCTTAGTGCATAATAAAAGGCCGCCTTGTTGTGCAAATAATCTTAGCGAAAATAAAATTCACACAACAAAAACACAATAAACATGACGATTTACGTGGTTCAGCGAAGATGCTTACGTTCATGAGGAGGGGATGATAATTTCACTAATTTGGAGAATAATAGGGATTATAATAGGCTCTCAAGCTCTTTCTTTTTCTCATGTACTCAACAACAGCCCCCATGGCTTTATTTATAAATTTGAGCCAAAGTAAATTAGGAAAAAAACTTCCTAATCTAATCCTAATCAAATCCCAATCATATCCCTAATTAATACAATAATTAGATCCTCTTAATTAATGCATCAATCAAATTCCCAATCAAATCTCTAATTAATACAATAATTAGATCCCCTAATTAATGCATCAATCAAATCCCCAATCAAATCAACTTAATTAGGAAAGTAATATATTACCTAATCAATTACAATAATAAGTCATTAAAGCCCTCCAAATCAAGGCTTATTTCAATTTGAAAGTAATTCCAAATCAATAATTTCTATCTCATCTTTCACTTGACCAATCAGGCTCCAATGTCAAAAGGACTGCACCCAGATGGTTACCTACTATAATAATCTAATTTTTTTAAAATGATTTTTTTAAATGAAAATTCTGAATTTTAGCACCGTGCATTATCGAAGAACAGAGAGGGAAGAGGGAGAAGGTTATTGGGGCTTTTCCATCCGTCAATTTTGTTCAGATATTTTTTCTATTTGTTGTAAATAACTCAAATCTTATTTAAGTTTTAAATGATTTTGATTGTTATATAGATTTTCTTGTAATAAATAGAATTGATTATTTCATACTGCATTTTGATTGTGGCATTTGCATAAGCAAGAAAGGCTAGCTGTTAATACTATAAAATGGGTTAGCTTTTAAAATATAATATCCTATGTAAGAGGATGGGCTGACGGGCTTTCCTTTAAAATAAAGATGGTTTGTGGTATCATCCTAGTTGTAGCTTGTAATAGATGATTGATTACGCCAATAGGTACAGAGTGATGACTCTTTATTGATTTAATAAATATGATAATTGATTAATTAGATAAGTGATAATTGACATAACTGATGACTAACTAGAAATCAGTTGGAATAAAAGATATTGAAAACACCACATTAAAGTTGAATTTTCTTTCTTGCTAAATTATATATTGATGCATGCATATATTATAGCACTGATGATATTGACAAATACATTAATATCATTGATAATATTAGATGCATTGATAATACATAAATAGATGATGCATATGAATAGATAAGATATATTACTTTAGTGATTTATGAATAATTTTTGCTCCGTTGTTTTACCAATTTATTGAATTTTATACAAATTATTAATTTTTAGATTCATTGTAATAATTTCTTACTTTTATTATTAATCATTTTGAGTTTTATTAATAATATTTGGTCATTAACTATATTGACTGCTATTAATTATATTAGACTGAGCATGTCATATTGATTCTTTAGTCCTTGCATCAAAAGCTTTAGTGAGTTTTGAATTATTATTGGGCTTTTTGAGCTCATTATATGAATTTTAATGATTTCAAGTCAGGAAATGAGTCATGGCCTGTTAGAGTGAGATTGTTAGAGATCCTCAGATATTTTTTTTAAATTTTGTTATATATTTTCATTTATTTTTTGTAGTCATGAGCTTGTGATAGATTAGTGATTGTAGTGATATTCTCACTAGTATAAATAATATTTTGAATGAATAAATAGTAAAACAACTTGATGTATATGATTTTAGGTGTCTTCGCTGATTATTATTTATATTGATGATTTATAAAAGCTCTAGTATATTTTTAAAATGATAAATAAATAATTCTTTAAAATTTGATTCTTGGGCATTACACCAACGTACCCCCTCCTAAGGGATCAGGCTGAACGTAGTTCTTCAAACAAGTAGACAATCAATTACGAGTCCTACACCACTATTCTGGTGACTGCATCTCCAAGCCTACATCAATTATACCCTTCAAATATCTCATGATACTCTTTTCAGCTTGTCAATGACTCATTCTTAGATCATGTATGAACCTGCTCACAACTCCACCTACTTGTGCAATGTCTGAATCGAGTTACTCCAAAATCAAACCATATTGTGCTACCAGTGCCAAGTAACCATGAGTCAAGGGATTCTTAACCTTTGGGGGAAACACCTCATCATAAGCAATCCCTTCCCGTTGCATAGAGCCTTTTGCCACCAACCTAGTCTTGTACTGCACATTAGCTTCATGTGATCATTCCTTCTTTACATGTATCCATTTACACCCAATAAATTTACTTCTTAGAGGAAGCTTCACCAGCCTCTAAGTAGCATCCTTATGAAGAGACTCCATATCTTCATTCATATCCCTCTTCCATAGATCACCATCATGACTATCATTTGCTTCCTTATGTGACTAGGAACTTCAGCATCTATGGCTGAAAGTGTAAGTGTAATATGATCCCTCAGCCAAGGTGGTTTTAGGATATTTTGGCGCCTAATCCTATTCCTCATAATAGACTCTTGAGCAGAAATCTCATCCTTAACATCATCTTCTACCTCATGATCTATAGTTGAATCAAGTACCTAGGTAGAAATGATCTACCTCTGTGGAACAAATGGAGTTGTATCAAAATCTAGCTTCTATAATGCATCTGTGATCCTAGTAGAACTCTCTACCTGCTTAGAGTCCCAAAGCTTCAACTTGCTAGTCTCATCAAAAGTAATATCCTTGCTGATGATAATCTTCTTCTCTACTGGATCATAGAGTTTGAAGCCTTTGACTCCATGCCTGAAGCCAATAAAGATCAACATCTTTGCCCGTGATTCCAGTTTATCATTATGAACATGATAGTAAGCTAGACACCCAAACATTCTCTAGTGCTGATAATTTCTAGCAGGATGCCCTGACCACGTCTTCTTTGGGGTCTTCTTCCTAATAGCTGCAGAAGGCAGACGGTTCATCAAGTGACAGGCATAGTCTATTGCTTCAGCCTAATAGACTCTATCCAACCCAGCATTTGATAACATACACCAAACTTTCTCCACTAAAGTTTGATTCATCCTCTCTGCCACTCCATTCTGCTGCAGTGTCTCTCTAACAGTGAAGTGATGCTCTATACCAGATCTTTGGCATTCCTGCAAGAATGCATCCAAAGTGTATTCGCCCCTATTATCTGATCTGATACATCGAATCCTTTTGCCAGTCTGAGTCTCAATCAACTTCTTTCAAGTTTTAAAGATCTCCAATAATTAGCTCTTGCACCTCATGGTGTACACCCAAATATATATGGAATAATCATCAATAAAAGAGACAAAATATCATCACCCACCAAATGACGCTATCTTCGTTGGGCCCCGGACATTTGTGAATATACTCTAAGATGTCCTTTGTATTGTGGATGTCAGTACTAAAAGATACACATATCTTTTTGCTAAACACATAATATTCATAAAGATCAAGTTTGCAGGTGCTTTCTCCTTTAATCAATCATTGCTTCACTAAAGCCATAAAAAAAGCTTCTTCAACATGAGCTAGTCACATATGCCACAATGCAGTGACATCAGAAGAATCATCAATAATAGCAGCCAACCCAATCACTATTCTTCCCTAAAGATAGTAAAAGGTTATGGTGACAAACTCCTTTTAGATAACCAGTGCTCCATGATATATCTTCAGAACTCCTACCTCAATTATTATATTGTAGTCCCATCTCTAAAGCCTTAACATATAATAAATTCTTCCTGATATCTAGAATGTGCCTCACATCAATCAACTCTCTCATAGTACCATTATACATTTTGATGAAGATGCACTCTATACCGACTGTATGATAGGCTTAATCATTTTCCATGGTCACAACACCACTATCAAGCTCCCTGTAGGTACTAAACCACTCTTTAGTGGGAAAAATATGATAGGTAGCATCAGCATCCAAAATCTAACATGGACTTTTCGAATACAAACTTTGAGAAACTATAGAGATTGATATATCTGAATCTTCATCACGCTCTTCCACGCTAAGATTAGCCTCAGTGTAAACTCCCTTTCCCTTCTCCTTCAGCTTCAAGCAATCTTTCTTCTAATGGCCAATCTCCAAGCAGAAAGCACACTGATTCTTCCCAAGATTGTGCCCATGACACCTGCCCTACTTGTTGTCACCCTTTTTCTTATTCTTAGATCTTCCTTGTTGGAGTGTGAGAACCTCAGCTGAATTCATCTTTGCAAACTCCTTGTCTTAACGCAGGAACTCGTGATTTATCAATGCAATAGTCACATCACGATAGTTCAAGACTTCTTTACCATGAATGAGCGTCATCATGAAGTTTTTGTACTCATATAGAAGCGAATTCAGTAGAAGGTTCACCTTGTCTTCATCCCCAACATCTTCATCCAAATTTAGAAGATCTGCCTTATCTGAAACCTATAAAGTCGTGGCTTCATATGAAGATGATTCTCCATGCTCTTTGTCAAATACTTGTTCTCCAAAGTCTTTCACAGCTTCACAATAAAAGTCTCCATCATCACCCCGTCCTTAATATCTTGAGATAAGCAATTTCTAATCAAGCCACAAGCACTCCGATTCATCTTGAGCCAATCTCTTTCAGACATCTCTTCAAGACGTTCATCGTCATCCAGAACATCCTCCAGAATCAAAGAGCACAGTGCATCCATCACCTCACATCGCCATATGCTAAAGTTCCCTTTGTGGTTAAATTTTGTCACATCGATTTTGATAGGATGTGTAACCACCTGATGGATTGACACCTTCTCCACCATTGAGGTGGATGTATCAATGGCTCCACCGGATCGCATAGCCTCCACCAAATTGCAGTTGTCTCACATCATTGAAATTGCACCAATCTGATTCCTTTCCACTCCCAACAATGAACGAACATAACCTTCATTCCAAAAGGACGAAAAGAGCCTTCTTCAAACTCTCCAATCCGCCACCGAAAATCCTACTGAAATCCTGCTTTGATACCAATTGTTTTGCAAACAATCACAACGGAAATAAAATTCACACAACCCAAACACAATAAACGCGACGATTTACGTGGTTCGGCGAAGATGTTTGTGTTCATGGGGAAGGGATGATGATTTCACTAATTTGGAGAATAATATAGATTACAATAGGCTCTCAAGCTCTCTCTTTTTCTCATGCATTCAACAACAACCCCTAGGGCTCTATTTATAGATTTGAGCAAAAGTAAATTAGGAAAAAGCTTCATAATCAAATTCATAATTAATGTAATAATTAGATCCTCTTAATTAATGCATCAATCAAATCCCTAAGCAAATTCCTAATTAATGCAATAATTAGATCCCAAATTAGTACATCAATCAAATCTCCAATCAAATCAACTTAATTAGGAAAATAATTTATTTTCTAATCAATTACAATAATGAGCCATTAAAATCTTCCATCAAGGCTTATTTCAATTTGAAAATAATTTCAAATCAACAAAAGTATAATGCTATTTTTCTCTTCTTTTCTATAATCTCAGTATTAAGGGTTGTTATGTTCTTGTATTTATCAATCTTAATGCATTATAAAAGGCCGTTCCCCTCCCCCCAAACAATTACACAAATTTATTATTATGTTCTGTAACTACTTATCTTTTTGTTAACACAATGTTCCTGGACACTATAAGAAGCTTTATATGTTATCCTACACATATTAAGAGTTTCGTGTGATTTATTAATATTAATCCAGAGCATTTTCCCTTACTGTTTTCTGCCTTGAGCTACGTACCATTCCTTCTTGTTGTGCATATTAGTTCATATATATTGTTCAAATTATTGTAATATGTTATATGATGTGCATGAGTTGTTTGAAATGTATAATTATGAATGAAAATACTAAACCCTTACAAGTTGATTGAGATTATTTTGCCATGCATAGGATGTTGAACTGATGAATTAGGACTAGTTAGCACTTTTTCATAGGAGTTTTAAAATAAATTATTATTTAAGTTGATGGGCATTACAAAAAAAAATGCTAATTTTCCCAAATTTTTGTGTCAGAATTCGAGTGATTTTCCACAAAAATTTCTATGTCCGTGGGATTACTGATAGATTAAACTTTGTCAGTATATTGCACGTAGGAAAATATATTCCGTCGGATTCACTATATGAAAATTCTTCGACGAATTTTTGATGAACAATGGCCAAAAGATGTTGTCATATATATATATATATATATATATATATATATATATATATATATATATATATATATATATATATATATATTGGGGAAAGCCCGGCGGTGGGGCCCTACGTGTTAATTAAGGGATTACAAGGTCTTTAAAAGGAACCTCCAGCTCAAAACTACTGCTCAAAAGAGCTACAAAAAAGATCAAAAAAATACCTAAGAGCCGGTGGTTCCTTATCCTAATAGTTACAAAAATCCCTAAGAACATTCTAGGGCTGCAAGGAGACAGCACCCAAAAAAGGCAAACAAAATTGAAGATATTCAGCACATTCTTCGAAATCCAAAAGGAGCTCTGCCAACAAAAAAACCACTGAGTAGAATCCAACCACCAAAGCTGCAAAATAGAACCACTAGAGCAAAAAATAAAATTATAAAAGCTAAGATATATCCACTTATCTAAGTAATAGAGGAAGAGCAACGTAAACTCATTCAGCCCAGTCTTCCTGCCAAAATTACAGGTTAATAACCAATCAAAAAAGGAAATTCCAGAGCAAAGTAGATTCCTACACAGAGGATTGAACCAGATCTTCCTCCTGGCAACATTAAAAAAGGGGGGCCTTAAAAAAAGAACCATCCATCTGAGTAGCAGCCCAGCCTCATTAAAATAAAAATAGGAAGTAGTAAACAAAATATGAAACCAGATCCCAATCATAGCAAAATAAACCGAATATAATAGCAGGAATTCCTGTAGCCCGACAACAATATTAACAATACAACAGAGGGTTAGAAAGATGGCAGCCGGACTAAAACAGAGATCAAAATAAAACGCATGAACACCTCCCCAACAAACAAACAAGAGCTGGGAACAAACCACCCCCCAACCAAGGCAACAACCACCACCAGTCAAACGAAATCCAGATGAAAGAACGATAACCAAAAGCGAAATATCCAGAAGACCAGGGAGTCCCAAACCGAAAGATTGACTAAACCAAAAAAATTGTATAATCAAGGCCACCAAAAACCAACAAAAATAGAAAGGGCAAACCAAAAAAGATGACTGTAAAGGGTCAAGCATAATTTTGAACATAAGGGGTACCACACATGTCCATATAAATCAAACCTTTAAGATTCCTCGGGACATTCTCAGGGAGAAAATCAGTAGGATATTCCAACTAACAACCCCAACGAGCAAGCCAAGTAGCACAAGCATTACCAGCCTTATTAATATGCCTGAAAGAAGCATTAGTAAGCAGCAAAAGGCTTTTAATTTCCCTAGTAAGAGAAAGAATATTAGGGGCACAACAGCTATCACCCATTTCAAGTAAGGGGTAGATGTCCAAACCCCAATTAACTTCAATCTCAAGATTAATTAAATTCTTAGCCTTACAAACCTGAAGACCATAGAGAATAGCTTTCAAAATATTAAGATCAGCATTACCTTTATCACCCGGACTTGCATAAGCAAAAACCAAATTTCCAAGAGAGTTCCTGACAATACCTCCAAATCTCTCCACCGAGACAGAGGAAGCATAATCAACGTTCAATTTATAAAAATTCAGCTGGGGTTTCATCCAATACACAATTAAATGTTGAGGAAGCTGATCCCAATTAATACCCATGTGACTACTAATGTTATGACAATTTTTAAAACTCTTAATAGTGATACGGTTAACAGACACCAAAGCCAAAATCTTCTCCTTAATCCTTTGAATAACATTAGTATAACTCATTTTAATCCCCTTAAAAATAGAATTATTCCTCTCCAACCAGAGAAACCAAAGGATCATGGAAGGTATAATGTTCCTAATATGCCCTTTCTTACTAGTAAACCACCTTTTAAGTAAAGCCAAGAGCGGAAGTTGAGCATTGAAGCAATTAAGCTGAAACAAGTCATCAAAATACACCCAGGTTCTCACCGCCACGGGGCCAGAAATAAAAACATGATGCATATTTTCAATATGGTAGCAGCATTGGCATTTGGAGGCTAAAAAGCACCCTTTCTTAATAAGATTATCTTCAGTAAGAATAAATCTATGCATAATCCTCCATATAAAAGTAGAAATTGTAGTAGGAATGCTCTTATGCCAAATCATAACAAAATTGTTATCCCTGTTACCTTTCAATCTAAAATAATGCCACACATCCAGAAGATGAAACTCACCATTCATGGAGAAATTGCATAAAAGAATATCTTTAGTAGACGTGTTAATGGGAATATTTAAAATACGTTGAACCAAAAAATCAGGCATAATAGCAGAGAGCTTAACCAAATCCCATTCATTCCCACTAAAGAAATAATTCACTTTGCTAGAATCAACAGAAGAAGTGTTCAAAATAGTATCAACAGAATCATTACCAATCCATTTATCTTGCCAAAAGAAAATGTTACCAAAGCCCATATCCCAATAAAGGAAAGGATCAACCTCCCATTTGATCTTATAAATTCTTTTCCACACTCTAGAGTCCCCACTTTTAGGAGAAATGTTCGTAGGATGTTTATCACCACAATATTTAGAGATCATAAAATAAGCCCAAACACTATTTTTAGCACGCAAGCTATACCAAAGCTTAAAAGAGAAGGCCTTAGCCATATCAAAAAGGTTTTTACAACCAAGACCACCTTCCTCCAGCACCCCACAACACTTATCCCAAGCAGCCCAATGAATTTTAGAGGAGGAAGAAGTACCATTCCAAAAGAATTTATTAATGATTTTGTGAATCCTATTACATACAATCTTAGTAGGAAAAATAATTTGAAACATATAAACAGGTAGAGCACAAAGAACACTTTTGATAAGCGTCAATCTACCACCAAAACTAAAAAAATTGGAGTCCCAAGCTAAAAGTTTATTTTGAACAGAAGTTATCAGATCATCAAACAAAAAAGAATGTCTTCTACCTTTAAAGAGAGGAACACCAAGATATTTCAACGGTAAAGTAGAATACACAAACCCAGTAGCTTCCTTAATATTAGAGATCCTACCAGGGGAAATCTTATTAGACGGAATAAAGCAACATTTGCTTTTGTTAAAAGACATGCCACTAGCCAACTCAAAGATATTACAGAACTCCAGCATCTTGTTAATGTGATTAATAGAAGCATTCATAAAAATTATAAAGTCATCCGCAAAGCATAAATGAGAAATATGAAAACCTCCCAAAGTTTTAAAGAACATGTCAGGGTTGTGCTCAAATAAATTAGATAACCCTCTGGATAAGAATTCAGCCGCAATAATAAAAATAGCAGGAGAGATGGGATCACCCTGCCTAACACCATGAGATGATTTGAAAAAACCATGATTAGAACCATTAATATTGACAGAGAAATAAATATTATTAATACAATTTTTAATAAGGTTTATAAAAACAGAGTTAAAACCAAAAAGATCAAGCATAAAATAGATAAAGTTCCAATCAATATTATCATAAGCTTTGGCAATATCAAGTTTAAAGATCACATTTCCCCCTCTCACCTTAACATGAAGATCATGAGTCAATTCCTGAGCTAACAAAATATTCTCAGTAATGGCTCTGCCTTTCACAAAACCCATTTGGAACGGAGAAATCATTCTAGGTAAAATCAAAGCAAGAAGTTTCGAAATAATTTTAGAAACTAATTTATTAAAGAAAGTACACAGACTAATCGGACAAAAATCATTCCAAGTTTGGACAGAATTATTTTTAAGAATAAGAACAATGGAAGTAGAAGAATAAAATTTAGGCAAAGGTTTACCATCAAAAAAATCTAAAATAGCAGAAAGAACATCATTCTGAATAATGTGCCAACATTTTTGAAAGAAAAGAGTTGTGAAGCCATCAAGACCCGCAACAGAATCCTTGTTCATGTTCATTAAAACATCTTTAATTTCCTCAAAAGATGGCGGTTTAGAGAGACAAAAATTATCCTCAGCAGAAACTAGTTTAGGAATAAAGGAGTGATCCACCTCAAGAGAAGGTAGAAAAACTTTGTTAAAATGATTTTGAAAGTGAGAAACAGCTAAACCAGTAATCTCCTGTAGGTCTTCAGAGTAAGAACCATCCCCCCTTTGTATGAAATTAATGCTATTCCTAACCCTATTTCTCTTAGTTAAGGCGTGAAAGTACTTAGTGTTACTATCACCCTCCGCCAAATGTTTAGCGGCAGCTTTCTGCTTCCAGAAAACCTCTTCCTGGGTTTGATAGTTTAAAAGCTCAATTTTAGAGTTTTGAAGCAAAGACAGATTAGCATCAGAAGGATCATGCTGGTAGACATTCTCATTGAAAGTCACACATTGTTCAGCAATTAAAATATTAGAAAAAAGATTTTTGAAAACATTATGGTTCCACCAATTCAGAACTTGTTTCAATCTTTTAAGTTTATACCACAACCTTTTCATACCACAAACCGCATTGTCCGGATGTAAGGGAGCATGCCAATTAAGATTCACCACATCAAAAAAAGATTTATTAAGCAGCCACATATTTTGAAACCTAAATTGCAAAGAGGTATATAATTGACTGTTATTAATCTTAATAAGCAAGGGAGAATGATCAGACATAGTTCTCGATAGGTGTTGCACTTTAGTGAAAGAGAACGCATTAATCCAAGAATCATTAAAAAGCACACGGTCCAACCTTTGCCATAAGTGGCCTCTATTCCAGGTGAATTTATTGCCAATAAAACCAATATCAATTAAATTGCAGTTGAAAATCATATTGTTAAAATCAGACATAGAACGAAAGGAAGGAACCACTCCACCACTACGTTCAGAAGCTGAAGAAATTGCATTAAAATCACCACCAACTAACCAAGAGCTGTGACAAGAGGAATGAAAACTCATCAGCTGTTCCCATAAAATTTTGCGGCCATAGAGAGAGGAGGCAACATAAACAAAGGAAGCAAAGCAATGTAAGTTAAAAGCCTCGATTTTACAGTGTATAACTTGAATAAAGTCCCCCACAATATCTAGTTTAATAGGATTATTCCAAAAAACCCAAATTTTGTTCGACATGTTAGCAAAAGCATGGTGGAATCCAAGATATCGTCTAGTAAAAGGTAACCTAGAAGCAGAAATAAGAGGTTCCAAAAGCACAAGAATAGAAACATGATGGATACGACATAAATTTTTAACACGGGTTTTGGTCGAATGGCACCCAATGCCCCTAATATTCCAAATAATCGTGCTAAACATAAAGAAAGAATTAATGAGAAGTATTTGCCCGGGTTTTTCTAGTAGTGTTCCTAGGTTGTTGAAGGATAATATGCTTAGGCTTACGCCCTTTTTTATTATGAACTTTAATAAAACTATTGTCGTGAACATCTTTGTTAATGCATCTGGCAGATAAGTCCATTTCCTCATAATCCGTAAAATTATCACTATTATAATTTGAAGTTGAAGAAGTTTTACCATGAATTAATTGTTCCTTACTAGATTGAGGAGAGTCATATTCCGGATCTCTACCATCTTCATCCCAAATGGAAGCTACATTCACATCCGACGGCTTAGGAATGTTCGTGGGACATACTTCTCCCTCCTCAAGATCCATAGAATTATCTTCAACCGTCTGAATATGATGTTGTTTCGAACCGCATTCATCAGGATCACAGCCCTCCTCATTGCCTCTATCAGAGTTTTCCACAGATAATTGAATAACAATGTTAGGACCAATATCAACTTCCTGCTCAGGCACAGACAAAATAATCGGATGAGAAAGCATATTATACTCATTTGAACCATTGGTATTAACAACATTTTGTAAATCATTGATGGAGGGGTTAATAACATCATTAGCCTCAGTTAAATCCTTAGTAATCAATAAATCAGCATTCTTACTAATACTCTTCCCATCCAGAACAGGAACCGATTCCTGTTCGTGAATCCTAAGAACATCATTGATAGGAGGAGAGATCTGGGCATCAACATTATCAATTAAAAGGTCAGTACCAACTAGATCTATATTACTTTCGTGCATAATCGGAACATCCTGATCAGTTCGCCCATTCATTTCATTCGATGTTTCTTTCTCTTTGCGCAAATGGGGATGCTTACGAAAACATACATTAACAGCATGACCATGCATTTTACAAAAGTTGCAGAAGATAGGTAAATTTTCAATCTCAACTTTTTGAAAATAACCCTTTATCTCAGATCCAATCCATATTTCAGAGGGATGTTTCTTAGAGACATCCAATTCAACTAAAACGCGAGCCACAGAGGGCCTTGAAACCGCAGCAGTTGCGTGATCGGTTTGAAGAGGACGACCAAAGATCGAAGCTAATCCAAACAAAATATGAGCGTTAAAAAAATGAAGACGCAAATTAGGAAAAGAGATCCACACCGGGGCAACAAGGGATTCCTCCCTAACGTCAAAATCAGGGGTCCATTTTAGCAACCTCATTTGACAAGATTGAATATAATAGCTTCTTCTAGCAAAGACTCGACTATAATCAAGATCGTTAAATAATTGGATAGCAATATGGCGTTGATCCAACAAACCCACATGAAAAGCTCCGGACAGTTTAAGGTTAACGAAAAATTTCCGAATAACGTCAAGATTAGGGCGTCGCAACATAAACTTACCCACAAGAGTTAAGGCAAAAGGAGCAGCCAACTGATCAACAACTGAATCTTCAAACAAAAGAGCCGGGCATCCCTTGACAGAAGACTGAGTAAATTTAAGTTTAGGCGATGAAGCAGTGGAACCAGCCAACACATCTTTGAAGGAGCGAGAACGTCCCTCCAAGATAACAGACGGGTTCGATGACGACGGAGTCGTCATCGCCCACCCGAACCAGAAAAACCACAACAGTAAAAGCAAAAATCCAGAATAGCAAAAGATTAAACCTAAAGCACACAGAAAAAAACCAAAACAGGCAACGAAAAATCAACGAAAACGAAGGAGCAGCAAATCGCCTCAGAGTCGCCCAGAAACCCTAGGAGAGCGCAGACGGCTGAGCTTTTTTGAAAAGATGTTGTCATATGAAACGACGGATTTCTAGTTAATCATCGCCGGAATTTTTCGGTGAAAGTTTCCGCAGAAAATTTCTGACAGAATTACCACGAATAACTGGCGGATTGGTCCACCGAAAATTCCGCTAGAAACCCGGAAATCCATGAATTTCTTGTTGTGGGGAAAAAGGTGATGACCTTTTTATTATGTAAGTTCCACATGCAAAAATAATAACCGAGAACAAAGTGTGTAATACTATTTAACTAATTACCAACCAACAAAAAATAACTTACCTGTAATTATTTTTTTGATTTTGTGTAATTATTTTTTATGATTAATGCGTAGGTCTTATATGGTTTCCTTAAAAAAAAAAGGCATAATGGACTTGGAAGGCAGAAGAAATTATATAAATAGCTTAAAAATTTATTAATTTTGAATTGAAAAATATAAACTGCAACAACAAAACTGAAGTGAATACATTAAATATTATCAGCGTATACAAATTGAATGAGGAAAGAAACTGAAGATGGAGTTCCACCATTTGGTCCTCTGGAATCTTGTACGTAGGCAGGCGCAGAAATGATTTATATATATAAAAAAATTCAAATGAATACACAATGAGCAATAATTAATCCATAAGAGGGCTTAGAAGATAAACCTAGACATTGCACTTTAATAAAACTCACACATGAAAATTTATTCAATCTGAACTGCCATTGCCAGTTCAATATTCCCTCATTAAACCTTAACTATTGAGGCAATTTCTGAAGAAAACCGTGCATGCATGCATGATGGATGAGGATAGTATAAAATGGAGCTAGCTAGCATTCCCATTGCAGTTGCTCTATGGAGTTGTCACCGCAAAAAACTGATCCACAAGGCATCAATTCAGATTCCATGAGCTCAAGATCAAAGCTTGCATCTCCATTGATCATTACCTCATTAAACTGATCCCCCTTTTCCCCCATACACTGTACTTCTCCTTGCAGACCTTGCCTTCCACCATTTTGCTTTGATTCATGATCAACAAATATTGCCTCCTCAAGAGGAGTAGTAGTCCAAACGCAGCAATGATCATCTATGAAATCTGGTTGATTGGGAGATATTTGCATGATGTTTGCATGATCAAGAGAGGAAGAGGATGTACTAATATTATATTCTTGAGAAACATGCTCCTTGAAGCTCATCATGACATTAGGGTCCTGGTACTGGAAGGTGGGGATGGCCATAGAGTCATGCAATGAAAGAGAATTTGAAGAAGTTTGTAATGGCATCATCTTCCTTGAATCAATTTCCTTTATGTTGGAACTAATGGTGAAGGGCGTGCATGTGTTCTGGGGAAAGTGAGATATGTTTGATGTGTTATTAATAAAAGGGGGCCTTGTATTAGGGATTAGGTTGTGAGTCTTTGGATCCAAGCCCTGAGCAATCAGTTTCTTCTTGATGCATGAGTTCCAGAAGTTCTTCACCTCATTATCAGTTCTTCCTGGCAAATGCTTAGCTATTTGTGCCCACCTGAAATTAAGAAGGTGAAGACAAAGGAAAGACTTAGCTAGGGTTTGTTTATCAAGTACTGCATGTATTTGACTATGCAGTTGACTGATTTGGGATTTATTTGGGTGCAAAATTTCTATTATATATGAATTCCTTATAAATTTGCCAGAGAGTTTAAATGAAAGTTATAGCTCTTACATGAATTCGCTCGGTTATTTGTGCTTTATTGCAATGTCATAAATAGTAGTTGCAGGAACATTTTCTTAGAAGAAATTTCTCATAGACTTTTGTATAACAAATTATATCTTTTGACCTATGAATTTACATTAAATTTTGTGTCATATATCATGCACAGAACAAATTAAGCACAAAAATCTGATACAAATCCAAAAACAAAGAACATTTCTTATTAAAATTTGTGAGTTCCTTAAAGGAAGTTGTGACAATCATCCCAATGCAAATTAATTTAATGGGATGCATCCACTCTTTTTTTTTTTATAGAAAATTCTTAAGGATTTTCAGATGTAAATTACAAACCTTCTTTAATTCGGCATCCATTTCAATAAAGAGCTTGGTTGAAAAATAATTAATATAAAAAGCTATGTTATGAAGCATTATTTCCAAAAAGAAAAATCTAAAAAAATGCTCAATATTTTTTTACCCAAAAAGATGCACCTCTTATGTAGCGTTTTGCTCCTCAAAGTGGGTAACAGCCCAACCAAGCTTATCATAACCTTAGCTAGGGTTTTTAAGATTAGGGTTTTGTTCACCTGTTTCCAAGGATTCTATGAACATCTATGATGACTCTCTCCTCATGTTCTGTGAAGGATCCCCTCTTGAGATCTGGTCTTAGATAATTGATCCATCTGAGCCTGCAGCTCTTCCCACACCTTTGCAACCCTAATATGCTAACACAGTAAATTTAGAAGAGAGATAGATCTAGACAAAATATATATATATAGATCTAGTGAGAAATTAAAAAAGGACCTGCTTGTTTAGGGACAGAGCTCCAGCAGCCATGGCCATGGGTGGTGATATATCTGACGAGCTTCTCATCTTCCTCTGGAGACCAGAGTCCCCTCTTCACCTTCTGCCTACTGCAGCAGTGATGCCCCATCTCCAGGACAAGAACAGCTAGCTTAGCCACTTCTCTTTACAAGCTTACCTTTGCATTAAATATAGATCTTACTTGAAAACCCTTAGTAATCATACATACTTATGGAAGCATTCCATGCATGCATGAATGAATGGATTATGGATGAAGAGAATGTAACATTTTTTTTTTCTTATAGGAGAAGTTGAATAAGTTGCAAGAAACGTGTTGGTTTGGACAAACATAAGGTGATTAGACATCAATTTTTCTAATCAGATATGTTTTAAATATTAGTAAAAGTAGAAGTTTTGATAGTCTGTGATTATTATTAGCCACACTTCACAGTTGTTATGCCATTAAATGGCATATTGATCAGATCGTATTTGATGGTTTTAATTAGTGAAATGTATCATTAAAACTAGATTTTTAATATGGATTAGATATGTGATCCCATCTTGCTTTCTCGCATGTTTTGTGAATAATTAAATTATTATCAAAATTATCAAAGCAACATTTTTATAATTTCATTTTTTAAAAATTTGACAATTATTGTAAGTGATCTTTTTAAAAAATATGTAAAAGCAACATTTTATCCACTTTTTTGGACTTTTTAGTTTATTTTTCAAGAAATGTGATATTATTAGTCTGATAAAATGTTTGTCCATCACACTTTCTACAAAAAAAAAGGTATTTTCTACATTTCTAAACATAAACAGTAACCATACCTTTTCAAGAACAAAAAGATAAATTCCCAATTGTGATATAGAGTTATTTTAAGGGTTCGTTTGGGACTGGTTTCTTATTGCTTCTTAAAGCAACTCTTTAGTACAAAAATTAATTTTTTTACTAAAAAGCTGCTTTAAGAAGCAATAAGAAAGTCGTTCCAAACAAAACCTAAGTCATATTCTCTTTAAAAAATTGACTGTAATTCAAACTTCTATTAAGTTATCCATTCAAATATGAGTAAAGAGCTATATATGTTTATAGATAGTTATTAACTTCAATTAATCATCTTGGCTTGTACAAATATGATAACTTGTAATCATGCATATGCTTTAAATATAGTGAAAACTTTCAAATGGTATGTAATTAAGTACTTGAATTAATTGTTGGTGAAATGTATGTACAAAAGACTTTGTAAGAGGGTGGGATTATATATGTTGTCCACTAATCTTTGCTTTTCTCACATGTTTTAGGAATAATTAATTAAATCATTATGAAAGTGATTAAAATATTTTTTTTATATAATTTTACTTCTGTAAGTTTGAGTTTAGTCACACTGTCTAAGAAAAGGTAGCAATATATCAATTAATAGAATCACTTTTTTTCAAAAAGTTGTAAAAGCAACATTTTATCCTCTTTTTTGGACTTTTAAGTTTTTCTTTTTTCTTTTCAAGAAATGTAATCATTATTAGTTTGCTACACACCTTTTTCAGAAAATTATGCTTTGCATTTTTAAAAAATCTCATAAATTTGCCTTAATAAGTAGAATTTAATGAAAGTGGAAAATATAAATTAATATTTTATCAGAATTTCAAAATTTTATATAATATTATTGTAACTTGAGGCAATTAGATATTAATTTTGTAAATACACTACAGAAAAATCATGTATTACCGATGAATTTTTTGGAGGAAAATTGTTAATTTTCCGGCTGATTTTGAAAGTTTCGGCCTGAAAATTTGATTGAAAATTAGTCGGAAATATTTTAACTTAATCTGCAGGAAAATAGTCCGCCGGAAATCCATAATTACACACATAAATATCTATATATTATCATAATCAATCAGTAAACTAGATTTCTGAGATTGCTAATTAATTAAGGCTTGACACTTAAGATTAATGGAATTGCATGCATGCAAATGATAAATATAATCTTTCGTCTAAATCATTTCTTGTCAGTGTCAGTAGATGAGGGAAGGAGAGCAGTTGTGTCGGTGTTGGAGTACTGAACAATCAAAATGAAAACCATCAGTTTGCTTTTCTCTTTAGCCATATATTATAAATAAATTAATTAATTAATTTAATGTTTCATATAATTAATTATTAGAACTTTCATGCATACGTAGGTTTCATCTTAAATAATTAAAATATGACCTACATATATGGCTTATAATCCATGCTAACTAATTACAGAACTGAAGTTATTTGACACATAAGTTTGCGTATTAGTGTTGGTAAAATGAGAATGATATATATTCATCGATAGGAAATATCTAATTAGAAAATGATAGCTTTCTTACCGCTTTCTGAAATAATTTGTAATTAATTTTTTAACTAAAAAATTATTTTAGAAAGCAATATGAAAGCTATACCAAACAAAGCTTAATACAAATAAAATCAAAACAGCTTCTTAATGTAGCATTTAATATATATTTTGTTTAAAAAAGAGAAGAGTATTAAAGTTTTATTTTCTCTATTGTTGCGGGCTAGAATATACGTGGCGATAGAGCTGCAGTCTTACGTCTTAGCGTTGCACGTGTATCCAGCTCACACACAGAGAACACAATATTTTTTACATAGAAAATTCTAGATAGGGGAAAAACCACGGGGCCTGGCCTAGTTGAAAATGATTTCACTAAAACTTGAGTAGGTTACAGTGGGCTGACTCGCCTTTAAGGGCGATCAGATTACAAATGTCAACCGTATGGTTGAAATCTAGAAGTCCGGGGTTACTTGAAAGTTCAGGCATCAGGTTGTGGTTTGGCAGAAGTCCGGGCCTCAAGTGGTGGTCCGGCAGAAGTCCGGGCCTCAGGTGGTGGTCTGGCAGATGTCTGGACCTCAGGTGGTGGTCCGGCAGAAGTCTGGGCCTCAGGTGGTGGTCTGGCAGAAGTCCGAGCCTTATGTGGCGGTCCGGAAAATGTCCGAGCCTCAGGTGGTGGTCTGGCAAAAGTCCAAGCCTCAAGCGGTGGTCCAGCAGAGCTTAGAACGTCAGGTGGTGGTCTGGCGGAACTCAGAGTGTCAAGCGGTAGTCCGACGGAGCTTAGGACGTCAGGTGGTGGTCCAGCGAAACTCAAGGCGTCACGCGGTGGTTTAGCGGAGCTTAGGGCGTCAGGTGGTGGTTCGGCGGAACTCAAGGCGTCAAGCGGTGGTCCGGTGGAGCTTAGGACGTAAGGTGGTGGTTCGACGAAACTCAGGGTGTCACGCGGTGGTCTGGCGGAGCTTAGGACATCAGGTGGTGGTCCAGCGGAACTTAGGGTTGAAGCGGTGGTCCGACGAAGCTTAGGATGTCAGGTGGTGTTCCGGCGAAACTCAAGGCGTCAAGCGGTGGTCTGGCAGGGATTAGGACGTCAGGTGGTGGTCTAACGGAACTTAGGGAGTCAAGTGGTGGTCTGGCGGAGCTTAGGACTTCAGGTGGTGGTCCGGCAAAACTCAGGGCGTCAAGCGGTGGTCCGGCAAAACTCCGGGCGGTGGTCGAGGAGGCAAGGAGGCAAGAGCGATCTCTGATTTCTCTCTTTTCTCCTTACGCTTGGGGCCCCTTTTTCAAGAGGAGAGGGGGCTCTTTTTATTGATTTCTGAGAGTGGCATGGCCCATAAATAGGAGGAAGATCAAGGGTAATTAGGGAGTGGTTTGAATGGACGTCAGATATTGAATCCCTTGATCGTGGATCATTTGTTGGACATTTGAAGATCATAATTTTGCGATCTTGGGCTTGCTGGATTCACCTCGTCGAGCCGCTCAATTCGACTATAACTACGTCATGTTTGGAAACCGTTTGGTAATCCAAATTGTGGTTTGAACCTTCCAATAGTGCTTCGGGCCGGGTCCTTGATTTGGACCCATTTGGGCTCGGATTGAGTCGAATTTAGTGTCGTTGGGTTCGTATTTCTGAGTCGTTCAAATTGACTGTAAGTTTGCTAAAATCGGAGTTCGAATGATCCCAATTTTAATTTCAGAAAATTCCAACTTGATTTTTTCTTGAGATTCGTGCCTGATCAAGATAATTTTTTGATGATGTATCATCTATATTTCATAAAATCATCTATATTTCATAAAAATAAATTAAAAAAATTATTTTGTAAATATCTTTGTAGTTTTTATGTTAATTCTATGTCAAAATCAGGAAATTTTGATGATTGTGGTCTTATGTCATGCATATTGCATAAAAATATCTACAAAATTTTTATTGGCTTGAAAATAATTGCAAATATTTTTATTACTTATGTAATTTAAATAAATTAATCAATTAGATAATTTAAATAATTAATGACATATTTGCTCCAATTCTTGTTTATGTGAGGATCTCATGACATTTTTTTTTTCTTTGTATCATAATTACAAGAAGACTAAAATCAATATTTTAATTCATTGCTTACATTCATATTTTTGGGAAAAAAATATTGGATTATTATTAAGATGATTAAAAAATAAAATATATATAACTAAATCATTATTTTTAATTACACAAGTAATAATATTAGAAATAGAAAATAATATTAGAAACTGTTATTTAATAAGGAAATTAAACGTTTATTATCCTTAGGTTTGTTTTTTATATCATAAATATTTTGTCTTTAATGCCTTGAGATAAATTATATGAAAATATCTAATAAATCTTTTTCTAAGGAGGAAGGGGTGATGTTCAATGTTAAGCTATACCGTTCAGCCAAATCTGAGCCTATCAAAGCAAAATCTTTTAAGCTTATGCCCATTTACACTAATCTATTCTAATTTTAATATGTGCCTCCAGAGCTGGCTGTCTGGCTGGTCAGCTCGACACTTTTGATGGCCATAACCACAATCAATATAAATTTGAGTTATAATCACATTTTCAAGTATATAAATGTTATATTTTAAATTTTTTCTCTTAAGTGTGCTAAAGAATATCATTTAGTTCCATTTTTTAGGAAAGAAAATTGAAGAATTTTTATAATTCAGACTCATAGAAGTGAGAAATTATGGAGGTGTGGGCAACATATTGCAAGGACTAAGGTTTCATTTGGGATAACTTTCTTATTGTTTTATAAAGCTACGGTATAAAGTAAGTTATTTTTATAATTGTTGTAGAAAATAGTTTCCTTAAATAATTTTTTTTAAAGAAGCAAACAAGGAGTGGCTAAATAGAAATTATGATTGCACTCTGAAAATAAAGCAATAAGGAAACTGTCCCAAACAAACCCTACATTACAGGAATTTTAGCTTTTTTGCGGAGGAAAAATCCTCCGCAAAATAAAGGAAATCCGTCGCAAATCCTTGTTTGTGACGATATTGATTCTGTCGTTAAAACCCCCGTTTGTGATGGAACGAATCCGTGACAAATACTTTGCAGCAGATTTGTGGTGGCTATATGACAAAAATTCTACCGCAAATTGCGGCAGAATATACGTACATTATGACGAAAAAACCATCGCAAAGCCACCGCTATTTGTGACAGATATTTCCGTCGCAAACAACAATACTCGTTTGTCGTATCAACGTTTGCGACGAAAATTCTGTCGCAAATCATCAGGAAAAACTATCATAAATAAAAAAAACAGCTACTGCTATATGCTATTAAACTTTCCAACAGTACAAATCCAAACAGTTTAAAATTCTACAAATCCATCAATAATTAAATGAAGTAATAAAAAGTAATAATAATCCAACAGTAATATTCCAATAGCTCAAATAAATATTCTACATTCCATAAAGTTTTGCAATACACTATTAAAATTTCAATAATTCTTATACAGCAAAAGAAGTAAACTGAATAAAAAATATTTTTACAGACACTCTAGGCAGAATCTGTGCCCTCACTATCATGCTCGGCTAATGTAGGCGCAGGTTGATTTCTGCTAATTTGCTTCTTCAATCTCATGAGCTCATCTAGTATCTAAATATTTATGTCAGCATGTATTTTTTAGACATTCTCTGACTCCGCTGTCAAGTTAGCCACCTGTTGGCTAAACTCTTATGGCTACTTGCGGAGTAGCCGGTAGCTCAGGAGAATTGTTCCTCGTACGCATAGGCTTTCGAGCCTAATCCATAAACCCGACCCTTCTAAATTTCCACCCACCGCTTGCGACCACGTGCGGTAGTCATAAATATATGTAGATCCCCCAGAGGGACCCTCGTCTGCTGTGACCTGGCTCTCTCAAAGTCTTGTATATTTATCCTATAAAATATAACATAAGATTAATCATCATATAATCGTTACTTATAATATTTGTGTATGTATAATATCATTATCCAAGCAACAGCCGGTTATACATCCAACTTCTATATTTTCGAATATATATCCATAACACACTTGGACTATAAATTTCTATAACCAAACGATTAGATTTATATCAATTTAGAAAAAAAATTAAATAATATGTATAATAGTGATAATTTTAGGAGTTTGAATGGATAGTTATGTGACTCCATCAGTCGTTCATTGTATATTGGGCAATAAAACAGTGTGTGTGAATTAGTGCAGCACGCTAATATATCTAGTTTCTCAAACGTAAAGCCACTCATCCACCTAAGCATCCTCATCTCTACAACACTTAACATTCTACACCATTAAGCATTATAGTTCTCACTACCATCTTATAGAATATTCCCTTAAGTTTAAGAGGGACTTTTCTATCTCATATATAGTAAGCCCGATGCATTCCTCAACTTCAATCATCCAACTTGAATTTTACTAATAATATCTCCATCCATTACACCATCACTATGAACGGTAGACTCTAAGAGTAAAGCCACTCATTTACCTAAGCATCGGCATCTCTACAACACTTAACTTAATATTATGCTTCACTTTTAATGGCCAATATTCTACACCATAAAGGATTATAGCTCTCACTACCATCTTATAGAATTTTCCCTTAAGTATGAGAGGGACTTTTATATCACACAACAAGCCTGATGCATTCCTCCACTTCAATCATCCAACTTGAATTCTTCTAATAATATCTCCATCCATTACACCATCACCATGAACAATAAACTCTAAGAGGAAAGCTACTCATCCACCTAAGCATCCTCATCTCTGCAACACTTAACTTAATATTGTGCTTCTCTTTTAATGGCCAACATTCTACACTATAAAGCATTGCAGTTCTAACCACCATTTTTTAGAATTTTTTCTTAAGTTTGAGAGAAACTTATCTATCACACACTTAGCCTGATGCATTATCTTCCATTTCAACCATCCAACACGAATTCTACTAACCATCCAACATGCTATGATTATTCTATACATGATCCTCATCTCTGCAACAATCAACTTAATATTATGATTCACTTTTAATGGCCAACACTGTACACCATAAAGCATTGTAGGTTTTACCACCATATATATTTTTTCCTAAAGTTTGAGGGAAACTTTTCTATCACACAAAAAGCCCTAAACTATGATCAATCTCCATGCATCTTCTAATTAACCCTAAATATAAACAATATACTTGAAATGAAATGGAAGGAAGATTACCTTTGAAGCCGATCGAATGCGACAGGAAGGCGTTGTTTAGATGCAGTATTTAGGGTTAATTTATAGGATTTGGCCGAAGAAGCGCACGAAAGGGAGAAAGCTACCTTCACAGCAAGTGAGCTCCCGTCGTTGTTTCTGATTTAACTTCCAATCCAACAGGAAGGGAATGCCATCGAGTCAAGTTGAAGGAGAGAAGTCGAACAATGACGAATGAGCCAAAGAAGAAAAACAAAGAAGGAAAATTTAAAGATGGCTGAGGGAATTGAAGGAACGTCATTGAAGGAAACGATGGCATAAGAGGGGTCGTCGAAGCTCGAGGGCACGACAACAGAATAGAACAAGAGCGAATGAAAGAAATTGTGAGGATGCCAAATTAGATAGAATTGTTTGTGACGGATTTGCGGCAGATTATTCGCTGCCAATTTGCCACAAATCCATCACAAAAAATGACAAAAATTTCCGTCGCTATCTCAGAGAAAAATTTTTCCTTCACAAATCCACCGCAAATTACTGTCTTTCTTGTAGTGCTAAATGTTGAGTAAAATAACACGCAATCGTGTGCTTGATGTGTACTCCAATATTTTTTACTTCTAAGTATATAGTGAGCAAAGAATGAGTACTCATTGCACAATCAAAAATACTAGAGTACATAATAAATACATGATTATGTACTCGTGTTATCCATAAATAAACCTACATACATTATCTGGAACAAATAATTTTCATTTAACAATCACACTTGCACTTAAATATGGATAGTGATATAAGTAGTGAAGCAACATTGCAAATGGCCAAGTGCTTTATAATTGAATGATAGAAGCCTACAATTAGAATGCCCATTAAAAAAATACAGGAATTGCTTCTTTAGTTATATTTCTTTTTCATCCCTCATTTTTCTTGCAAATCTTCCTAAAATAAAGTGGTTTCTTACTTTTCTTGAGGGGCAATCGTAGGCCCGAGAGAGGAAGTTTGGTGCAATCATGCCATGGAGATATTGTGGAAGAAGCCCCCAGCTTGCCCAACACTAAATCTTTCCTTGCTTCAAAATTTATCTTGCCAAAAAATATTTGTGATGAGTAGCCATACAATCTTAAGATAATAAAGTTTTTCTCTTCTTTCTCTCTCTCTCTCTCTCTCTTAATGTTAGCAGATTAATTTTTATTAATTCTAAGTTAAACAAAATATTTTGAGTGGGGATGTTCTGATCAAAATTTAATTATGATGATTTAAAATTTGTTACATTTTCTTCAATATGATTGTAGTATATGAAAAATAATTAAATAATATATTATATTAAATTTAAATAAATTAAAAAATTTGAGACTTATTATGATAAAAGTATCATAAATGAGCCATTTAGTATCGCATTTATTAATTTAATTATTGTATACGCAGGAGAAGCTTCCGTTGAAGCTGAGTCTGCTCTGATTGAGTGGCTATCTTACTCTGTACTATTTAGGTTTCTTTAAATAAAATTTTGTATATTATCATTTCAAATGTCTTCATCTCTTATTAAACTAAACGTCAAAATAATCTCTCTTTTCTACACTCAACAATTGCTTGTCAATGTCTATTCCTTGGTGTCAACGTTCCATAGGATGATTGGATGTTGTTTTTTTCCTGTAATTTTTATTCTCTGTCACTCTCATCCTTTCTGTTTATTCTTTACGAGGCTTTTCTTTTCTTCCCTTTTTCTTTAATTCAACAGTTACTAAAATTTTTGTATTGTCGAACGTCAGTAGCGCTACTCTTTTATACCATTTTATTCTTCATTCATGCCTGTCAAATACTAAGGAGGCTGTTTGGTTGGCTTGAATACAATATAAAATGAATGTTTTTAAGTTATTTGCATGAGTGTAAAATAAATATTTGTGAATGTTTTTTAGTTGGTTTGAAGTAAAATGAATTTAATGTAAAGTCCAAAAATGATGGAGAGTGGTGGCAGCCAATAGTGATGGTAGTTGGTAGTGGGTGGTGGCTATGGTGGTCGGTGACTAGTGGTGGCAGCTGGCCAGTGAGTGGTGGCGGGGGCAGCCAGCAGGGGCAGTGGTGGGGCCTAGCAGGGGTGCCGATGGGTGGTGGCACTGCCGCTTGCGGTGTTGGCAGCCGACGGTGGGTGGACAGCGGATGGTGGTGGCGATCAAGCAAGCTTATTTGCGGTGTAAACAATTCTAGCCTAAAAGTTTTGGCGAATTTAGTTTACATAAAAAATGAACTATAATTATTTACACTATATTTACTTTGCATTTTTTGTTCATCCAATCAAATATCAATATTTTCAAAGCCCCAGCAATTATTTACACTACAATTATTTTATTTTACTTTGTATTCCTTTTCCGTCCAACTAAATATCAATATTTTTAAAAACCTTACATTTGAAATACTTTACACTCATTTTAATTCCAACCAAATAGCTCACAAGTCTTTTTATTGCATGTCTAATACCAATTAACTTTAACCTGCTATGTCTCTTACTAATTTTTCCTTATCTTTCGTCGTATAATGCTCAAATATCATCATCAACATCACCCACTATAGGAATGTATACGGTTCATTTGCGACTTGAGAGCAAGGTCGATGACAAACAACAATACTTCCAACAGGGTAGTGATCTGATCACTTATGACGTTGTAATTTAGTGTTTTGTGACTACTTTGAAACTGTTCGTAAGAGTCCACAAAATGTTGAAATGAACTGGAACCATCCATTTCTCACTCTTCTCTCACAACCGGCGACGCCCATCCGTTCTACTGCTTCTGAACCAAAACCCTACATCCACGAACACTGCGACCTTATCTCTGCCCTCAACCCTTCGACCCCGTCTCTTTCTCCAGGACTCATGACCAGCAAACCTCTACAACTGTGATGACATCTGCAGCCAAACTTTGTGCTCCATTATAGTTCTATATATATATATATATATATATGACTTTATAGTGATATATTTATCTACTATGTAGTTCTTAATCGCCCAATTCTTTTCTTGCTAGCTACATGTTGTTGATAGTTTGTACAACACTATTGTTAGTTATGATGTTTTGGCAATTGTTGCAGCTGTAGGTAGTTACGTAGCTAGCCCAACATTATTTGTTATTATATATTTCCTTTTCATACTACAGCAGGCTATAAGTCTTTGGTGGAAGTATTTTCTCTTTCATTTATATTAGAAAGTATTTTTTTTTTAAATCTGTCTTGGTAGGTTTATACTAGAAATTATAAATATTTTTTGAACTAGAATTTTTTATACTAGAAAATTATTTTAAAAAGCCGTAAAAAGCTGTCCCAAAAGCACGGCTTTAATATTTCTGCTTCTAAAAGTAACTTTCTAGTGCAAAAATTAAAAATTTTATACAAAAAAACTGCTTTAAGAAACAATAAGAAAGCCGTCCCAAATAAAACCTAAAGTCTTTAAAAGACCAATAAGTGTAGTTAAACATATTTCATTTTCAAATAAGTTACTTGCAGGTGATCGCTACCAGGTTTTACTCATGAATTCTATTGAATGTTATGTAATCATAGTAAACTTTTAATTTTATTTTATCAGATAGATTATTAAATTCAAGTTGTTGGAAAAGAAGTTGATTTTGTGCTCAAAGTGAAGATGAATTATAGAAAAATTTCAAAGATAACTCATTTCTTGCGATTAAGTTTCCTTGATCAGTCTGAGTAAAGAAAGAAGGTTGCTAGGGAAGACAAAAGGTTTGCATATATGGATCTGTTGGGATATATAAAGTCTTGTATAAACACATTTATCATTTGAGTGCAAATAAATTATTGTATTCATGAGTTTGTGTTAATCAACACAACAAATAAATTACCGTAAAAACCCTAAAACTTCCTCTAGCTTTCGAGCAACCTTTTTTTTAATGGAGAAAAACCCCACCAACGGACCTACATGTTAATATCAAAAAATTAGTACAAGGTCCTTAAGGGGACCTCCAGCTCTCTACTGCTCAAAAGAGCTACAAAAAAAGTAAAAAAAGATCCTATGAGCCATACTTCCTTGCTAAGCACAAGTACAAGTAAACCTAATAACATTCTAGATTGGCCAAAAGCCAGAACCCAAAAATGACAGAAAAAAATATACCCATTCAGCTCATTCTTGTCATCCAAAAAAGAATCATGCAAGAGGAAATTACAGCGTAACATAGCATTTCATTGAACTTTAAATTGTCAATTAGAACTTCTAACATCATCAAAAGGCAGGCCTGCACGAGAAAATGAACACATCCAATTAAAAGTTTGCAACAACTCGGTGGAGATCCAATAGAATTTGCATATAGGAATTGAACCTGCAAGATTTCGAGCCAAAAAATCAAACAAGAGAAACTATAAGAACAAAATAGCAGCAACCAATCCAGTATTATGCACATAGCCATACTCCCTCAGAAGAGAATTCACTATGGTAACAGAACCAGCCTTACCAACCACATAAGCATAAGGAAGGTATGATAAATCCTCCAAATAAATAATAAGATTCATACAACAGATAGACCAACTAATAATATACCAGACGAGCCAAGGCAACTTCTGCGAAGATCCAAATAACCAAAAAAATCAGAAGTAGGAGCTTGCAAAAAAGAAGAACATATTAACCATAAAAGGCCACATCAGAAAAAGAAGAACAACCAAAAGAGCAGAGGACCAGCAAACAAATCAGCAATAAAAAAGGGGAAATAAAGAGGCTAATCCCACACCAAAAAAGCAACCATTAAAATGACCTTAAGTAAGGTAATCCAGTGCGATCCAGTAAAACAAAACCCTTCACAGTTTTGAGCATCATATATTCATCAAAATCAAAAAACTATGAAGCTTACAACCCAATTTGGCAAGCCCATCTACACACATATTCCCTTCATGAAGAATGTGGGTGATATTAAAGTTGATATTAGATAGACATTGTTTAATTTCCCTAATCAAGTAGAAATTCTCAGCATTATGCAAATAAAAGCTGTTGACATAGTGAACAATAAGCATAGCATCAATTTCAATCCAAATATTATGAAGACCTAAATTCTTGCAGAGATTAATACCAAAATTAAGAACAAAAAGTTCAGCCATGATAACAGAATTAACAAAGACCGGCAAAACCCCTCACCACCTTACCATTATGGTCTCTAATAAGACCCCCACAACCCACCAAATCCCCATTAAACAAACCATTCCTATTGAGCTTAAACCAGCCTTGTAAAGGTTTCCTCCAGATAATAATCATCTCCTTCCTAGTACTGGGTTGAATGTTATCTTGAATACCAAAATGAGTAGCAATATAAATGTAACCTTTAAAACAATCAACTTTAATGAGATTGGCAGCATGAAGTTGAAAGATTTTGTCTTTAATGTTGTTAATGATGTGCTTGGCATTCATACTAATCGCATCGTGCTTAGATTCATTTCTACTTTTCCACAGATGCCAAATGATCATTTCTAATGTGACCTTTGGTAGGCACAAACCAAGCACGCATAACCTCAATAATGTTGTTATAATTAAAGCAGAAATTCTTATTAAAAAGATCATCAAAATAAAGCCAAACTTTAAGAGCAATAGAGCAGTTAACCAGACATGATTAAGGGTCTCAATATGGTAACAACATTGGCATTTAGAAATAGTGTTAAGACCTTTACGAATAAGATTGCTATCAATGGGGATAAGATTACGAATAATTCTCCAAGTTAAAATAGAATAAGAAGCAGGAATAGAATTATGCCAAATAGCAAAAAAATATGAACAATAGGCTTATCTTCTCTAATTAAATTTCACACCTCTTTAAAATTAAATTTACCATCATTTGCCTTATTGAAGATAATGCAATCCTCTTTATCCAGCTGCAAAGGAAATTTAATAATGTGGTTGATCACCACATCAGGAACCACCTCTTTTAACCTATTCACATTCCAAGAGCCATTAGTAATGAAATTTTTAACTAAAATAGAAGATATGGAACGGGTATTAAGTAAATTATCTATAGAAAAATTCCCCATCCATTTATCTTTTCAAAAAAAATATTACAAGACCCAATTCCCCATTGAATATATTTTTCCATCTCCTAGTTAATACTGCATAATCTTTTCCAGATAGGGGAATTTCTTTTTTTTGGAACACAGTTAAGAGGACGAATGTTATCACAATACTTAATGTTTATCATATATGGAACATGTATTAAGTAAATTATCTATAGAAAAATTCCCCATCCATTGATCTTTCAAGAAAAAAAAACATTACCAGACCTAATTCCCCATTGAATATATTTTTCCATCTCCTAATTAATACTGCATAATCTTTTGCAGATAGGGGAATCTCTTTTTTTGGAACACAAGAGGATGATTGTTATCACAATACTTAATGTTTAGAAAATTGGTCCAAAGGCTCTTTTGAGATCTAAAAGAAAACCAGAGTTTATAGGAGAAGGTTTTTGCCATGTCAGACAAACTCTTACAGCCTAAGCCACCTTCCCTGAAAACCCCACAACACTTCTTCCAAGAAGCATGAAAATGGTAGATTTATCATTCTTAGCCCCCAGAAGAATTTGTTAATCGACTTCTCAATTCTAGAACAGGCATTAATAGTAGGATTTAAAGTATGAAGTAAATAAATAGGAAGAGTAGAAAGAACACTTTTAATTAGCATAAGTCTGCTGCCATAGGAAAGGAAGTTGAAAGCCCAAGTATTAAGTTTTTTGTGCATGGAAATAATGATCTCCTCAAAAAGGTGGGACCTTCTCTTGCCTTTGAAGGGAAGGGGGGTGGGGTGGGCGGGTGTACCCAAATAAGTTATAGGAAGAGTCTTATGGGCTATACCAAACTTATCATGAATCTTACTAATTCTTTGCAAGCTAATAGACTTACCAGTTATGAAACCACTTTTTGTATTGTTAATCTATAAACTACTAGACTTTTGAAAAAAAAATAAAGAAATTTAAATATGATATTAAGCATTCTAATGGAACCATTAATAAAGATGATAAAATCATCAGCAAAACTCAAATGGGAAATGGGGAAACCCCCAACAGTACAAAATTTAAGATTAGGATGCATAACATACAATCCCTCCAAACCTCTAGAAAGGTATTCCATAGTAATGATAAAAAGAGCAGGAGAGAGGGGGTCCCTTGTCTAATACCATGAGAAGAATTAAAAAAATCATGACTTTTCCCATTAATAATCGTTGAAAAAAAAATAATTATTAATATTATTCTTCACCAAATTAATGAAATCAATGTTGAAACCAAAACGAGCAAGAATATTATAGAGAAAATACTAGTTTAAATTATCATAAGCTTTAATGATATCAATCTTAATAAACATGTTGCCACAAGTCACAGACTTATGAATATCATGAATCAATTCTTGGGCAAGAAAGACATTATCAAAAATAGAATAGTCTTTAACAAAACTAGTTTGCCCTAGAGAGATGATTTTGGGGAGTAGTGAAGAAAGCCTTCCAATAATAATTTTAGAATTAAGCAAATTAAGAAAGGAACAAAGGCTAATAGGCCTAAAATCTTCCCATGAGTTAATAACTTCTTTTTTAGGCATTAAAACTATAGAAGTAGAAGAAAAAAACTTGGGATAAGGATTTCCCTTAAAAAATCCAAGACAATCCCAACCAAATCCTTTTTAATAACATGCCAAGAATTTTAAAAGAATTTGGTGTTAAAACCCTCCAGCTCAGCCACAGAATCAACATTCATATTCTTAATATATAGTATTTCAGATTTCCTCCTCAGACGGTGCATTAGTTAAGAATAAGTTATTGTTATCATCAATCAACTGAGGGATAGTAGAATGATCAAAGGCCACATGAGGAGTACTATCCTCGTTAAAAATGTTTTTAAAGTAATCAACATCATAATCATAAATCATGCCAGGAGAATCAAGCATATTACCATTGGGAAGAGTTATTTTATGAATATAGTTAGCAATTTTTTTATGATTTGTAATGTTGTGAAAAAATTTAGCATTCCTGTCTCCCTCAACTAAGATTGTAGAAGCAGCTTGTTGTCTCCAATAAGCTTCTTCCTTCTCTTGGAGTTTAAAAAGGATCTTTTTAGCTTCATTAAGACTACCAAGATTTTTATTCAAAGCATCCAACAAATAAATATTTTCCAAAGAGGTAACCTAACTTTCAACATCCAAAATATTAGAAAAAATATTTTTTGAAAATAGTCTTATTCCATCATTTCGGTTTTTGTTTACATCTTTTAAGCTTAACCAACAATCTAGACATACAAGTAATGTTATCATTAGGATATAAAGGAGTCAACCAATTACTTTCCAACACTTGAATAAAATTCTCATCAAGAAGCCACATATTCTGAAAATGAAAATTAGACTTATTTGAGGGACAAGTAAGTGAATACTCAACAATAAAGGAGAATGATCTGATAAAGTCTTACTAAGATGCTCAATATGAGTCAAAGGAAACTTGGAAAGACAATCATCATTAAAGAGAATTCTATCGAGCCTTTGCCGCATAGAAGCTCTGTTACAAGTGAAAGTATTACCCAAGAAACCAATATTGTATAAATTACAAGTAGAAATCATGGTATTGAAATCATCCACAGCCAAGGCATTAGGAAAATTACCCTCAATCCTTTCGGCCACATTGAAAATCATATTGAAATGCCCACCGATCAACCAAGGACTATTAATAAGAGAAGAAAAATCACAAAATTGTTCCCAAAGAGTAGTTCTACCTAGCTTACTAGAAGAAGCATAAACAAAAGATCTATAAAATAAAAGTTGCTGACATTCAATCCTGGTATGAACAGTTTGAGGAAAATCATAAATAATGTCAAGATTAATAGTAAGATTCCAAAAAACCCAAATTTTGTTCGTGCAATCGCAAAAGCCTTATTGAAACCAAGTAATTTCTTAGTAGAATCAAGTTTAGAAACAAAAATCAAAGGCTCAAGTAAAACCAAAATAGAAATATTATGGATCCTACAAAAATTCCTAACCCTACCCTAGAGGCAGAGCAACCAACCACCCTTATATTCCAAATAAGGGACTTAATTATTAGCATTATTGGTGGAATTTGAAGTTCTTGCAACTCTAGGAGTGGAAGCCTGGATTTCCATAATGTTCTTACTCTTTTTTTGTTATTAACCTTGATAAATCCTTCGTTTAAAGGCTCCTTGCCCTCATTAACTTGCGGTGATGGCTTGGAAAGGTTGTTGTGGTATTGATGGTCTTTAATAGGTTTACTAGTAGATGGGTCATGAGATAAAGAAACAACCTCCCCCTCTTCCACATCATCCTTCCCACTAGAGAAGTTATTATTACAATCACCAGAAACTTGGTTATTATGACTATCATTGGGGCCCTCAATCTCCTTGGTTAGATCAACAACATTCATTCCATAAAGAACATTATCATTAGGTTTCTCACAAGATGGATTTTCAGCCATTAAATTTTTAGATGAAACCATGCAGTTCGACCTATGCACTTCCTTATTGTGCTCATTCGGTTGCATATTTTTGTCATCATCTTGATCAAGACCCGTCTTCAACCCCTTATTAAGAGGAGAAGCATTTCCCAAGTCATCACACATAGCTAGGTTAATAACATTCGAAGGGTTAGCTTGTTCGTCCAGGTTCTCTCCTGGATCCTCCACCCCTAACACTTCCTTGTTTAAAGTCTTCAGGACACTTGAACAATTTTTCAATTGGGGATGAACCACAAAACACTCATTAATTGAGTGACCATGGATCTTGCTATGGTGATAAAAATTCAACACATTCTCGAATTCAACCTTCTATAAATGGCCAAGACTTTCAGATCCTAGCTAGATCTCTCTAAGGTGCTTTTTGGTGATGCCTATTTCAACAAGGATCCTAGTAACCGAAGGCCTAGACCTAGAAGTGGTTGCTTGATCTGTTTGCAGAGGTCTACCAAATTGGGGAAAGAAAGCCAAATCGGGACTATCGGAGATTCCTCCTTAATATCAAAATATGGAACCATTTCAACAACCTTATTTGACAATTACTTATGTAATAAGATCTTCTTGAGAAGATCCGATTATAATCAAGATCGTTAGAAAGCTAAATAGCAACATGCCTCAGATCAAGCAAACCTACGGAAAAATTATCGGAAAGCTTCAAGTTACGAAAAAACCCACGGATGACATCTAAGTTAGGGCGACGAATAGAAAATTTGCCGACAAGAGTAAATTGGAAAGGCGATCCAAGTTTTACAACATCTTCGTCAGAAACAAAATCGTTGGAACTCCTTTGACAGAAGATTTTTGAAAGGAAAAGCCAACTTTGTTTGATACAGAACCACCAACAACAAGATCTTTAAAGGAATGAGAGGAAGAGTGTTTCTCACCATTGGTTAGAGCAAAGAAACCAGATTTAGAATATTTCGGGTCACCTGGAGGAGAACTCCAAGGGTTAGCCACACCCAGCTTCATCGCTATGGCAGCACACGAACAAAAACCTAAGGCCAAACGACCCTAGGAGAAAAGCCTCGTTGATCCAAGTAGTAGAAATGGAGAAAAAGCCCTAGAATCCCGAAAGAAAAAAACCTAGAGAAAGAGGAAAGCAACGGTTGCCAAAGCAGACGAGAAGAGGAGGAGAGAGAGTGTGAAGTGAAAAAAAGAATAATGTGTAGCTTCGTTTGGGATAATTTTCTTAGTGCTTCTTAAAGCAGCTTTTTAGTACAAAAATTTTAATTTTTGTACTAAAAAGCTGCTTTTGAAGCAGTAAGAAAGTCATCTCAAATAAAACCTAAGTTTCTATTATTCTCAAAGGATAGAAATGGTTATTTTTTCATGCAGAAAACATATTTTTTACACTTTGCAAAATATTTTTATTCAAATTTCAGTTCATTCTTGATAACTTTTAATTTTAAAAACGAGAATGGATGTATCATCAATTGGACAAAAAAAACTACCTATCAGCTGAATTATTGGTGGTAATGGAAGAGCTTTATAATTTTGTATTGCCATAAATAGACAGTATTGCATCATCAAATAAGATTAAATGTCCAAGCTTGAAATGTAATAATAAGTATTTTTCATAAACATGATATTAATTTTAATTAATGTTCATTTATACCAATTAAAAAGAGATCACCAAAGATTATTCTATTTGGTATGCTGTGTTGGATAAATATTCTTTGGACTTAATCATGATTATTGGATGTATCCTCATAGAAATCAAATTAAAATATTTCTAATTTTTATCTATTCAATACTCTATGTTGGAGTGAAATTTGCTTTTATAAAGATTGTGCATAATGAAATACTATAATTCTCTTATGAGCAATTTGCATTCCAACCTTCTCAAGTTTCTTCTATTATTTTTAGTAACACATACCTCCCTTAAACAAAATTATGGAGACATGAATCAACTTTTCATTTTTTTTCTCTTTTGAATATATATATATATATATATATATATATATATATATATAATTGTAGTAGTTTTTATGATTATAATCTGATTGAATCTGCTACCCAAATTTTTTTGTAGTGCTTACTAAACCACTCTGAAAACTTCTGTAGCGAAAATAAAATATAGCGATCATGCAATGATTTATAAACCGTCGTAAGTTTTTTCAGCAGTTTAACTACAGCTATAGCTAGAAATAACTGTTACGAATTCCCTAATTTCTAATATTGTTATGAGTTAAACTCCATAACATTTCTCTTAAGCATATTATATTAGTATTGACCTACATATTTTTTTTCCACCTATGAGTTAACAAAATAGAATTATCATCTTAGTACATGAATACTATTTTCATTACTTTCAAATAAAACATAAAGTTTGTAACAAAATGTTTGTGACAATGCATATAATTGTTGAATCATTTCCTTTAAAATTCTCTCAATAATCTTTGTAATATATATATATATTTTATTCTAAGCAAATTTAATTATAAAATCAACCATTTAAGCATGTACATAAGTCTCAAACTAGAATAGGCCGCCTATTTTTGTAATATTAAAAAAGAAAACAACAAATGCGAAATTACAAGAATGGAGCTTCTCTACCCACAAATGTAAAACCCTCTAACTACCCATACGAAGCCTTCTGGTTTCACATATTCACCTTCAATCATAGACTTCCACATCCACGTACATAACTGCACAAGTCAAGCCCCCGCAGCTTAATTATAATAACATTAACCAATTCACAATTAAATTATTCTCAGGGACTTGCGTGCAAAATATTCTACTTCCCTTTCTCTCTCCATCATAATCATCATGCAATAATTTAGAATTAGTAAGGGGCCAAATCGAATAAAATTCACCAGATAGGTCTCCTCCATTGAAAACTTTTACAAGTTTTCCTTTTCTATTTAATAAAATAGGTTTGATATGAGTGTTGCTAAGCACTGAGCAGGTAAACATTTCTCTTTCTTTTGTATATAGAATTATTATATTTCTTTCCTCATTCATATAAGTTAAGAGGATAAAGGAGAGCATGGGATCCACATATATGACAAGTTAGATAATATTCCAAGTTCAAAAGTATTCTTGCTCAAGTTTGCTTGTCTCCTTCTTAATTAAGCTGTTATTAACTAATGGTGGTGTCTTAAATACACTAAAGATGAAATTAGCATAGATTTGAATAAAGTTTTACTATATTATATATTTAATTAATAATCAAATTTATTTAGTCATGTTAGTATCATGTCCCTATTTCTTTATTATCATTCAAAAATATAATTACGTTAACTCCAACTAATCGTAATTGAAGACAATGATATGATGATTTATGTGCTAGGATATTTTGATACAAATTATATCATAATGAGATTGTAAATTATTAGATTTAGTTTGAAATTAATGATGCATATGAAGGATTTGTATTGCACTAATCTTGATTCAAATCTAATAACTTTAAACTCATCATGATGCAATTTGTATATGAATATCCTGAAATAATATTTAGGCTTTATTTGGAATAGCTTTAGATAGGGATGTCAAAATCGGGTGACGGATCGGATTCGTGTCGAACCCGAAACTAGTTGACCCGACTCGAACCCGACCCGCGGACACGGCAACGACAATGGCAACTGCAGCGGCTCGGCAACGCTGCCAACTGCACGGCAATGCCGGCAGCGACGCGAGCATACGCAAACGCACGGCAACGACAGTGTTTGCAGGGCAGTAACAGTGGCGGTGCTACACCGGGACGCGACGATGATGTGACCTTGATTCCCGTGAAGAGATGACGACGTGACCTTGACTCACACGAAGAGAAACGACGGGCAATGCAGTCACTCGACGCGGGCAGGCACATTTCCGGGTTATTTTCGAGTTTCCGAGTAAACCCGAACCCAACCCGAATTTTGAAACGGGTCGGTTTGTTGAACACAAACCCAACCCGTTTCACAAACGAGTTGACCTTAACCCTAAATTTTCAGGTCAGGTTCGAGTCAGGTTTTTGGGTCATGTCAAATATTGACACCCCAAGCTTTAAACCATTGTTTTTTCTCTGCTTTCAAGAGATTTTTTAACTAAAAAAGTAGTTTTACAAAGCAGTAAAAAAGCCGTCCCAAACGAAATCTTTGTCATATTTGTGTTGGTCCAATAATTCTCTTACAATGTTTGATTTTGCTCTTATATATGAATATCAACGATAGCTTAATTTAAGACTATAAAAGGAATTTAGATGATATTATCATAATCACAAAAATTAGTTGTTTAATATAAAATATATTCAATTTCCATCACATATATTCAAATACTATTTAGTTAAAAAGGTTATTACAGATACACCTATACATCTAACATTTAAATTTTTATATTTACTTATATATCATTTTACTGTCTAAATTACGTCAAAGCACATACATGAGATTAACATTCAAATAAGTCAATCTTAATGATATTATTAGTATGATTTAAAAATTGCATAGGTTATATATAAATAAATATAAAAATTTAGAAATTAGATATGTAAATACATAAAATTTTATGGTATTTATGTAAATCCCTTTTTAAGCAAAATTCAGTAAATTTTGTGTATAACTTTTTACAATATAAATAGTGATTAATAAAGTACACATTTATTGCATGTGATCCATGCAGATATAAAGTGTTAAAAAGGGGCCAATCAATATAGTTTTATCCTGTATTATGAAAAGAGCATCTTCTTAGTTAAAATTCATGATCATTAAATCATGGTGAAGAAAATCACATCACTGATCTAAGAGTCTGAGACTGACCACTAATGATTAAGATTTAAGGAATGAAGAAATTGAAAAAGACCTATTAACATTTGATCACTCAAAAGAACTGTAATTTGTTCTTTTCAGGACTAAGCCACATCTTTAATAAGACATGAGAGCTACAACTGTGTTTAGGAATCCAATGCACACTATGGACTGAAAGCATATAAGAATATTCTTAGAGAAATTTATGTAAATATACAATTTATTTGTATAAATAAATAGTAGTAGTGTTTTTTGTGAGGAAAAAACTTATAAGGATTTTTTTTTTTCGCCTTAGCAATTATTTTGGTTGTAGCATATGGGTGTCAAAATAGGTTAACGGGTCGGGTTTGAGTTTGACTAAAAATTAATCTACTTTGAACCCACCCAACCCAAACCCAGGACTTCGTTTGAGACAAATTTTTTAATGTTTTCTAAAGTAATTTTTTAGTGCAATTTTTTTTTTGAATTAGAAATTTTTGTACTAAGAAATTTGCTTTAGACAGCGGTAAGAAGCTATCACAAACGAAGCCTTAGTGGGTCAAAACACTAGGCCAAACCTGATATGCCGAAAACCTATTTGAACTCGACCCGCTAACTCGTTTATATTAAAAAAAAAAATTAAGCAAAATGGGCGGTGCAAAAAATGTGGAAAAATCAATCTAATCTTCTCAATCATACAAATCAACAAAATTTAGTCAAGAATGTTTTATTATACCGTGTTATGTCTAATAAATATTCCTAATTAAAAAGATAAATTTGATGCTACAAAAAGCACACCCATCAACACAGGTTAAAAATGAGTCAATTTCAGATTGACCGGTTTACCCAAACCTAACCCAATAATAAAACGGGTCGACCCGAAATTATAAATTTTGAGTTGAATTTTTCCCTCATGTCATTTATTGACTAGCAGTTCAAATATACTTTTCTTGAACAACCCTTATTTTGTAATATGAGTTTTGAAAGGTCTGCATAGTTAAATTAGCTAATATTTTTTTTTGGTTTGATGAATTTTAAATATATTGAATCTATTTTGCGATAAATGCAATATAAATTTGGAGGATTTACGTACATGCCATATAAATCTCATGTGTTTATATATCTAACACATAAACTCTTATATTTATTTATATAACATTTTATTGTCTGAATCATATCAAAATTTATTAATAAAAATGTATCTTTCACTTCAAAAAAGTGAATATTAATGAAATCTTGGATATAATTTAAAATTTTGAGCTTTATATAAGTATATATAAAAATTAGATAGTAGATTTGTAAATATATAATAATATGTGCTATAAATTTTAATTGATAATTACTCTATAAATTTTAATTTTAATTGAATATTAAAATTTATATGAATATTAAAATTAATCCTGAAAAAGCTGTTATTTGATTTTGTGAAGTAGCAGATAACAACTCCTCTTAAGACTTTTATGCTCCTTTTCCTATCGTGGGCATCACTCTCATCTTCTAGAATGAAGTCTGTGATTGTTTGACAGTTATTAATAAGTACACAATTTCATGGCTTAACGGGTAAAATAAAAAAAAATATTATTATAGTCTATTTAAAAATTCAAAGTAACAGAATAAGAGAGTTTTATATTATAGTTTTACACAAATATTCATAACATGAATATATAGATAAAATAAGTAGGGATCACACCAACATTTTTATATGAAAAATTTAGAAAAAAAAAAAAAGCAGTAGGACTGGATCACTGGATTCAACTAAAATGATTTCATTATGCGAGAGTTGACTACAAAGATTTGTATGTCCCTTAGTTTAGAGATGGCAAGAGATTGCAAGATCATAAGGGGCTAGCTGGCAGATAATATCATATAGTCAATGTGGGATGAAATGCATTTGGATGGTTGCAGCCGAGTGACAATGATCTGATAGTATTGGTAGGGCAAAGACCACCCAATAATAGGGGCAAGATGGCGATGGTCTAATGATCATGATGGTTAGACAGTGGTAGTTGATTGACGACAATTCGATGATGGTGGCAGGTGGAAATGATTTGACGATAGTGTTCGGATGACATTGATCTCGTAATGGCAGACGAGCGATGGTTGCTTGACAGTAGTGGTTCAGTGATGACAACGATTTGACAGCCGTTGTGAGGTATCGACAATCTGATGACACTGGTTAGAAGTCGGTGGTCTAACAATAACAGTTAGTTCATGGTGGTCAAATATTGGTGGTCTTATAAATATGGTCGAGAGGCGTTTATTCAATGACGATGGTCGAGCAACAATAGTTTGACTATGATAGTTGGGTGGCGGAAGCCCAACAATGATGGTCAGGCCGTGTTAGTCCAACAACGATGATCAAGCGATGGTTAGGCAATCGCTTAACGGTAGTGCTCAAGTAGAACTCAGAGATTCTTCAAGTCTCCAAGCTCTTTTGAATCTTTAGCAAAACATCTCCTTTATCTAGAGAGTGTGGCCATTTTATAGATTTTGAGAATGACATGCTTCAGATGGCTTGTATTGATCCCCTTGATCATAAAGCATTCATTCAATATTTAAGTACCTTTGGCTTGTTGGATTCATCCTGTTAAGATGCCTGATTTGATTATAAGCATGTCAAATTTGAAGATCATTTGATCCTCCAATTAATATCTCATATTTTTTTAGTGCCTTAATTGCTTGATAATTTTGAACGGATTGTTTTTGTTGTTGATGGGTTCCCTCATCAAGAAGTTCAATTTAACTATAAGTTTAGTGAAATCAAAGTTTGGATATCCCTAAATTTAATTTTGAAAGTTTTTACATCAAATATGCATTGAGTTTTGTGCCTAATCAAACAATTTTTTTATAACATAACAATTATATTTTGCTCGTAGACTCTAATTTATTTGCTCAATTATTTGGAATTGCATATTCTACTTAATTGTTATTGTAAAAGGGGCCTTAAAAAAAATCTAGTTAATTTCTAACTTCTTGCATCTTAATAATGTTCACAATAAAATATGCATCATTTATTAGAAAACTACCACTCCCCAAAGAAAAAGATGTTTGGGGCCATCATTTTCTAATATTCTGAATAAATTGTGCAAATTTAAAATGATATTAAAACTTTTCAATTCCAATTATCAAAATTTTGTATTGTGTCTAACTATTATGTGTATGTCCTAGACTGCCCGAACCAAGCTCGAGTCAACCTAGCTAACTTGAAGATTGTTCTCACGAATTAATCAGATTGAACCAAACAGGTTACTCAGTGTCATCACACCTAAGATCAAATTGATGAAATTGTTCCTAGCAGGAATTTGGCTGCTTGCTTTTTATTTTTATTTGATTATTGTATTAGGTTAGAACAATCGCTCTTAGGTTTTATTTCAAATAATATATTTTTAGCGAGCTTTAGGCCGCTTTTAGGGTTAAAAAAAAGATTAGAAGATGAGCATAAGGACATAACGGCACTACACTTGATGAACAAATTGTCTCAAAGCTTCTATTTTAGGGAACCTGTGCTTTTTATCTCTTTGGCTAGTTCATCAATGCTAAAGATAAAGATATTATGGAGAATGGTAGTTTGAGCTCTTCCTAATCCTCTACTGCGGCTGGTTTTGATTCCTTACAAAAACATCCAAAGGTTTAATTTTGTGCGGCAAGATAATAATTTTAATTGGAATGATTTTGATAATTTCTCTTGCAATAACAATGCTTATGCTTTGTTCCATGCTCATATTCTAATGTTGATTGGAGTAGCTAATTTGTTTTGGATGACACTTAGGTTTTGTTTGGGACGGCTTTCTTACTGCTTTAAAGCAACTTCTTAGTATAATCATAATGTGGTACAAATTAAGCTGAGCTTGAGACATTTCTTATTAGAACTTAAACTTGTCTGATTAATTGACCTTTAGCTTAATACTCTCAAATGAGCTTACAATCTGATCATCTTCTTAAAAGAGAGAAGATGAAAAAAAAAAATTTCTCAACACTAAATAAAGTTTATTTGTATAGAAATAGAGTTATAGCTTCTAGAAAGTTTCAGTACTGACACGTCACCAAAAATCATCTAGATTTGGCACAAATCTCGAGGCCAATATGAACTATAAGCTTCCAAAATTAAATCCGGGATCATCTGAACTCCAATTTCAGCAAACTTATAGGTAAACTGAATATCTCGAAGAGACAAACCCAACGATACCAAAATCGGTCTAATCCGAACCTGAATGGGGTCCAAATCAAGAGATCAAAGTATATTTGAAAGCTTCAGAACATTAATTAGATGACCAAATGATATCCAAATGTGACAAGCTTATGGTCAAATCGAGCGGCACAACGAGACAAATCCAACGAGCCCAAGATCACCAAATTTTGACATTATTAAGACACTCAAATGCTCGATAAATAATCCATGATTGAGGAAGTTGATATCGACCGTCCATTAAAACACTCATAACATGCCTTTGATCTTCTCCCTATTTATTGTCATGTCACTCTAAAAAAATTATAAATAGACCCATCATTCTTCATACCCGGGGGGGGGGCTTTCTCAAGATAAATAATCCATTAAAAACTCACTTGCTTTCTCAAGCTTGCACGACCAGCCATATCTCTTTCTGACTACCAACCGTCGCATGTCGACTACGGCCCACTTCGACCACCGTCACTTGCTGATTACGGTCCCTCTGACCACCTTCACCCGCTAACTACAGTCCTTCAGACCACTGTCGCCCACCGACTACGGTCTACTTTGACCACAATCGATTGCTGACTGTGATCCCTCTAACCACTATCACCTCCTGACTACGGTCCTTCCGATCATCATCGCCGCCAACTACAGTCCCTCTGACTACTGTCACTCACTTACTATGATCCCTCTGACCTTCGTCGCTCGCCGACTACGGTTCTTCTTCTAACCACCATTATCCGCTGACTATGGTCCATCCGACCTCCATCGTCAGCTGACTACGTGGTCCCTTTGACCACTGTCGCCCACCGACTATGGTCCCTCCAATCACCTTCACTCGTTGACTACAGTCCTATTGACCAAATAGACATGTCAACACTTTTGTAAGAACAACTACCGTGTAATGAGCTCTATACAAATTGTATTTGCTATATTGAGTTAGCGCCCTCCTCCGAGGAGGGGTATTAATTATTTATAATCAATCATAAGTACTAGTGGTTTTGTTCAAATTGGGTCAGGCCTTGTGATTTTTTTCCCTTTTCAGAATTTTCTATATAAAAATCTTGATATCTCTTATGAATGTTGCACTCCTATCTTTTATATATTTGTGTGCTAGATCTTCGTACAAACTAAGACGTTAAACTTTATCTCTCTCTACCATCATGAATATTCCAGGGCGCAACAAGTACAAAAAAAAATGCTATAGATTCTTATCAAATATGCTGATCAGAAGAAGAACACCTTGAAAGTTTCAGAGGCCGTTAGCCAAAAACTACATACCCTCCCTGAGTTAGAAGAACATCAATGTGGCCCTTGCGAGGCCAATAAATACTGCATATGAAACATCAGTTTACAATACCAATAAAAAAGTTACTACCAAACTGCATAGCAAATGAGTAGAAATAATCTCAAAACAGTAAATAAATTTGAAATCCTCAAATCTAATAAATACTCCCTGGGTATACAAGTCTTCAGGTCAAATCAGTGGAATAACAGCAAAATTCATTGAGTCAAGTAGTACTAAATAATCATAGTAAATCCTTTTAGTAGATCACATTTTGTCACTTCAGTTGAATTTCAATAATTTATCTATTGCCAATAATCAGAAAGCATAAAAAGAAAGCTCCAGATTATGTTAAAAAACTTCTAAATAGAAAGCTCTGGATCAGTTACAGAGGACAAATGTTAACTCAAAGCATGAAAATGTAGAAGCCAACACAGTAGCCATAGCTAAAAATAAAATCTGCAAGAAATATTTAAATGTGGAGCATATATTAAAAAGCTGCGACCTCCAAAGAAAGTATCCAATAGTTGTAGAAATGATAATCTGAAGGCATTTGATCATGTAGTCATTCAGCCTCATAATCTGAAAATCTTTGGTTGTAAAAATTCTTAGTTGAAGATCAAATGAACCTGCGAGTTAGGAGAGTCACTTTACTATTAGGTAAAACTTTATTGGATGCCTTCAACATTCATATGATCAGCTGAAACAAAACCAGAAGTTAATTCCATTGTTTGAAAAATCCCTGAGGCTTCCTTTAAAGTGATCAATTTTAGAAGCAAGAATCTAAGGTTGATGAGGATTTTGTAACCTTGCAACATCACTGTCCTGATTAGAGTTCTCATGAAACTCCAAAGACCTCTATACCATGAATGGCCTTGGAGGTGTTGGTGGGATTAATGTCAGAAATGATTTGGGGAGAGGTTTCCAACCAACAAAGCGGAGACATGTATTCCTTATTCGTTATCACAGTAGGATAAACTATAGAAAAGTTATCTTTTTATGGCGGATAACTCCGCTGCAAAACAAGGAAAATCAATCGCAAAATACAATTTGCAGCGGAATATAATCCGACGCAAAAAGTGTAGTAAAATTATTTGCGGTTAAAAAAATTCGCTGCAAATATTTCTGGCGGATTTGCGATGGATTTGCAGCGGAATTTCAGCAAAAAAAAAAAAAAACACAAATTTTGCCTAGCCTGGCGGGTTGCTCCTTGCCCGCGCCTAACCGGACTGCCTGTTGCCCGATCTTGATCAGACTGCCCACGTACCGCCATCTCCCACCTAATCGGACTGCCTGCTGCCCTCTCCCGCCCGACCGACTGCTTGATGGCCTGCCCGCGTCATCTCCTGCCTGACCGGCCTGTGCTAGATTTGAACCTACTCCACTTGTAAACCATCTCCCTTCTTCACTTGGCCGCGGAGACAAAACACATTAAAAATTTTTTTTTTATATATTATAACTCAGCTTGCGGCGTATTTGCATCGACAAATTTCCGCCGCAAAAAAATTGTTAAAAATTTTCGTCGCAAATCCGTCGCTATTTTCTACTGACTTTCCTGTAGTGATAGATTAATTGTCCAAGCTTCCTCTCAGGACCATTTGGCTGATCGATAAGCATTTGTAATGAATACAGAAAGTTGGGAAGTTCTGACTTTCTGTATCTTGAAACTGACTTTCTGTATCTTGAAATGAATACAGAAAGTTGGGAAGTTCTCAAGCACAAAGGGACCGATCGATATGCATTTGTAGCCATCAAAACGGCAGCAAATATGCTCGTCTGTCGCAAGCATGGTCGCAATATGTCAAAATTCTTTAAGTTTAATGTTTTACTACACTCCATATGTTAGGAACATGTATATCTCCCATGAGTAGTCCAACCAAAGAACTTTAAATATGCAAGAAAAACACTGAATGTCCACATGACAATAGCTATTATATGAAAATTATGTTTGATAAGTTTATCATTAATAATCACTTTTTCATTCCATATCATTTTTCAGTTCATTGATCAGTGATCTTAGAAATGTATTCATTTTTTTTTTAATTGAGTTGATTAATATTAAAAAGAGGAAACATTGGTTAATGCATTACCATGGTGGTAACTTGTAAATTGTATACAATTAATAGAGGTGTCAATATGAGTTGGTAAATTGAGTTTGGGTCTGATCCGACTTAAATTTGCTTGACCTGAACCCAACCCGTTTATTATATAGGTTAAGATATGAGTCAATATGAATTGGTCTAACCCAAATCTGACATGTTTAACCCATTTATAATATAGATCGTGCAATATGTTTGAATAAACACGACCAAATTAAACAAAACATGAAGTTGAACCCAAAACTAGCTAACAATTAGGTCAATATCACGTTAATTACAACTTTTCTAGTCAACCCGATCATATCCAAATTTTAATCAAATTAAGATTTTAGACTCAAATCCAATATAAAATTTAATCAAGTCAACTTAAACTAAATTTTTTGAGTCAAAATTGTGTTGGGTTTTCATAATGAGTCATTTATTGATAGTGTTAACAACTACATTCACCGACCACTATATATATATATATATATATATATATATATATATATATATATATATATATATATATATATATATATATGGAGCACTTGATTGCCCAAAAGTATTGAATTCATTTTTACATATATCAAGGCAAATTGTGTGCACATATAAAAAAAATGTCCAATATATATAATTGAAGTATTTCAAGCTTCTCCATTAGACAAATGTGTCAGCACTCCTCAAGGCGTTCAGAATGCATTCCGTGTTGGAAGGCGGAAGAACTGAAGAAGGAGTTCGGACTTCTCTTCCGCGCGTATTTGAAAAGTCACGTTAGGGGATAGGCTGATAGGTATTACTGTATTAGGACGAAAAAAGAAATTTTTATTTGATTTATTCTATAATTAATGCATCATAAATTTTTTTTTTTTTTTTTGGGAAAAATGAGGGCAGAGCCCATTCTATAAAAGAAAAGGATTACAACTATAGAAAAACATACCCACAAACAAAAAGAGTGGGTACAAAACTGTAATCCAATAGGCCACCGTATTAGTAATAGTGAACCTGATGTATTGTAATCTACCTGCAAAAGAAAGGAGTCTAGCTTTCCATCCAGAAAGTAGGCTAATTAGTTTTTCAATAAGCGGAGAGAAATCAGAAACTTTAGTTCTACCCAATGAGATAGGTAGCCCCAAATAGGAAATTTTGGTGGTGATATTATGAATTTGGAGAGTTTGGGAGATGAGAGAAGTGTTAGGTGCTGAAGGAGGATAAAGCAAAAAACTCTTATGTAGGTTAAGATGCAACCCAGATAAGTTGGAAAAAGTATGAAGAGTGCGCATGAGAGATTCACAGTTATGGAAATCTGCTTTACCAAAGACCAAAAGGTCGTCTGCATAAGTAAGGTGAGACATATGATAGCTCTCAAAATTAAATCCCTCAAAACCATCCGCCACATCAGGGTCATCAATGAGACAGGAAAGGGCGTCCATAACAATACAGAAGAGGTACGGGCTGAGGGGGCAGCCTTGTCTCAACCCAGAAGAAGATCTAAAGAAACCTTCGAGGCCCCCGTCAAAGCAAATGGAGAAATGAGTGTCATTTATGCAAGCTTTGATCCAACTAATGAAAGTAGGCGGAAAACCTTTTTGAGCCATTCTTGCAAAGAGGAAGTCACGGGAAACAGTATCAAAGGCTTTCCTGATGTCGAATTTGGCACAAAAAAACTTATTTCTAAGCTTCTTGTTGCAAAAGTTGAGAAGCTCATTCGCCAAAATGGGATTATCAGTAGATAATCGATTAGCAATGAATGCAGCTTGGCTCTTATGAATGATCTCAGACATGATGGGTTTCATGCGGGTGGCTAAGATCTTAGCAATGATTTTATGAAAAACGTTACAAAGGGCAATAGGTCTAAAGTCTTGTATGGTTTCAGCATGAGTTTTTTTTGGGATGAGAACAATAGCAGTTGCTTTAACATGATCAGGGAGATAAAATTTAGAGAAGAAAGATCTGACAGCTTTGCAAACCAGCGGACCAGTAATTATCCAGGTTTTTTTGTAGAAATAAAAATTAAAGCCATCAGGGCCTGGTGCCGAGTTGGAGCAACCCGAAGAGACAGCCAAGTAAATCTCTTCATTAGTGACAGGGAGAGTCAGAGAGTTCAAAAACTCATAAGGAACCATATTGCCAGATGGAATGCAATCAATATCAGAAGAAGATGTGGCCGGTGAGTTGTAAATTTCCTAAAAATGAGAGACAATACTATGCATATTAGCAGCCCGAGAACTCTCAGATCCAAGAATAGACCCATTCATAATACTCCTGTTGTGAGATTTCCTAATATGGAGCTTAGAGTACAGAAACTTTAAGTCCTCTTCACCTTTGGTCAACCATTTCACTTTGGACCTTTGAATAATCCAGTTAGCCCATAGAGAATTGTAGAAAGCAATATCAGAATTAATCATCTTAAGATTACCACATATTTCCAAATCAAGAGGATTTTGATCTGCAAGCAACTGACAATTTTGTTGTTGAGAGGATAAAGCCGCACATTTTCTTGTGATGGCATTTGAGGAAACCCAAGCCCTGGTTTTGATTTTCTCTTTCAACATCTTCAGCTTATTATACAGACAGATAATGGGGTTGCCATGTTCAGGGGTTGCAAAAATGGATATAAGAAATTCCCAGAATTCTGGAATATTGGTCCAAAAATTCTTGAACATAAATCTCTGTTTGCAATGGTAAAGGTTGTCCCTCTTGACAATAAGAGGAGTGTGGTAAGAGATCAGGCTATTAATCACTTTATAGTAAGTGTTTGGAAAGAGATGATTCCAAGACTCATTAGTAAGGACACGATCCAATTTGATGTGGATAGGGTTATCAGTCCTTTGGTTGAACCAGGTGAAGAGGTTTCCGGTTGCAGGCATGTCGAATAGGTTTGTTTCAAAAATGAGTGAGTTGAAGGGTCCAAGTCGAGACACAGCAATCTCCTTGCCTCCCAATTTTTCAGTTTGAAAACGGCAACAATTAAAGTCTCCCATGATCATCCACGACATATTACTAACAGGTTTGATGCTTCTAATTTCATCCCAAAGCAGATTACGTTCTTCAAAGGAATTAGAGGCGTATACTATCGAGATCATGAAAGCAGGAAGATTGCCATAGGTGACAATACCAGAGATCATTTGTTTGGAAGTGAAGGTAGGAGAGAAATTCATAATACCAGAGTTCCATTTAATCCAAATGCGCCCAAGAGAGGCCATATCAAAGTTGTTGTAGCTGTCTTCTTGATCAAAAATATGGTGGGTCAGACTGAACCAGGGGTCATTAAGATTAGAGGGTAGAATACGAGTCTCAATAAGGCAGAGCATATCCAGTTTATGCTCACGGATCAAATTTTTACAGTAAAAAACTTTATCAGGGTTATTGAACCCCCTGATATTCCAAGCTGCTATATTTGGAAGGGTCATGTAATATTTGGGGTTTGATTTGGGCCTTTCTTGGAGCCCTTACCTCTGGTGTTTCGGTGAGGCTGAGATGCAACTTTTGGGGGAGCAGAGCATGTTTGGGAGCTGGGAAGAGAAGTATGAGTGGGCTGTTGATTGGAAATTTTATCTGTTTCCTTTTGATTATGAAGCGAGGTGGCTTCAGAATCAGAGGAATCTTGTAAGGCAGCAAATTTGTTAGGTGAAGAAACTTTAGGAGGAGAGCTTTCCATATGAGGAACGGTAGAGTCTGAAGAAGAGGGAGTTACTATAGTGGGAGAATTTAAGTTTGGAATGGATGTAGAAGCTTCCCCATCCTTGTTAATAGGAACAGTTTGCTCCAGAGGTGGTTGGTTTGAAATTGGTGTGGTGGCAGGTTCCTTGACTTTTCCTTGATGAGTCGTAAGAGGTAAAGTGGAGGTAGATGGCTTGTCTGTGGGAAGAGGGAGTAATCCTTTAGGATTCTGAGAAGGTGGTCTAGGTCGACGACTGGTACTGCTCCCTCTCGGTGGGTTGCGGATTGATTGAGCTTGAGGGTTCGTGTTATCCGGACAGGAGGAAAGAAGGTGATTAATGGATTTGCACATAGAGCATATGGAGGGGCGCCATTCGTACTGTATTTTAAGGTTGAAAATCTTCCCTTCAACACAAATAGGAATAGACTCAGGATAAGAGGCAGAAGAATCTACCTGGACACAAACCCTGGCGTAGGTGAGTCTGGATTTAGAGGCAGTTAGTGCATCAACAGCTAAAGGATGTCCGATTTTCATGGCTATTTTTGAAATACCAACAGGAGTCCAGCAGCATAGAGGCAGATCGAGAATCTTAAACCAAATCGGAACTAAAGAAAATTCCTCTTTTTTAGGGCTGAAATGAGAAGACCACTTTTGCATAATAAAAGGTTTACCTAGCACAAACCAGGCGCCCCTTGTCCAGACCATTTCGTAGTCCTCAGAGTTTGAGAACTTGAACAAAAAGAATCCATCACTCTGTGAAATAAGTTTAAGAGTACCTTTGAGGTTCCAAAGCTTTCTAACTGCGTTTAGCAAAGACTCGTAGAAAGGCCTTTTCCCGAGCGAGTATCCAACAAGAGCGAGGTTCCACTCTTCAATAGTGTCGGCTATTTCCGCAGTGGGGAAATTTATTGGTTCATCAGGGGTGAGAATGGGGGAAATGTTGAACTCACTGGTTTTAGGAGCGTCAACAAAGATACGGTCCCAAGGTAAGGGATTCAAAGGTCCGGCAAGTAGGGGAGAAGAAGAGGAGGTGGGTAGTGGAGGGAAAGAGGTGGTGGAAGCGGCGAAGATGGAGGGATCCAACGACGGCAGGTTTCAGCCTCAGATAGGCAGACGGGAGAAAGAAAAAAACTCAACCCTAGCAGAGCTTCAAATTTGTTAGGCCAACTTTTCTGACTGTGAACACAATAAGCAATTCGTTGGTATTGACATATAAATAAATTTAATTATATGATATTATCAAAGTCAGTGAGAGTCGTGCCCCCAAGGCTGCCCCCAAGGCCCCCACACTGCAATGGCCACTGTATTCAACCTTTGGAGCATTGGAATCAATGACAAATAATGAAGCACCTTCCATGGTACATTTTTGCATCGATCGCCTAAACCTTTATTTGGCTTGTAGCGAGAGCACCTACGCATACTACAGTGTGATAATTGAATGCCCTGTCCATAAAATATCATACAATTATTTGCACAACTATAAATCTTCTCAATCTTAACGCCAAATTTCATCATTTTTTTAGTCTATACATATCGTCCATTATCTTCTTATTTTCCAGCATAAAAATATAGCGATCATAAAAAGTTTTGTATATATAAATCAAAATTTCTAGCTCATCAATTGTACAATTATTGATAATTTTGAGTCTCATGCAACCTTCCGATAAAAGCTCATTAGCATCTGCTATTCTAGAATAAAATTTTGTAGCATTTTTTATTTGATGTTTCTTCAATTTCAAATTAAATATAGGGGTGTCAATATTTGACACGACATAAAAATTTGACTCGAATCCGATCCGAAAATTTCGGGTTAGATCTGACCCGATTTAAAAAAGGGTCGGATTCGGGTTGACCCGACGGGTTGCCGGATCAACCCAGAAACCCGTTTGAAATGAGCTGCCCGAGACTGCCCACACCTGCCCCGGCTGCCCGCGCGCGCCTGCGAATGCCCGCGCTCCCAATGCTGTCCGCGCGCGCCTGTGGATGCCCGCGCTTGCCCGCTCGCAGACTCGCCAGCTTGTTCACGTCTGGGCCCACACGCAACTCGCCGTCCTCCGCCTGCAGCCCGCCGTTCCGCTTCCCGCTGCCAGAAGCTCAACCGTGTCGGGTCGGGTCAACTCGGCAACCCGACGGGTCGGGTCCGACTTTTCAACCCTTTTACATACCCGGGTCGGATTAGGGTTGACCCGTTTGAACCCGGGACAGTTCGGGTTCGACCCGTACCCGACCCGAAAACCGATTTTGACACCCCTAATTAAATATATCAATCATATTTTCCCCTATCATATTAATATATGAATAATGCTCAAATGCATCTTATGATGCCGAATTAAATAATATTGTCATCTGATTACTAATTTTCCTATGTCATACCAAATTAAGTAACTTTTTTTTAATTCTTTCTAATAGTGAAGAACGATGAAATCATCACATGTTTGAAATTGCATGTTATCACTTCTATGATAAAAGTTTTTTTATTTTTTTATGAGAATGAAAGATTGATGAACTCCTCCACATCACTGATAAAAATATCTCTTAAATGACCGTTATTGTCCAAACAATGATACATCTATTCAAGATGTCATATCTTTTATATTAATTTAAATAAAAACTAATGACAGATCAGTTATCAAAAAGCATTAAAAAGATACTATAGTTACTTCTATATATACTTAAATATAAGTTAAGGTCTTAGCCTTCAACTTAAAATATATGTATGCAAGCAGGATGAAATAGAAAAAGTACTTATTTCAAGCTCTTTCTAGGAAGATGCTCTATTATTACAACTTCTATTCAAGCACTATTGTGCTAGTATTTTCCAAGCATCTAAAGCAGCTAAAAGCTAATATAAATCCAATAGAAAAAAATTTCCTAAACCAATTTTTATTAATATAATTTTTTGTTCAAATCCAATATTAAAATGCTCATAAAGCATTTTTTATTAATATTAACTTTAATACAAAATAATATAAATCAATTGTAACTCTTGTTCAGATAAATTTTTTTTTAAAGATCTAATATAATTTCAATATGGAACTACCGAAAATCTCTAAAATCTAACAAAAGGAAATGTTGGCCATTGGGGGAAAAATGTGGGGAAGAAATCTATGAGGATGTGGAGGGATATGATGTGGAGTAGAGGTGAAAGGAGTGGAAGATCTAAGAGATGAGAGGGAGAGAGAGAGAGAGAGAGAGAGAGAGAGAGAGAGAGAGAGAGAGAGAGAAGGAGCTGAGTCAGATACATAGGGGTTGGAGATTAACGTTGATACATAAGAGAGGAGTGCAGTACCTGGAGGTTGGGAAGGGCAAAATGGGGTTGGAGGAAGTGAGAGATCAAAAGCACTTGGATAGAGGGGGAGAAGGCGGTAGTACGTAGTTGTAGCCAACAAACACAAAAGAGGAAGAGGGAAAATAAAATGAGGCCTAAGGCATGAACAATTATATAATTAGGCTTTTACAACCGATTATGATGCCTTGTAATAAATCCAATCCCAAATGGCTAGTATTAATGTAGTGAACCTCAGCTTTTTAAAAGTATTCTTGATTCTTTGATCCAAGGAAAATATTATTCTCAAATTTATCAATAATGCAATACTCTTAAGTAGTGAAGGTCTTAATAAATTAATAGTGAAATCATCTATTTTATGAGTTTTATAAAATACCAAAACTATTAAGCATAAAGCATTGAAGTTTATAAAATGCACATACATATTCAATAATGATCCTTTGATTTAATTGCATTTTAATATATCATAACAAACAAACAAATAAAAAAATTTCAACGCACTTGATTATCATATAACCAAATATACATGCAATCGCATTACTCCACATTTCTTAAATGTAAGTCTTTTAAAAATATCCAACCAAATAACCATTCAAAAAATTTAAAAGCCATAAGATTTAAGACTCAAAACAACTTGTCTTCCTCTCTCCCAACTCTTGCATCAAACTTCCAATATCATTATAAGAAGAACCTCTCTCCTCCACCGCTTTCCTTGCCATCTCCTTAAGCTCCCTCGCACGCCTTCTCCTCTCCTTTTCCTCCTCTCCCTCCCCCATTATTCTCCTCACCACCTCCAAAACTGCAGCCTTAACTAGTGTTCGCTCCTTCGACCTCATCACATGCACTTTTGACCCCACTATTACCCCAATCTTTAGCACATCTACCGAAAATCTCTCACTGAAGAATTACTCGGTATAAAGCGGCCATGTCCCCACCAACCCTACACCTATCCCTTCCAGATTAGAGTTCCATCCACAATGTGTCACAAAAACTCCAATTGCTTCATGGTTAAATGTCAATAACTGTGGCATCCATCCATCCTCTAATCACAACCCCCTCCCTTCAATCCTCTCTCTTACCCTTTAGGAATTCACTCCTCACTTATATTTCCCACCATCCAAACAAATGGATGGCCCGAAGCCTCGAGCTTAAAGGCTATCAATTGTGTGGTCGTGAACTCACTTCCACTCCCAAAACACATACAAAATTGATCCCTACTTTCTTCCATCAAGCCACTTTAAGCATTCTTCTATGTTTTCTCCTCCCCAAACTAATTTTTCAACCCTCGCTTGGTTGCAAAGGGAGACTAGGCCAACATGCCATGCTTTAAACCTAATCACTTTCCTGAATTGCTCAACATAATCTGGCTCGAGCTCGTAGAAGCTATTCACAACCATACCATATCTTTTTAGATGCACCTCTTTCACATGCTTGACGACCTTAGAGAGCATGGAAGGGCTTTTTTTGTCAAAGATTTGAGACCAAATTAATTCAATATGATGTCAAAAAGCAGGGATGACGAATGATGTATCTGCTTCTGATGGTAGATTCTCAAGGGGTTGATACCGCTCCATGCTATCAAAAGCGCACTTAAAAAAAGCCAAGAATCATTCAATATAATGATTACCTCACACACAATAAATCTTCTTCTCACATGTACCACCAAGCTCAAAAATCCTCTAAAATCCATAATCATTGAAAGGGCATATGAGAAACCATAAAGTTTTAAATTTCTAGGACACTCTAACCCTAGAAAAATGCTTGAATATATAACCATATATTCCTTTTCATGCAGCTGAAGAAGTAAATCTCAACACACAATTCATTAAAAAAATGGAAATCTTGAAAACCTCTACTCATATGATCTCATTGCAGTTTCCAAAGAGCACATTGATACAAAACAAATACAAAAATTGCAGAAATATTGGCTGAAATTTGGAATTTTAGCAAAATTCAAGCAGGATTTTGAGATAAATCCCTAGACAAAACACTAGGGATCTTGATAATGGATAAAAAATATAGAACAAAACAAACAAGATACAATGGATCTTCAATTCGAGAGAAATATTCAGCTCTCCCAATCCCTAGACGACGAGTAGAGCCCAAACACCTAAGAGAAAACTTCAAAATCAGCAAACATATCACATAACCCTACCCCTAATCCCCCTCCTATTTAGAGAATATAAATAAAAGTATAATTATTAAACAACCATTCCCTGAATAATTTTCCTCCTAAACCTCCTCCTCCAATTTGAATTTGCCATCAATTCATGTGCCCACAAGGGGGCTGGCTGCTCCCCTGTTCTGCTTGAAATAAACTAGGAGCCAGCCCTGGTGTTGGGCCGGCTGGACCACTCCATCTTGGACCGGTCAATCAATACCCCCCCCCCCCCAAAAAAAAAAAAAAAAGAACAACCTTGTCCTCAAGATGAAATGACAAAAATTGATATTTCATCTGCTTATATGGCTCCCAAGTAGCCTCATACTCTGGTAGGTTTTTCTACTTAATCAACACTTTCTTACTTCCTCCTTTCCCTTTTTGTACTCCTACCAACTCTAGTATTCCAAAACCACCTCCAAATCCTCTGTCAGCGTCACTGGTAACTCTGTAGATGAGGTGTAATCCCCTATAGCTCTTCTCAATTGTGACACGTGGAATATCGGATGTATGGTCACGGTCGAAGGTAGCTTTAGGCGATACGCCACTGCTCTGATCCCCTCCACTATCTCAAAAGGGCCAAAGTATCGTGGTGACCGTTTCTCATTCCTCCTACTAGCCATTGTCCTCTGCATGTAGGGACAAAGCTTCAAATACACCACATCCCCTACCTCAAACTGAATGTCTTTTATGTGCTCATCAGCCTACCTTTTCATATTTTTTTGAGCTCTAAACATGTATCTTTTCAATTCCTCTAGTATCTTGTCCCGCTCTTTCAGGTACTGCTCCACTGAAAAGACTGATGTGCTACTCTGCCCAAAGTGCACCAAGTGAAGCGGATCCCTATCATACAATAGTTTGAAATGAGTCATCTAGGGTGATGAATGCTACGAAGTGTTGTACCAGTACTCTTCCCACACAAGCCACTTAGCCCATAATCGAGATATCTCTGAAGAAAAGCATTGCAGATATATTTCCAAGCTCTTGTTGACCACCTCCATCTGCCCATCTGTTTGATAGTGGTAAGTAGTGCTCCTCTTCTACATAGTCCCCTGCAACTTGAACAAATCCCTCCAAAAGTGACTGAGAAGTATCTTGTCTCGATCGGACACTATAGACTATTGTATCCCGTGTAATTTGACCACCCCTCTAATAAAAGCCGACGCCATTGTTACTGCTGTGTAAGGATGTCATTATCATAGAGGAATGAACTGAGCATATTTATTTAGTCTGTCCACCACCACTAGAATAACTATAAACCCCTCCGATCGGGCTAACCCTTCTATGAAATCCATAGAGACCTCCTCTCACACTCTACTTAGAAGTGCCAAAGGCTGTAGTAACCCCCCTAGAGCTATAGCCATATACTTGTTCCTCCGGCAAACCTCATACATGCCCATTGTCTCCTCAACATCCTTGTGTATCTCATTCCAATATAATTCAATAATCAATCTTTTATATGTATTATGTACGCCAGAGTGACCCCCAACAACACTCTCATGGAACTCCTGTAGCAAGTGTGGAATATGAATTGACAGCACAAACCTTTCTTGGTATAGAAGTCTCTCCCTATCTACTAAATATCCATAATAGCCACTCTCATCCTTTTGTAGATCCTCTCTGATCCTTCTCAGCTCCTTATCTTGCACATTTTCTTTCTTAATAACCCCTCAATACAACATTAATGGTATCTAAAGGCTGTCACTTAGAGCTCCCCCATGTATCTAGATAAGGCATCTGCCGCCTTATTTTCTAGCCATGCCCTATATTGAATTTCAAAATCATATCCCAGCAACTTGTACAGCCACGTATGATGCTCCTCGATTACCATCCTCTGCTCTAGTAAGTACTTCAAGCTTCGATGGTTGTTCCTGATGATGAAATATTGGCCCATTAAATACGGCCACCACTTCTGAATAGTCAATGCAATGGTCATCAATTTTCTTTCATAGATTGACTTCAGTCTAGCTCTGGCTATCAACACATGGCTGAAGTAGGCTATAGATTTGTGATACTGCATGAGCACTGCCCCCAACCCATATTCTAAGGCTTCAATCTCCACTACGAATATCTGGTTGAAATCGGCTAAGGCCATGACCAAAACTATAGTTATGATAGTCTTCAATCTCTCAAAGGCCTGAGTAACTGCCTCTCCCCACAAGAAACTGTTCTTCTTCAGCTACTGTTAGAACTACAATCATGGCAGTCTTTAATCTCTGGAAGGATACTGTTTGGGTTCTAGGAGCTAGAGTTGTAGGGGTACTCGGTTAGGCCCCTCCCACCGTGTTGCTTTTGTTGGACTTCTCCCTCTTATATTTTTCTTACACCCTCTAAGCTAGCTCCATTGTCTCTCTCAGCCCTCTAGGTCTCAGTATCCTAAGTTCTGTCCCTATATCCTCTCTAAGCCCCTTCATGAAATTTTCCTCCAATCCTTCCTCAGATATTCCCCTCAGGCTCCCTGACAGCAGCTCAAACTTCTCCCGGTACTCCATAATTGTCCCCTCCTGAGTTAGGGAAAAAGAACTACTCGTGGAGGTCCCCTTCCCGAATGGCTTAAAAATATTCCAATAAAAACTCCTTAAATTCTCACAATGAGTAGTTCAGATATCTCGTCTCCCTCCAATAGAATCAGACTATGGCTTTCCTTTCTAAACCTAGACCCCTTGCCATGAGTTTCTCCCCTTTAGCCAGCCCATTGATGGCAAAATAACATTCCACCCGGTACACCCAATCCTGAGCATCCTCGCCTTTAAAGACCGGCATCTTTAGCTTCCTTGCCCTCACATCCATACCCCAATGGTTTCTTCCTCAGTTTATTCCCCCGGTGTAGTGGTGGTATGATTCGCTTCCTTCCTTCCTTGATTAATTTTGACCCCATGGCTCCCCCCAACCATGCCCTTCTCCATTCCACCTCTCCCCATGCCTGAGTAATCTCCCAAAAAGATCAACTTCATTCCTCCTTGCTGTTCTCTCTTCAGAATAACTCAATCCACCCACCAACGGGCCTCACATGGTGGTCCTTGATGGAAAACACTCTCTATTTAGAATAAATGCACAATTCAATTTAACCTCTTTCCAACCTATAACTCCGTATAAATCAACATTTTATCTATCCCTACTTCATTTCTAAATCCAACTATACTTCAATTTGATTTGATTTAGCTCTGATACTTATTTCTGTCACACATAGAGTGTAACATAAAAGGAGAATATGAACATACATATTTCTTACTAACACCCATCCTAAAATACTCTATCAGGATCAAGTGAGTATGAAATAGCCTATCCAGACCATAATAACACATTAAGTTTTTCAGATCTTAATTAGCATTAATATTTCATAACTCGAAGAATATTTAAAATACATCAAAAGATACAGAGCTTTACTAAACTTTTAAATAATAATTACATAACTAAAAGTGTTTGTATAGCTTTTACTATGATCTCTATGTATATCCAAAATATATGTACACAAAAAGAACATTTAACCTTCTTGCCTAGTGCCCCCTGACTCATTTTCTTTTCATGTAATACAATCACTATTAATGAGCTAGAGCTCAATGAAATACTCAAGTATCATATAAGAAATATGTTTATAGTTAATCGAAACCAATCTAGGATTTCCATAAATGTCATAAGTTATACATAACATTAATGTATTATATGTACTATTCAACACTTTCAGTAAGTCATATGATAACTATAGGCTTTTGCACACTTACAGCTCTCTAATTCAAGGTTGGGTATGTATTCCCAACTTTTAGAATTGAGGCTGCTCTCAACTTCAAGGTTGGGTTTAAATTTTTAACTTTTAAAAGTGAGAGAGAGTATGGTACCTTTTGCACGACTTCTCTAAGGCTTACCTCGTTAGGTCCTTCGCCTTTACTTGTATGAGTCTATCCCCCATCTATGAATTATCTAATTTACATTTACTTTTCATAAATGTGTATATATCCGTACCCTACATATATAATATCCTTTTTAAATCATCCTATTGAAGCACCACATTTCATCAGTAAAAGACAACATGCTAAATATAAAATGATTGCTACTACACTTACATTTAATATAGAAAAAATGCTCCAATTTTTTATATTACAGGTTGGATATCTTACCTCATTATGAATTTGTTCACCTGAAATACACTGGCCTCTTTCTCTTATATAGACATTGTAACATTTATACAAGAATCCTAATAAAATCAGCTTGGAAAAATAAATTCCTAAACGTTTTACCTCAATTGTACTTCTCCTCATTCAACCTAAAGGTTCCTCACTTCCTATTCTTTGCTTCCTCTCTTTTCCCTGCTTTTCCTTCCCTTAATTTACCTTACTGATTTTAAAATTTTCTCCCAACAAGCAGCTCGCAGCCCTATTTTCACTTCCTACTTCATGGCTACCAGAGAATCGAATGGGGGGAAAGTAAGGCTAATAAGCTAGTGCTTTTAATCAACTTAAGTAATTATTTAAGTTATACTTCCACTAAGCCTTCACAGCCAATCCCATCCGGCCTCTACATGTTCGAGTAAGTGGTTTTAGCTTAGGAATATAAAAATGAACTTTTTAATTAACTGTTACTTAGTAGTTAATTAACAATTAATTCATACAATTAACGATTCATACATTCAATAATTGTATAGCTATATATTAACAATAACTGTATAGCTATATATTTATATAGCTTAAGCTTATAATTTAGGTACACTTTCATATATCAAAATGCTCGAAATTAAAAATAGGATTAAATGAAAATAACTTTGACATTTTCGTATGCATGAGAAAATATGATAAAATTGTATGCTGACCTTTTTGACAAAATTTAAGTTATTATAATATCAGCTTATCCAATATATCCACATAATGGGTTACAAATCATAATGTCCATAAAGCCTAATTAGTAAGCATTGGTTGTCTCAACGAAAGTATCCTAAGCAAATTAGGGTGAACATATGAATGTAAAAGTCATGTTTTCAAAATTAACATCAACTTGTTTACTAGCAGAGGAAAGTCGTGCTAGTTTTAAATAGTTCATAGGCACACAACATGGAGTCTAAAGGTTTTCATTTGGGTAGATCTAAAACTAAATTTATACAAAGTAATTTTAGTAATAATAGATCTAGTGGGGGAATTGTGATTTTGGGTGATCAATCATTAATAAGAGTACATATTTTTGATATTTTGCGTCTATTGCTCAGAGTGATGGTGAAATAGATGGAGGATATTATTAGTAAACTTCAAATTAGATGGTTGCAGTTGAGGAATGCATAGAGCTTATTGTGTGATAGAAAAGGCCTCCCAAACTTAAGGGAAAATTCTATAAGATGGCAATTAGACCTACAATGTTTTATGGTGCAGAATGTTAGCCATTAAAAAAGAAGCATAATATTAAGTTAAGTGTTGCAGAGATGATGATGCTCAGGTGGATAAGTAGCTTTACTCTTAGAAACAGGATACAAAATGAGTATAAACATGAAAATGTTGGAGTAGCTCCAGTGGAAGATAAGATTAGAGAGAGTCGCCTTAGATGGTTTAAGCACATAAAACGGTGGTCTTCCGATGACTCGATTAGGAAAATAGATGTATTAGATTTGAGTTATGTTAAAGAAGTTAGAGGTAGACTAAAAAAACTTGGTTAGAAAATATTAGAAATGACATTTGTTTATTAGATTTAAATGAGAATTTAATTCTTACAAGACACAATAAAGAAAAAGGATTTATATAGCCAACCCCACATAGTGGGATAAAGGCTTGATGTTGTTGTTGTACAGGCAGACAACATGGCCGTTTGTAATTTCAAGGTATTGAACATGACTGATAGGCATAATGGACATGTGAATCGTAATAGCATTTTGCCATGACTACCAATTATTGTTCGTGAGTTTCAACGTGACTCAGAAAAGCATGTGTAAGACATATATGAGGTTTCAGCAATGGATTTAATTTTGATTGATGGGCTTAGTAGCAAAGTGTCTGCCCAAGTTTAGATTGAGTTGGGACTTATATCTATTAGAATGAAGAAGTATTGATTTAATGTGTTTTTAAGATTTATGCCAACTCAAATTGATTGAGATAGGGCTTAAGTCCTTCAGAAGGCTCATAACAAAAGAAGCTAAGAAAAGTTCACTCCATTATGATCCAAGAAATAAGCCATGAAAAATTACACAATTCCCCAATTCTTATTTTAAAGAGCAGTAGAAACCAACTCATTGAAAAGCATTTTAGCAAACAATTACTGATGATGAATTTAGAAATGCTTTATGTTTGGTAAGTTTACATTACAAAGATCAATATACCTTGTTGTAAGTGCTTGTAGACTGCCAACTACTTATGTTTGGAACAAGTCTATTTTTATTGGTACACTAAACAATTGGCCATAAGTCAATCCGCCCGCCAGAAAAGAAAAAAAGACCAATACAAATTTCACATATGAAGCTTATTAATTTTGAAAAGCTAAGAACTGTTACCATCACCAGAATAAATTCCTCATGCATCCACTTTGTAATAGAATGAAAACAAAGTGAAAATCATCTAGTAGGTGATCTTCCTACAAAGACATACTTATATCATTATATGTCAGCAGCACCCAAAGTTCAATCACCAATAACATTCTTTTTAAAGATAATGCCTGACTGATTTTACAACGAAACATTTGTGGCAAAAAAACCTGGTGAATCATTCACACTTGAGGATTGTACAAGAACTTAGAGTGCTTCCAATAGGTCCATCATTCGGGTTACTTTGTGGAAGACAAAAAAAAAAGATAAAAATGGTTTAGGCCTTGTTTTCTACCTAAGATGAAGTGCTCCTATGGCATTAAGCATTGCAATCAGATGGGCTGCTAAATTTTGAGACTCAAAAAACCAGATCTAAGATGCTAAGCAATTGAGCAAATTGAAAACATGAAGAAGTCCAATGAACCAAATTAATACATAGAAATACTTATATTATTGCCATCTAATATAATGTGATACATTGATAGAATTATGGTACAAATCCTTGGTGTACAGTCCATGGTAACTTGATTCCGAATTCAACCAAGCAACTATTACAATCTAAAAATTCCAAGCAATGCCTTAGTTTCCTCGTTTTATCTGAGTGACAGTCTTTTACTCCATCTTTTTACTTCTTCTCCTTCTCTCCTGTAAATAAGGGTGCCCCCTCTGGTACTTCAAAATAGCCCATACTAAGTGACTAAAAGAGAAATCAGGCCAGAGAGGAGTTGGATTTTGCAAGTGACTAAAACTAGACTGCAATAGAAGGAAGTTACTGAGGCGAGTCTCACCCGAAGTCCTGATGATTATATCTGGATCTGGACAACCAGAAGTGTACAAATGCCGCTCAAAATCAACTACTGAAATAACACTTTGCATATCATATTCTTCGAAAAAATCATTTTTGCAACCACAAGCATGCAGCTCTTTCATCATATCCCTCTTTTCATAACAAGACATTTCAATCGCATGCGCAATTTCATCTGTAGAAGTATAAGCCACACACACAGATAGCACTGGCCCTGTATTATGACATGTGCTTCTCATTGCTTTTTCAACCGACAACCTCAAAGGATCATTCAAAAGGTTAAGGTTTCCCCAGAAGTTGATTCTAACCTCATATTCATTCACAATGCTCTGTTCTTTGAGCAATTCATCAATCTTCTCCTTCATCAGATCCATGGTTGACTGAACCTCTGCTGGCTTTCGTTTGAAATTGTCAATGCTGAAGGCATATATGGTGACATACTTAACTCCCATTTCATAGGAATATCTCAAAATAGAGATGAGAGCAGAAAATCCGGCCATGTGACCAGTACCTCTTTCCAAGCTTCGCTTATTTGCATATCTACGATTCCCATCCATGATAAAAGCAATATGATTTGGCATGGGACCAATTGACAGAACAGAAAAGATACATCGACGAACCATGTAGCATAAATTTTCAAAGATAGTAGGCATCTTTGATCAAACTTACGTACTTCAAGATCCTAACATCCATATAAAAGCAGGAGTTAGTTACTACCAAATAGAAACAAAAAGTGGCAAACAAGCCACAGAAGACTGCACTCACGATTTTACAGATAAACAAGCAACACAGAGAGACGAGTTCCTGATTCAAGATTCAGACATTATGAGAAGGCGTCTAAGGTTGTTTGGGGGCTCTTTGGTAGCAGGATTTAAGCGGGATTTAACTTAAATCTTGCCAAGAGCAAAAATCGCAACTTTAATTCCAGCGCTAAGTTAAATCCCTTTTTCCCCCCGTTTTACCTTAAATCATGGATTTGCTAAATCGGGGGATTCGACTAATTTAACTCAAATTAGCAGCCGCTCTGCCCCCAGCGAGCTCTCTTCTCCTCTACACGCCAACACTCCCGTCGATGCCTGCCCTCAGCGATCTTCCGTCACGAATTCCACATCTCCATCACTCGCTGCCGGTTCCGTCGATGCCTGTCCCCAACGAGTTCCCGTCACGAAGTTTCGTCGCGGCGGCCTTCGGCGCGGCTTCCTCACTTTGTTGAGGGCGCCTCAAGACTTTAATGACGGACCGCTTGATTTTTTTTTTTTTAATGAAATGTTAAAAACGTACAAAAATAAACTTGATATACAGACTGCGATAAGGCTATGGATTCCAGCCATCCATAATAAAAAAATTTATTTAATTTAAAAATGGAAATTAAATTAAATTATTATTTTTAAAATTTAATTCAAATTTAATTAAAATATTTTATATTAAACATTAATTTAATATAATTTTTTGACAAAATATTCATTTTATTTATTTATTATTAAATAATCACTTTAAGACCTTCGTCCTATTTTGATTATGACAATCTTATTTGTTTTTTTTGAGAAGGTACATCAATGTTAAAATAAATATGGGCTTGAGAGTCATTATGATAATCACTATGAAATATTTACTTGTGATTTAGTTAGTTTTAATATTTATTTAAATGCATTCAGTTTCAGTATTTGTTTCAGTTTCAATACTTGTTTCAGTTTCAACTTTCCGTATAGTATTTCAATTTACTATTACAGCACATTATTTTTCAACCTTTTGGTTTCAGTATTGATTTCTTTTTTAGGCTTCGATAGCCTGTTGAGCCATTTAGCTCACTCCTACTTTTATTTATGTTTTCTCGCCAAGAGATAAGGAGCGAGTTGAATAATTTTGATAGTTTTATTTTTGAGAGGCTTGATTTTTTTTCCTCTATTGCCAAGTACTGTTGTAGAAACGTTATAGTGTATATGTATTTTTAGATGATATAAAAAAAAATTATATTTATATGAAAAATATATTCAAAAGTTAGCTAAGCAGATCTAGAATAATCATGTGAATTTGATTTTCAAAACACGCATCTAATAGTCCTAGAAAGCACACTTGTAACGACATATGTCAATTTCCTAAGGAATTGTACTAGTGCCAAAAATTTGTGAAAATATTAGTGAAACTAAAACACAATAGTATATATGCTATGACGAAGGCAGTTTGTGGTTTGATTTATAATGACTCCCGAAATAATTTTTGATTTTGAGTTATAACATGTTTTTCATAATTTGTTTATTATGTTTTTATTAGAAAAAAAAAGTTGGAGTAGCTCCAGTGAAAGATAAGATTAGAGAGAGTCGCCTTAGATGGTTTGGACATATAAAATGGCGGCCTTCCGATGACCCAGTTAGAAAAGTAGAGGTATTAGATTTGACTTGTGTTAAGAAAGTTAGAGGTAGACCTAAAAAAACTTGGTTATAAAATATTAGAAATGATCTTTCTTTATTAGATTTAAATGAGAATTTGACTTTTAACAAGACACAATGGAGAAAAAGAATTCAAGTAGCCGACCCCACGTAGTGGGACAAAGGCTTGATGTTGCTGTTGTATGTTTTTATTAGAAAAAAAAAGTTTGTTTAAAATTTTTTTGCCGTAAGTAGAATAATTAATTAACAATTAATTATGTATGTATAAATATTTTAATTTTATATATATCTCATAATACATGCAATTGACCTAGGAGTTTTATGATTTTTTTCTTAGAAAATATGCTTGAAATTAGTCTTAGATGAGCTTTCCTCTTATTGTATTCATGTAGTGCTTATTAAAGTCCATAGTGAATGAAATTACTTCAACAACGACAAGGAAGTTGTAATACCCACTAAAATAATATTCAGTTGCACCTGATAAGCCCTGTGTGTTAGAATTCTCTGCATTCTTATTCTGCATAAGTCTGGGGATGTTCTATGTGCATGTAAATACCTGAAATCTATTTTAAAGCAGACCCCGGGGGTGTGTGTGCATGAAAATCAAAACTTGAAAATTTTTGTTAGGAGTGATGCGACGCTGTGGCGCTAAACTCTCAAGTTTGGCCATTTTAAAATGATTTGGGTTGGCGCAGTGATGCCGCTGTTTGGAGCATTGCGGCGCCAAGCCAATATTTTATAAAAATACTAAATTCCACTTAATTTCCCCATTTTCAAAATTTCTCCCCCCTTGAGATGCTAGCCTAAAGAGAGAGAGAGGGAGAGAGATTTAGAGAGTGAAAGTTGGGGTTCGAACAGCTTTTGTTTATTTTTGGTTGTCGATCTAGTTTGAAAAGTTATACGAATCAAGATAGATCACATTCTGCCCATCTCAATTTTAATAATGTGAAAATTTTGAAATTTTCCTGTTTAGAATTATAATTTAGTAGTGTAAAAATGATGACAACTTCGTATTCACTAAATTTTTATTGTGTAACTTTCTGTTTATTATAAATACGAGTATTCTAGACAATTTGATATTTTCTTTAAAACTTTTCACCTTGGTAATTGAAGAGTGTACTATTTTTTAGCAAATTAGAAAATGATTTTAACCTCAGAAAATGTTGTAGATCATTTAAAAGTTTCAAAACAGTGTTCTAAAAAATTTCTGGTAATATCGTGAAATTCTAAAATTTATAAAATTCTGCTTAGTCATTAAATCTGCTGGCTATTGATAGAGAATTTTGTGAATTTATGCAAATTAGGTGTTTTCATTTATTTCATTGAAATGCAATTATATATGTACTTTTCTACTTGAAATATGTGATTATAAAGAGTATTGATGTTGAAGGAATATCTGTTGTGTTAAATGGACTGGGAGCTATAAGGGTTTGAATTTCTGATTATCTGATGTACTAAAAATTTGGGACTCATAAGGGTTTAAATTCTGATATATATTTCTGTTGGGAGGTATAAGGCCCTAAGGAAACTGTGTTATTTTCTGCTTTGATATATGAAGTATTTGTTTAGTATTTATTTATTTACTTTCAGTGCAAGTTTGTTTAATTTATGTTATATGCTAGCATTACTTTGATTAATTCAATAGACTGCTAAAAACTGTTTTTAATTCAGTATATACATAATAGATTATGAAAATTTTGATCGGTTGATGTGACTTGTTGAGTTGTGTTTGCTCACACTTATTTTACATTCTACTTCAGGTCGGAAAAAGGGTAAGGAGTCATTTGAGTAGTGGACGTTGCAAGTTTTGATCAGTATGTATAGGTATTTTTCTAGTTTTTAAATTTTTGTATAGTGCTTATTATTTGTTCTGCTCTACTCAATTATGTTATGGTATGTAACTATTTACTATGGTGCAGAGATTTTTGTTGTATACACATTTTGAGAGATAAATAAAATGAAAAGAAATTTGTGGTTGAATTTCTTTTTTTGTTCCATGGAAGTAATTAGTAGTTCTATTGTTTATTAATATTTGAAAGAAATTTGAAAAGTTCTTCAAAATTATATCTTGAGCTTGCTTTGTCACCACCCAACACGATATGATATATTTGTCTCATATTTGCAACCTTAACTTGTGATGAGAGCATGATGGAGAATGTGCCAACGGCTATGACGAAGTCTAAACCCTAAACTTGATGGAAATGTTATTGACAAGAAGATTGAGATTTAATAAAAAAAGGATACACAACAGAACCTGCAACATTTGAAGATGAGGAAAATGAAGTCACAAGAATCTTGGCGGGACCAACAACATTTAATTGCGCCCAAGCCTTGAATCAAGCAATCATAGTCTCTCGAGATCTAAAACAAATTGGGAAAAATTGGGACGGCTTCTAAGTGGTCACAATCTCTCAGAAAAAAAAAAAGGAAAAGTAAGGATTCAAATTATTTGATTGAGTTGGCTCGAGCGACAGCGAGTCGAGCCTCAACAAGCTCTTACTTGAGCTCATATAATATATGACTTATCATCAGAGTTCTAGCTAGAGCTCGTGGTTGGATAAATTTGATTCGCGAGCTCATTAACGAGTAGAGTTTGATATGGCATGTGAGTTTGTGGACTCACTTACACCTCTAAATTGTATATATGAATGATTAATTGAATTCTTGGATAATTATGTTTTATCTAAATTAATATATCAACTGGACAAACATTTGAATGGACATGTGAAAATTTGAAATGAACTGCTAAAACATGAGTAGAATGAGAAACCAAATGAATTTATCTCAGCTAGTAATTACACAATTTTAGTTTATGAAATGCCTCATCTCACATCTGGTGCAAATGGGCCAAATTTAAATAGAGATTTTTGACTCATAATAGGCATAATTGGTCTAATATACACCTTATTTGTTTTATTAGAAAAATATGCAAGATAGTTTATTTTGGGCCAAAATGCCCTTTATATACTTATGTCCCCACTATTTACAAAGAACAAGTTCAGTCCTTTTGACACTCCATCTTTCACCATTGTTGATTTCATCATCATTTTGGTTGAGATTTATTTATACGGTAGGAAAAGACACTGCATGATAATGAATTCGAATCAAAGTAATCAATTTTACACCAACTTAGACAGACATGTATTTAAAATTTTGAATGGTTGATTACATCTTTCTGCAAGTGACATAAGTCATTCCATCGGAGTTATAATGCGGAGCAAAATAGGGGATCAAATAGGAATTTGTTCAAACAATGTTCTAACCTTCTTTTAGACCTTGCTTGAACATGTGCTTGAACCAGATTCAAGCATATACACTACAAAAAATAATGGCTATTAGGGCACCTTAAAGTGATATAATATGTATCTATAAGGGCACATGATGTATTGGGGCATCAAATAATTGTGTCACTTAGGTAGCCGTTGGAATAGGGTTTAGGGCATCTTTATGTGCCCTAAAAATATAAATTTCATGACATATAATTTTGATGGCACCTATAAGATATCCTAATAGACAAGCTTTTCTAACACCATCATATGATGAAATTTGTGAATAAATATGACAAATATTAGGTGTCATAATAGGTAAGCTTTCCTAACACATTTATTTGATGTAACATCTTTAATAATAAGGCACATTTAAGTTGCCCTAAGATATATGATTTCCCAACACTTAAATTTAATGAAATAATTTTAATAAAATGACATTATTATGTGCCTCAATATATGTTATATCCAATATAAATTATATTCAATTATCAATTAATTATGCTGACTCATAATATTTCAATTGTAAATAATTCCAATCAAATTTCTAAAAATATCATGTACATATGAGAACTGACATAAGATATTTTTCTTCAAATAAAAATTTTATTTCATAAATCTAAAATTACAAGAAATCTCCACCTATAATATAACAGAAGTTCTACTTCAATCTTCATATATTTACATAATCAATCTATTACAATAAATGCCTTCACAATACATTACACGAAAATCCAAAAAAATAGCCCTTATCATGAGGGCAATTTCTTTACACAATATCAACCAAGTCTTGGGATCTCTGTTTCCAAACATCAGTGGCATCCACTCCAGCCTGCATCTGAAAAGATAATTTGGAATATGAAATCATGAAATCATATTATGCTAATCGGATGGGGACACATTAGGGAATGATATGGTTTATAGATAAGATTAATGTTCCTTTTGTATAGAAAATATTTGGGTTAAGATATTCTGACCAAAATTTGTTCATGGTGGATTTGATTTGAGATAAGTAGTATTGGAGCTGCCTTGAATTTGGCTTTACTGTTATTTGTTCATGTCCTTAACCATCGTACGCTTCGCAGATATGTCAGGGTTCAAGGGACCAATGCCCCCTGATGGGGTTCGACTTGATCGGTCAGGTCATGGGGTCAAGGGGCAACGCCCCTGTGGGGGTTTCTGGGGGTGACGCCCCTGGAACAAATTTTGGTTATATACACTTCCTATATACCTCAAGAATTAAAAGATATATGCATTTGTCGAATCAGGTAGAAAAGAATCAAACAAGAAACTCAAACGAACTAAAATCTGATCAACGTGGTAATGAACTTGAAGATCAACGGCATATAAGATTACAAGGCTAGAAGATTTACCTTTATTGTACAAAATAGTAGGAATTCACAATTATGGCGGTCGACCATTTAGAAATTACAATTTAGGAATCTCAAGACACAATCAAATAAAGAAATAAGAAAATTTTATTAAACACTAAACATTTGGCATTCGACATTCGAAGGAAGATCGAGGCAGAGAGCGCACACAAATTAAAAGGCTTCACATGAGAAGATTCACCTGATGCAGCAATCACGATCGACAATGTAGTGGTAGTCAGCAGACGCGGGGCAGAGAGCGCACGCAGTCTGGAAGCATTCGAGGGAATACGACGCCCAACCTATCGATTTCAACAAGATGAAATAATTCCAAGCAGGCGCAGGAACTTATCCCACGATCTCCCTCTATTAGTGATCGGGCGCTCGAACCTTAAATGCCATAATATATATTTTTTAAGACACTTAAATAAAAGTGTCTTAACATATATGTTGTTAAAAACTATTTTTTTGTAGTGATAGTTTGAACACATCACCCTTAGAATTACATGCTTATATCTTGAATAATTATTTTCTGAAGGTGAAGCAAATATTGACATCCCTATGTTGTATTTTGGAGAGCTCCAATAATGTTACCGAGAGTGCACACACTTATACAATGACAAATTTATTAGAGTTTTAATGCACAAATTGTAGAAATGATTTTTTGATAGTCTTACCTAGAGGTATAAATGAGTTAAGACCAACTCGAGACATGTTTAGCTTGGCTCATTGCAACCCAATTAAATTAATTTTTTTCTGAAAACTTTTTTCTTATAGGTGCTTGTAGCTCTATAAATCTAATTTGTCAAAAATGACAACTTTCATCATATAGATGCTTGTTGTTCTATTAATTACTGCCATAAGAAAATAATAGCCCTGTTGTCCTATTAATGAAAAGACCCCTAATAGATATCTTATTAATTAACAGTTGTATAAGAGGCCATCTAGCTCGTTGGATAAACAACTAGATAGACGAGATAACTCGTGAGCTTGCGAGCTAAGCCTTGTCAAGTTCTAGCTCATGCTCGTTAATATACGAGCTTAAGTTTAAGCTTATATTTGAGCTCGTGACTAGATAAGTTTGGCTTGTGAACTTATTTACTAATTCAATTTGAGCATACTCAAGTGACTTACACCACTAACTATACCATTGTAGTGAATACCAAAACTATTTTGGCAACAAGAAATTTTTTTTTGAAGAAGCGTTATGGAAGCTCTTGAATAACTCTCAAAGTTTGATTATCTATCATATTTATTAATATGAATTGCTTGCCTTTGATGATAATCTTAATGGTGATATTGATTTACACAAGAGAATATGTACTTCAAGAAAATTTGATGTGATGGGTTCCTATACAAACATGTGTTAGTTGTATCTTGGGATCGATGTGTTAGTTACTACATCTTATGCTCAAAGTCTTATATATGCATATGTTAAAAATATATGCCTAGTTGAAAATGAGGAAAATTGGGAGGTTCTAGATGAAATAAAATATGTAGTTGTGCTATCCCAAATTATAAAGATGAAGGGTCGCCGCTCAAAGATCAACATAAAACCTTCAAAGAGGAAGAATGATGTGGCACAACATAATTGCAATTACGATGAATTGAAAGACCATAATTGAGTTACTTAAGGGACTAAATAAGGCCTATCCACTTCATGATAGTTTTTACTTAAAATTTTCTATCCTTATAAAAAAATTTGAAATTGATTTAATTTAATATTATTGATGATGTAATTTCACGAATTGGTTATACAACGATGAAATGCTTATCATTCTAATTGTATATTGTTTATGTTATATTCCAAAAGATAAAAAGCATTTAATTGGTCATACTAAATAACTAGTTTCAGATGCTGACAAAGCTATAAACAAACTAAAATGTTACAAATCGGTTCAAACTAATTTCATTCACTCTAGACTGAAAAAGGTACTCCATGATGAGAAGTGGGAGCATTTTGATCATAAATAAACTTTATGATGTATTCCTTCATGACAACAAATATTTAAGCCATTGCTCGCCCTGGCTTCAGTCTCCTGGACGTTGCACAATCGCCTAGTTGGTCGTTGTCACCGTATGAATCGACTTATGTAATACTCAGTGAAAACTCAAATAATCTATATTTAATGAAAAAAATATATTTTATTTCATATCATAATATAAACTATTACAAAATAAAATGCAATGAGATAATTAATGAGTAATTAGAATGTTAGTAGTGTCTTAGATTTATTAGGTTATTAGGTGTCACATTGCTTACCAAATAATCATGATGAGTATTAGGGTAAGAAATGTAATAAAAAATGTGAAAACCCTCTTCTTCTTGGAGCTTAGACTCTCTACTTCTTTCCATCTTATTTTTAAGAGAACAACAATCATTACATATCAAAAATCAAATATTAAGAACAACTAAACTTTTTTTTTTTTTAGGATTTACATAAATACAAGATAATTATTATATTTTTGTATATTTAATATCTAAATTTTAATATTTATTTATATAATATCATAATATCAAAATTATATTCAGATATATGCATAAAAAATATATTTCATGTTAGGTAATTTAATATTAGTGATGTTTTTATATTATTTAGAGATTAAAACACAACATAAATTGATATAAAATTTTTAATATTAAATATATAAATAAATAAGAATTAAGTGATATTTATAGAAATTTCTCTTATTTTATTGCACATGCATTTCTTCGTAAAATCTGCATCCCGGCCATCAAAACAACCTCTGCCATGTGCTTTTAAAGCCGTCCGATGTAATTTCCCACAAAAATAGCTGTCCGTTGTAAGAACTAAGAAGGAAAAAAGTGGGTTCCACCATATGTTGAGCGCAAATACTGTAGGGTCCACAAAGTTTGATTCGGAACCCAAATTGATCGGATCATCCATCGGCCCGGACCAGCCCAGCCCAGCCCAGCCCGGCTTATATTGGGCTTATACGACAATACGAGAGCCAGCGAGGATTACAGTGCCCGAGAGAGAGAGAGAGAGAGAGAGAGCAGCAGCAGCAGCAGCAGCAGCAGGGAGAAGAGGCGGTTGTTGAAAATGCCGGCGACTTCGACGTTGGTAGGTGCGTTGCTTGGACTTAGCACCCAGATGTACTCCAATGCCCTCCGCAAGCTCCCCTACATGAGGCGTACTTCCTTCCAGAACCCTAACCCTAATTCCTTCTGATTGCTATCCGTTTCTCTTCCAGAGTATAGTTAATTGAGATGTATATTTATCGCAATTTTGGATTGACCAGACCCGTGGGAGCACGTGCTTGGCATGGGGCTGGGCGCTATCTTCGTGAACCAGCTCGTTAAGTATGATGAAAAGCTTAAGGAAGACCTTGACAAGATGCTCGAGAAGGCCAAGGCCGCCAACGAGCGCAGATACTTTGGTTCGTTTTTGAGCTGACCTTTTTTGATCGTTCTCTTGATTGGTCATTAATGTGTAGTTTCTTGCTCCTTGATTTTCTGCTAATTTTGCTTTGATTTGGAGTTTTTTTGGGCTGATTCCCTTAAAAAATTATACTAATTTTGCGGTCTTTAGTTTTTGAGGGTTTCCATCTATAAGTGCTCTATTCTTTACTGGAGACTGAAAATTTTAATACTCTATCGGTTAGGTTTTTTTCTTTTAATTTTCGATTAAGTTTTAGATTGTGAATTTAGTTATCAAGATAGATCCCTTTTTCTAATTGAGTGAATACGTAGGTGGGGGATATTAACTGGCCAAATGCGCTTGAAATGTTTATATTGTATTTGGAATGTTGATTATAATTGAAATGCTTATATTGAATATGATATCTCTATGGCTAAGGAAGGATGTTAACCTACTTGATATGTTTTTTCCCCATTTTTGGAGGAAATTTGGGTTTTTCGTGTAGATCTTAACTCATACACAAAATATGATGCCGATTTTGATCATCCTCTTAGTTAGTTCGGCACCAATTGAGGGGAATAATGATGCATTATAGGCTAGAGAATCAGCTACACCTAGAGTTGATTGAAAATTTATAATTAATTCAAAATTATGTTGCTTTTTTTTCAAGTTTTTCCATTAGAATTTCAGTAATCTAGGTGTTATTTGCTAATGGTTATCTTTATAATTTCTAGATTCTCATTTTATTGTAGTAATGCATGGCTCCTTATCTATGAAAGGATTCCATGGAGATTAGATGTGGATGTGCTTGATTAAAGTTGAATTTGAATTCATCTCCTACTTTCTCTCCCTCTAATTATTTTGGGTTTCCCCTCTCTACCCTGATAGCACACATCTCTTCTCTTTCACATCGGTTTGATCATACCTAATGTTGTCTTCTCATTATCTCGCCAAATTTCATACAACCTAAAGCACCATTCACCTCTCTTTCTCCTAACCGTGAATTTGCTTGCATCTCTTGGTTGGCTCCATCTCTATCATATTGTCTTGGCTTGGATGCTTCCCTCTACCTCTCTCTAAGCAATATTGTATACTCGTATATTCCTTTTCAAGAATTTAGCAGGTAGTCGATTGGTCACAATAGAAGGTCTGGCACCTTGTGGGCTTACATAAGAGCTCGCCCAAAGGTCATGAAATCCAGGTCTACAAGGACTCAGTAGGGAGTTGCCTCCCACATTTGCAAATCGAAATCCTCACAGGTTATCTAACTTTCCACTTGCGCCCCAATGAGAGACTCACCGTCAATGTTGCTTTCCATTCACCACATTGATCCCACTCTCTGCTTCAACTATAGGGTGGGTGCTCACTCAAGAGACCCTTAGCTCGGCCTATCATAGTCAATCAACCATGGAGCTTATCCACTCCGCAACCCAACGTCACTCACTTCTCTTTGCAAGGAGACATAGGGCTTTAGCACGGGCCGCCAGTGACTCAAGGGCGCTGCCAGCCTCAGTTCCCTCTATTCAAGACTCACACTGCTGAGCTTGCCTAAAGGCAGACAAGTCAAGTTCAAGGAAGGCAATCTCCCTCATAGCCAACCAGCGTATGATACGTGTCTAAGATAGCCTGTAGAGTTATTGAATTTATGTATTTTTCTATTCATTTATTGATGTAGCTTTTTTTGTAGCTCTTAGATTCTTATAAATAAAGGGTGAAGAGGATTATTTTAGATCTTTTTGCATCTTGAGCATTCAGTGGCACTTGTACTATAAATATTTGAGTTAGTGGATTATTCTCTCTCTTTATTCTCACATAGGTTTTTAGGTCATACTCTTTGAGCTTGCTTGTTAGTAAGGTCAGGTATCACCCACGGATAAATTTGAATCCAATAAATATTACTTGTAAGGAATCTTGATTAGGGTTTTAATCATCTATAACACATTCCTTTAACTCATTTACCTTGCATCCAAATCTCAACCCTAGTCCTTCCACCATGCATTCGTAGTCAAACCTTAATCATTGATTGCATTTCAATCCTTAATTAGTGTTTCTTGATGATTCTAGCCACAAATAGGTAAGGTTGGGCGTAGGTTGGGGTGGAAGGCCATTGTTGATTGCTAAAGCCTCCAACAAGAAGATAATATGATTTTGGCTTCCTAGTTCATGTGACTAGTATTTTTTATGAGATGAAAAAAAAAAAAAAAAACTTGTGTAGTGTATTTTGCTTGGAGTTTTGGCATAAAAATTACCTTATATTTCTATTTAGATTTTTTGATTGATTTACTATCTCATTTAGTTAATTTTTTTCAGGGTTCTAATTCTAAGCTCGATCATCATTGTTAGCTTTATGCTAACTATTTAGGGTTAGATTTATGAATCCACATTATCCATTTATGCCTTCGGAGTGACAAATGAGCTGTTAGGCCTAATTTGCACACCACAACTTTTTCCTAGGTTATATTTGGCTAACTTTTTTTTTTTTCGCTAAACATTTGAAATTAATATTATCTACATGTTTTAATGGTATATTTTTTGCCCTTTGTTGTACATGCCCGTTAAGAAAGGTAGAGGTAAACCTAAAAAGACTTAGTGAGAAAATATTAGAAATGATCTTTCTTTATTAGATTTAAATGAGAATTTGATTTTTAATAGGACACAATGGAGAAAAATGATTCATGTAGCCGACCCCATGTAGTGGGACAAAGGCGTTATTGTTGTTGTTGTTGTACATGCCCAAATCATTGACGTTTGTTTTCCTTGAATTTAACTAAAATAGATGATGCTCCTATTGCCTATCTATATAATCATTTTTTAATATATCTTTTGTAGTTTTACAACACATCTATTATATCATTCTCACTTTCATCATACTCAACTTGTATAATTACAGGTCTATAAAATTACCTTTAAGAGTTCATTATTTAGTTATTTTCTCTTATTGCTTAATACTATTAGGACAATTATCCATTTTAACTCCCCATACTTAACTCGAGAAGATGTATCTCATTCTTTTGTAGGATAATTGCATGATACTTAACCTATCACCACCTAGGTGTCGCTTCATATTCTAATAATATTTCCCCAGTGGTAATGTCGCATCCACTATAATTGCATATCTTATATCTAGTATCTATTTTGCTAATTCTGTGCTCTTTATTTTGCTAATTCTGTGCTCTTTATCCTCATAATATTTTCTCCATTGCTTTATCTTTCACTTATTTCAATAGAGGTATTTCTAATTAGAACTATTTCATCTACAAAAATAGACATTTAGGTATCTCATTTTGAATACAACCATCTTCATAATCAATATAAAAAGATGTTGACTTAATGTTAACCAATTATGATTGAGATTTTTCTTAACTCCACAACTATTTATAATGTTAGCCAATGCTCTATCATCACATATATTTAACAAATTCAACATATTTTTAAACACATACTTTTTCTTCATTAATGCAGACCAAATTAACTCTCGTGGCACTTAATCGTATGCCTATGCAAGATTAATAAAAATCAATTTTTTTCTTTGTTTTTTTGTTTCCTACATGCTTGCGTTAGCCTTAGCGCATAAATCACATCCATTGTAGATCTTTGCAGCTTAGGTCAAATTGATTATTTGATATTAACATAATTTTTTGCAATATGTCTTCTGTTTCTCTCTCCTAGAGTTTTATCGTATGACCCATAAATTTAATTCCCATTTAATTATCATACTATTGATTATCCTTGTTCTTTAATATTAGTGTTTAGATACTTTTTTTCTAATCATTTAGCATTCTCTTAGTCTTCAGAATTTCATTAAAAAGTTTAATAAGCAACTACTTCAATAACACGCTTAATTCTTTAAATATTTTAAGGATCTCATATAGATCCAAAACTTTATGTTTGTGCAAATTTTTAAGGGCTAGTTCTACTTTATTTTTTGGATCAATTTAGAATATACCTAGTTAATTTTTCGTTGCACTCTTTCAAATATTTTTCTTCATAACCTGTTGAGCGATTTTTTTCTAATTGAACACCACAATAAGTTCGGCTCAGATATACCTAATTTACTTATCTAAATACCCATCTTGAAAGTTTATCGACTGTTCACACAAATTCCTCCATTTTATCATAGAATAGTTATTTCTTTTGATTGTTTTCTTTATTTTCTTAAGATATGCATTCATAACCACTACTATATGCTATGTTTAAACTGAAGGAGAGGTCAGTTTTAATAAATCATTTGATCGAATTGGAAAATGGAATGTTTTTACCTTCGAGTTTCCCATTTTGCATTTGCTTCATGTTTCTCCAGCTTCTTACTTCAAAGTCACCCTTTGTTTTTCATGATTACATTATTGCAACATTTTCAATCTTCCCTGAACCGAAGAAATTCTTGCAACATGAAATAACTTATGCCATTTGTTAAGGTTACACAACTTTATTCACACTGATAGGTAATTCTTATAAATTCGGTCTATTATAGACGATCTAATCTGTACAAAAGAGGTAATTAGGCTAAGAACCAAAAGGAGGCATTCCAGCCATTTTAAGGGTTTTGGGCTTGATTGGGCTTAGATAGTGTCGACCTAACTTGACTCTGCTTGAACTTATCATCTCATGCTAATGTGTACTTGCAATTTCTCTTAGTTCATTAAAGGTAAAGTATTTCTATGTTATTCAAACCCATTAGATACATTTTCTAAGATTTCTTTCATTTCTCTTATAGATAAATAATATCATGTTTACTTCTCATTAATTCAATGTTTTAATCTATTATATCTTGGTTTCTCTCGATCCATGAAACTAATTGTGAAACAAAAAAGATCCTAAATGATTTTCATGATTTATACCATTGTTTGGACATTACAATGCTAGGAAATGGATTTTGACGGATATAAGGTTAAGTAAATGTTTTGAGGTGAGAGCAAAATTAATGTGTAACCAAAAAGTTTAAATCAAGGATGTTTTTGTGCAAATTGTTAAGACCAACTTACAGTTTGCTCATAATAATTAAGGAGTTTTAATACCAATTTATTCTACCTAATTCAGTTCATATGTTCAATGAAAACCAAATGCGATTGGTAGAATGATGCAAGATTTCTTAGTATCTAGAGTTTCTTGATGTATGAGATAATGCACACCAATCAAATTTATTATTCCTTCTTTAGATGAAAGCCGCAAATACAAAAATCTGACACATGATAATTTGATATCCATGTAAGAGGTATAACCCATTGATATGCAAAAGCATGAACTTGACATGCTCAATTGAAAAGATTGCCACAATTAAAAATTAGTTTGTACAGAAATTGACAAAAATAAATCACACAATCATGCCAATTAATAGAAATATGATATAAGAGAATAGGAGTAAGAAAAATAAGGGATATCCTTTAATTAGAAACCAACATAGAAGGTTTTAACATTATTTAGAATCTCTTTTCTATAATCATAAGATTTCTCCTATTTACAATAAAAAATAGTAACTATTCAAATGTAATTAGTTGGGACAAAAATCCCATCACATGCGAGAACACAAGGAACAGTGAAGGGACATAGAAGGCTTAGACCTAGGTAAGGATTTTGAAAAGCTCATGAATCACTGGTAATGCCAATGACGCATTAGTAATTGTGCAGGTTGAGGACTTTCAAAGTGCTTGGAGCCATGGATGCGAGAATAATTCAATATTCCACACTTATTGAGTGCATTTTACCTTGCCCACTTAACTTAGTTTAGGAAATCTTATATTGGCATTCATGAAACAATGTTTTTCATTCAAAAAAAATTATCAATGAGCATTGCATGACCAAAAAAACTCACGATCCGGTTTTCCATTAGAAGTAGATGCCTCAATTTTCAATTTCTTACTTATTTCATTGTCTAAGTTATATATTTTACGTCTATGACTTCCATAGGCTTCATTATCAAACACCCTAAAAGGCCTATCTTGATTGTTTCTTCTATTAGGACATTGTTGCCTTCTAGCCATGTTAAAATTCAAATGGATGCTTTCAACACCATTATTAGAATAAGCTTCATGTTCATGTCGATGAAGTAGGTAGTTTTCAAGTTTTCAATAAGCTCTTTAACTTGTTTATATTTCACTCATTTCATATTGTTTATTAAAAATTTTGGCCAACTAGATTTCCAATTCTGCACAAATCTCATCCCATCAATGATTTGTTAATTGACCTTGATATTAAATCCTACTTCTAATGGACATTTTAACACAACCTAAGGCTTTGATGCCAAATCTAATGTAGGATGTCCAAGGATCTATAATTTCTTAATGCACATCTAGGATGTTGGCAAAAAAATCACTTGCATAAGATCAAATTCATAGACACAAATTTCTTATCCCTGCATGAAAATTACAAATAAGCAAAATCAGCATAAACAATAAATTAACATTCATATAATAAAGAAAATTGCATAGAAATTTAAATCATTAAAAAAATTACTAGTTCGATTGAAAAATCACATTGCAATATTAAAAAATATACATTGTAGCATATTTGAGAACAGTCAATCAAAGCAATTACTAACATAATAGAAGTAGGGCAAAGGAAAGACATTGCCAAATAATAATTCAAACCTTACATTGGTACAAGGATATAACATCGCTAAAAAAATTTCATCTCCAATTTTTATTTTTATTTTTATTTTTTATTTTTTTTATGTCATCTCCAATTAAACCAAGCTAGAAGAATTACATCCAACTACCACACTAGCAAAGTGAAAATCAATATAGAATTAAAGTCGAATATCAATAGAATTGTATTCACATGCCCCAAGCACTCCTACATATAGTCAAAATCTCTCCTTCAATTTTGGAATTTCAAAAAATATAAAAATTATAAAAAATCGAGAAACAAAAAAGAGCTACTAATGGTAATAAAATCTTGTAACATTCGCAAAAACTATCTCATCATAAAGGAATCCAAGTCATGGCCCCTAACAGCATCGCAAGTAACGCCATGGCAGAGAGAGCCAAAAATCATGATAAAAACATAAACATTGAATCAACAGAGCAAGAAAAAAGGTTTTGCCACAATGAACTAATTCCTTGCATTTTTCTCTTTTCTACACCTCATTCAGAAATCAAATCTCACTGTTTCATGTTAATCTTATTCTCAAGAAAATTATTGGAGATATTATCCTGTATATTATCATCAATGGATACTAAAATTATTTATAAAATGAAAGGAAAGTCTACTTGTGATGATTCAATGATGTATTTATAAGTAATACAACATTATGCCAATATACTTCGCAAATATCAACTAAACAACTCTTTGAAGGCATATTTATCAAACCAAGCAAATTGATACAAAACTCAAGTAGATTGATACAAAACTCCTACAACGGCATCCTCAATTCCTTGTAGAGGGTCTTACATCATTGGCTCGCAATAAAGGACCAACTATTTGGTTGAAATGAAAGAATTGCTTAAAGAAATGTTTCTTCCATTATCATATTGTGGTCGATTGCTTGATGAATTTAATGCCATAAAATAATGAGTAGAAACTAACACTCTTAAAACAAAATCATTTGATTAGCGTGAATCTTGAGCTGATATTTAAATGGGAAGCTTCTAGAATTAAATTCAAAACATCCGAACTTTGATTTTAACAAACTTATAAGTCAAACTAAACATTTCAACATGACAAATCTGTTGACACTACAAATGATATTTTCTGGATTTATATCTTGGTTAAGCTTGACATCAAAAGCAAGATGACACCTTATAACATTATTTATTTGAGCATGTTTTTTAATTTGCATTATATTTTGGGCATATATTGAAATACTAGTATGTTACTGCATGTATTAGGTTTGCATGTTTTAGAATTGCATGTTTTCATCATTAAAGTCAAAGTTTGTCTGTCATACCTAATGCATTTAAGGCGAGTAACACCATTATTAATAAAGGAAAATCTATTATTATTGATTTTAGTTCTAAAATTTATGTATAAGCTTGTTTTAATTGTCTTTGTAGTTTTCACAATGTAAATGGTCCTAGCAGAAATTTAAATGTTGTTGTGGTTGAAGAGGACAATGGAATTAATGAGAGGATGATGTTCATGAATTTGGTAAAGAGATATGTGGTCTTCAAGAAGCCTTTAATACAAAGGGAGATTTGTACAAAAGCTATTGAAATCTATCGTAACTACAAAACTATCACTATTTAAAAAAAAACTAGAGAATCAAAGGAATTGTCTATGCCACAATCAAACTGTTAGGAATTTATTGAAAGCAATAAATTTAGGTTTAGGTTTTATTTAGAATTTTGATGCTTTGGTGGAAATTTAACGAATGGAGTTAAGAAGGATTTAGTTCTGTAAATATGCAAAATTTTGGGGTATTTATACAATTGCCTCTATTTTTTTTTAAATATTATACAATACATCATTACCACACATAAAATTGAATAAGTGGAAAAGAAATTATATATTTCAAACTTATTTTAAGCTTGATGTCAAATTTTGCAGGCTAACAGTTATGTTCCTTTTGGATGTTGGTTGATATATGGGTAGGAATGCCTGTAGAGTGGTAGGCTAGGGTTTGTGGATAAATTCTAGAGCTTAAGTTAAAAATATTTGAAGTTTAGAAGGGTATAGTGGGTATTCATCCAAAACTAGGTCCAACGAGCTAAGGGTTGTCGAGAGCTATCTAGTCATAGGATTTTTTTTTAATGATGCAAAGGGCCCTTATAGTGGATTAAACTTATGGGGAATGAAGGTGGTTGGGAATGGATTTGGAGTTGGCGGTCAGGAGATGGGGTGTGTGAGGGAATCTAGAGGGAATCTAGAGGTTGGACACGATTTTAATTGGAGTGGAGAGGCTGATTGTTGGATTGAAGGTGGAGGCTTATGAAGGGAGGTTGGAGACTTGGAGGATGGTTTGAAATGATGATAGGAAGTATGGACAAGAAGAGAATGAGTTTCCTTAGGCATTGGAGGCGAAAGAAAGAAATTTGCATTGGATAACTGGTAATCCCACTGCCAAGGAATGCTAAGGGTTCAGCAACAAGCACTCAAACCAAATTGAAAATTTTAAATAATTTTGCAAATTTTTCAAAAGATTTTCATTCCCAAAAGAGGCCTATATTTGTCTTTTTACAAACATTTTTATAGAAAAAATAAATCATAAAATGAAAATGGAGAGAAAAAGGTAGCACATAAATTGGGGGCAATAAATTGCCTTTCCAATCCATGCAAGACCTCAACTTTTCAATTCTAAATCCCTTTGCATGCAATACATAAATGAAAAATTCGAAATTTAAAGTTTCAAAATCTCATAGAAAAATAAAAAATTATATGATGTAAAATTGAAGTATAAAATTAGCCTTGGTGTGCTAATAGGCTAGGCATCATTCTTTCTTGAATTTTCGTATACTTTTGTTTGAGCTTTTATGAACAGTTTTTATCGGCCTCCTTGTTGCTCCTTTGAATTTATCTTGTATCCTTTTTATGTCATTAATATATGGCCCATATAAATATTTATGATGTACTGCATCATTAATCATAGGTGGTGGGAGTTGTAAAAATATTATGGCTAATTCATCTATTGGTTGCATGAATTTGAAACATGAATCACACTTGCAATCATATAATATAGCATGGGTAGATAAAATTGTGATTTCTATGACACGAATGTGTATTCCATTCAACTTGGTATTTATAGTTATAAACTTTGGTGCAATGTTTACTTATGGATGTAATGCGTATCATTATGTATCAACTGTGGTTATATGGCTTCGATGTTACAAATATTGCAAAATTTAATATCTGTGTTCAAAAGTAGTAGGAGGATAACAATCTTAAAACTTATTAGGCTTAAAGGCACGTCTATCTTATATATTATAAAATCTAGTGCTTCTAATGAGTTGAAAAAAACCATTACTTATTTTTAATTAACATGCTCTTTAAAAGAGAAAAGAATTAAATTGGGCCCTCAACTCTTTGTGAGGGACCAAAATAGTCCCCAACTATTTTGAGGGACTAATTTGGTCCCTCAACTCCTCCAATTGAGACTTTTTTAGTCTTGCCATCTAATGATAGTATGAGGGTAATTTAGTCTTTTTTAATTAAAATATTTAATAAATGTAATTTTTTAGATATTATAATTTTTGTAAAAAATTTTATTAAACTTTTCTTTAATAAAAAAAATATAAATTAATTTAGGTTTAGTAATTATACATAATTTCCTTAATAATAAAAATTAAACTTTCTTTTCTTAACACTCGGCAACTCTTAAGGGCTGTTTATTATATTTATAATTATTAATTTTAATTATTGTTACCAAATAATTAATATAAATAAAATAATTAAAATTAAAATTAATTATTAATTAATTTAAGTAATTATTTATTATTAAATATATTATATTTTAAATTATTTTTTTAACTTTTCTTTACCCCTTCTCCACTATTTGTTGCTCTTCGACTTCACCTCCTTCGTGTGACAGGTAGAGTTTTGAACGACTAGCTAAATAACTTCTTCACCTCCTTCGACGATCTTCCTTCCTATCAAATCCGAAATCACACTTCGCTGTTAGTCTGTTTGATTGAGAGTAACGACGATGACGGGAGCATGCTCGTTGCGAAGGTAGCCATCTTTCTTCCGTTCGCACGCTTCTTTGGCCAAATTAACTGCGATCGGAAGTAACGACGACGACGGGAGCTTGCTCATTGCTAAGGTAGCCATCTTTCTTCCGTTCGCGCACTTCTTCGATCAAATCGACTGCGATCGGAATACAATGACGATGAGAGCTTGCTCGTTGCGAAGGTGGTCATCTTTCTTCCGTTCGCGTGCTTCTTCGGCCAAATCGGATGCGATTGGAAGTAACGACGATGAAGAGAGCTTGCTCGTTGCGAAGGTAGCCATCTTCCGTTCGCACGCTTCTTCTTTGCTTGTTCTGATAATATTTTTCTGTCCATTCATTTTTCCATTTAAAATTGACGACATGACCAAATAGTCTCATTTGGAGGAGTTGAGGGACCAAATTGGTCCTTCAAAATAGTTGGAGATTATTTTGGTCCGTCCCGAAGAGTTAAGGGATCATTTTGGTACTTTCTCCTTTTTAAAAGGACAATCATAAAGAAGGATTAATTTATGCTAAGTGACTATGCCTGATGATTTTCTTGATGAATTACTTCTGCTTAGAGGCATGCAACATAGGATTAATTTGATTCATGGATCATTGTTACCTAATTTGTCACATTATTGGATGAATTTAACTAAACTTGCTAAACTTAAAAGGCATAAATAAGGTTTGCTTAAGAAATAATTTATTGAGGAGAGTTCGTCCATGTGCGGTACTAGCCAAACTTGCACCAAAAAAGGAAAAAAAAACATTCATTTATTTACAAGTGCCAAGACCAATCATTGATAATTTAATAAAAATATTTATTGTTGTTTTATTGTGCTTTTCGAGATTTGGGTTGTATTATTGTAAATGGAAGTTGTTGGGTGCTAATTTTAAACATTGTCGTTGTCAGGTTTTAAGTTCTTGATGAGAAAAATGGAGGGTTGCATTAGGTAGTCGACAACCAGTATAAAACTTGTCAAATAATCATGATATGAACCCTTTATACTTTGTGCTAATGCTAGGACGTTCTCTAGAAACGACTCGCTATATGACCTAAATACAGGGAGAGGTGTGCGAGGGTTGCTGCACTAGTGCCTAGGTGCAGTGTTAAATAAGCAAGGGTTCCACATCATGGATAGATATGGGCAAAGAAATAGTCCATAAAATTAGAATTATGATAAGAACTTAGAATATATGTTCTCTCATAGACAAATTAATGAAATTAATAGATATTATATTTTATTGGAAGATAAATATTCTATGCATTCAAGAACCTAAATGTGTTGAAGAGAAGTCTAAGTAGATTGATATTTTAAGATTTAAACTATGGTATTCAGGTAGGAGTCGTACTAGAAATGGTGTATTTACGATTATAGATAAGAGTTTGGAAGATAATATCATAGAAAATTAATAGTATTGAAGATAAAATCATAATTTTAAAGATTATTGTTGATGCTAAGATTATTAATATTATAAGTGTTTATGCTCCTCAAGTAGGTTTGGATATGCGTTCAAAATTAAGATTTTGTAATGATTTAGAAGAATTAATACAAATGATACCTCTTGAAGAAAAAAAAATTATTGTAGGAGATTTAAATGAATATGTTGGTAGAGTGGTAGAAGATTTAAGAGCATTCATGGTGTCTATGAATTTGGAGTGATTAATGAAGTGGTAGAACTATATTAGATTTTGCTTTAGCTTATGATTTTGTAATTGTTATTATCTTATTTAAAAAAAGAGAAGAGTATTTCATCACTTATAAGAGTGGATATAGTAAAACACAGATTGATCATTTTCTTATTAGAAAAATAGATCTTTTAGATTATAAAGATTGTAAAGTTATTATGAATGAAAGTTTAGCTTATTAGTTTTGAATTTTAAAATGAAAGAGGGGAGTATGAAAAATAAAGTAAAATACTATCCTATGATTAAAATGGGGTATTTAAAGAACACTAATAAAAATATTTTTGAGATTAAGATATAAGATCTTAAGATTTTGGTTGTGCATGAGAAAATTAATATTATGTGGAAAAAATAGCTAGTGATAATAAAAATATTGCAAAGGATGTGCTTGGAGTATCAAAAGGAAAAGCTCATAATAGTAAATATAGTTGGCGGTGGAATCAAAATATGCAAGAAATATTAAAAATAAGTAGCTTTGTTATAAAAATTGGTTGTTATAAAAATTGGTTTAGATGTAAAAACTTGAAAAATTGGGAAAGATATAAAGGGCATATGGAGTCTAAAAAGCAATATACGATTCAAAACATTTAGTTTTTAATGATTTATATAATATATTAGATACTAAGGAAGACGAAAGATGTATATACCAAGCAAAGAGATAGGAGAAGTAAAGATTTAGTTCAAGTGAAGTGTATTAAAGATGAGCATAAAAAAGTGTTTTTATTAGAAGAGGATATTCAATAAAGGTGAATGAGATGTTTCGATAAGCTTTTCAATGAAGATTGTGAGAATACGATTGAATTTAGTGACTTTAACACCCTCAATAAAAATAAAGATTTTTGTTTTTATTTTCGTTTTAATAAAACTGAAGTTAGAGAGAGTTTAAAGGAAATGAAGTATGGAAAAGATGAGTATCAAAAGTTGCTTTTATTAGAAGAGAATATTCAATAAATGTGGATGATATATTTTGATAAGCTTTTCAATGAAGATTGTGAAAATACAATTGAATTAGTGACCTTAGCACCCTCATTGAAAATAAAGATTTTTGTTTTTATTGTCGTATTAGTAAACTGAAGTTAGAGAAGGTTTAAAGAAAATGAAGTATGAAAAAGCTGTTGCACCTAATGATATTTCAATAGAGGTGTGGAAATGCTTAGGAGATGAAGGAATTTCTTGGCTTACAAAATTTTTCAATATTATTTTGAAGACTAAAAAGATGCCGGATGAGTGGAGAAAGAGTGTGTTGATTTCTATTTTTAAGAATAAATGTGATGCACGAGAGTGTGTGAATTATAGAGGAATTAAGTTAATGTGTCATACATTAAAACTATGAGAAAGTTATTGAGCCTAGGTTATGATGTGATACTAATGTTTTTCAAAATCAATTTCGATTCATGCTGGATAGGTCTACTATGGAAAGTATACATTTATTGAGAGGTTTGATGGAGAAGTATATAGAGAATAAGGAGGATCTACATATGATATTTATTGATTTAGAGAAAGCATATGATAAAGTTTCAAGAGAAGTGATTTGGAGAGTTCTAGAAAAGAAAAGAATTAATAATGCTTATATTCAAATCATTAAGGATATATATGAAGGAGCTATTACTTGTGTTCAAACACAAGGTGGTTTGATCAAGTATTTTCCTATTTTAGTTGGATTACATCAATGGTCAACTTTATGCCCATATCTTTTTGCTTTAGTCATGGAAGTTCTTACTAACATTTGCATAAGGATGTATTATGGTGTATGCTTTTTGCTGATGATATTCTTCTTGTTGATAAGACTAGAGAGGGAGTTGAAGGAAAACTTGAATTATGGACGTCAATCGTAGAGTCTAAAGGTTTTCGTTTGAGTATATCTAAAACTGAATACATAGAGTGTAATTTTAATAGTATTAGATCTAGTGGGGAGATTGTGACTTTAGACAATCAAGTCATTAATAAGAGTACACGTGTTAGATATCTCGGGTCTATTGTTCAAAGTAATGGTGAACTAGATGTGGATATTATTAGTAGAATTCAAGTTGTATGATTGAAGTGGAGGGATGCATCAGGCCTGTTGTGTAATAGAAAAGTACCCCTCAAACTTAAGGAAAAATTCTATAAGATGGTGGTGAGACATGTAATGCTTTATGGTGCAGAATGTTGGCCATTAAAAGAGAATCATAAAAGTATGTTAAGTGTTCCAGAGATGAGGATGCTCAGGTGGATGAGGGGTTTCACTCTTAGAGACAGAATGCGAAACGAGTATATACGTGAAAGGGTCGGAGTAGCTCCAGTGGCAGGTAAGAATAGAGAGTCGCCTTAGATGGTTTGGACACATAAAATGATGGCCTTTTGATAACCCGGTTAGAGGAGTAGATATATTAGATTTGACCTATGTTAAGAAAGGTTGAGGTAGACATAGCAAGACTTGGTTAGAAAATATTAGAAACGACCTTCTCTTGTTATATTTAAATGAGAATTTGATTCAGATTAGAGAGAAAGAAGATTCATGCACTCGACCCCACGTAGTGAGATAAATGCTTGATGTTGTTGTTGTTTGTTTCATATTTTACCCATGAAATTCCCACTATTAATCTGCAAATTTCAATTGTGTTTGAATGTGGTTGAATCTTAACCAACATATTGTTTGTCGATGGTTATGATTACTCATTTTTAAATGTTTAGCTGGTTATTATGATGGACTTTGCACGTTAATCTAATGATTCCACAATTTATTATTTTTGTAGTTTCATTAACTTGAAATTTTTCATAAATTCTCTTCCCAATCATTTGCTTAATTGTTATTGGCTGAAGTGGGGTGAATAAGGCTACAAGTTGGCGGCAAAGATCAAGATCATCCTTAGGGTGAAGAAGGGATGAGAAAGTGGAGGTGAGCACTGAGTTTGTTTTGGCTGGGAGGTCTACACTCGTAAATTAGATAGAGGTGGTGAAGAATGTGCGTGGGAAGTGTATGAGTTGTGATTGATGACAAAGAAGGTGGAGTTATCTTATTGGAAACATTTGTTAGCATGTGAGTAAGAAATTGAACGATTGTTTGAAGTTGATTGTTATTAATTCAGTTTTCTTAATCAATTGATAGAAACGTCATTACTTCAATGGATTTCAGTTCTATGAAAATTTGAAATTATGTTGGAGTTTCTTTAAATTTTGGGTGTTGGGCATTGGGAGGTAAGCATATGATTGATAATGTCCCAACAAGGATAACAAGTGTCAAGCAAGTATTAGTTGGTGAGAGTATAAGATAATGAAACTTCATTCTGTTAGAGAGAATTAGAAGTTGTTGTGATTGTTAGTCCATCATATTACTAAGGGATGAAATATACAAGATTGCGATGTCTCATTAAGACTTGAGTTTTAAGCAAAGAGCAAGTTGATGGTATTTTTCAATTGCAGGAGAGCTTACCGAAATTGCAAGGGAAGAAGCCTAACAGTGATGGAGGTCCGTCAAGTTATAGATGAGGGAGAATATGGTAAGTAATTATGGTTCGTCAGTTTTAAGGATTTTTATTATTTGCTGCTATGTGAGATAGAAAAATAGTGTTGGGGCTCCGTTGATTGCTAGGAGTTTGGTTGTGTAGCTACTTGAGAGGGAGTGAAATAGCATATCAATAGAGAATTTGGTTAGAAAGAAATTTATAAATATGTTGAATCCTTCTTTAGATCACCTTCCCAAATGTTTAATATGTTAGCTCTTTGGAGTTTAGAATGGACTCTGGCACTTCTTGAAAATCTGCTATGTAATTAGGTAGCCAAATGAAAATGCCCAAAGGCATGGCTGAAATTTAAGCTTGAATCAGCATGGTCTCTCTATGGGAAACCGTAAAAGAGATCAAGATATATTAGGAAACTATTGATCTCAAGCACAAAGGTCCGGGAATAATTTAGTTCCAAATTTTCCTTCTCAACACATGGAGGCATTGAGAAAGACCTTATGATCAATGTTTATGGTTCCCTCGAACTTAGGATCCTCTTCATTGTAACAAAATAATCTTAGGGAGCTCTAGATTGAAGAAACAGCCTAAGAAGATCCCCAAAAACTGATTCTATGTCTATGCATTTAGGAGTCCACATCTTTGGACATGGAGGACCAAGATGGGCTCCATTAGGCGCACATATGACCAGGGGAGATTTTTATTTAACGCTCGAGTTGCCCGAAGGAAATTCCCACCTTATTCCTTAAAATGAAAGGAGAAAAGTTTCAGCATGTTCTGGAAATTGCTCAAATCTCTATCCTTATGCTGATATCAACCATTTGCCATAACTTTTTAAAACAAGAGATCAAAAAGGTTGTGAAGCGAAGGCATGCGTCCAAGAAGAGAAAGAGTTAGGGGTGAGAAAGAAGCAAATGAAACCTTAAAGCAATACGATTTCACACAACAGTCCTTAGTAAATTCATGAGATTCATCACTTCTCTTAGTCGATTAGAGATGAAAATGGGGTGGCCTAACTTCAAATTAGTATTTGAGGTTCAAGTTGCACAAGAGAAATATCTATACTCTGTCAAAACTTACTCCAATATCATGTGTATCCATGATCTTTTTCAATTCCCTTTGGTGAGTTGCCACTAGTTTTATCAAGCTACTTGGCCAGAAACAAGTCTCATCAAACTTGCATCGAGGTGTAGTGGTACTATTGTCATGGGGGATGGGTCCTTATTGTCCCTAAATATATGATTAGCGCCTAACTGAAGTCCTTCTACGCCAAAATTTGCCAAGCGTTCCAAGACTTGAGAGCTGAGCGAGCCTTCCGTTGAAGGTTAAAATTTGGAGCCAATGGTGGGAACGTAGCTACAGCATCAAAGAGATCTAGTTCTCTTTTTTTTCTTGCACGGGATCTGCCTGACTTATTTGGACTTGTGGCTTCTCTTTCCTTTAATGCCCCTTAGTTGTTGAGTGTTGACATATATTAGAGTAAAAATCTCTTGCAGATTGATTGGGTCTATTCAGTATAGTAAACTAGCTATAATAGTACTCCTAAAAACATTGAAACTATTTGGCAGGGACTATTGGGTTGGGTGTGATAAACTATCTATTATATTCCTTGGATACTTCTTTTACTGTTGCTACTCTTGCATACAACGGCAGAGCTAGGAATTTTTTAGGGGGGGGGGAGCATAATTTAAATTTTTTTTTTAATTTTCCCTCAATATTTTTCATCTGGGCTTAGGATCAATATTGGCAGTTTATTAAATTTATTAGTTTAAAAAGATAGAATATTAAATATAAGATGAAAACAAAAAACTAACAATTTTTAGCATCTACTCTTCATATTCTGGAAGAGTTAAATAAAAATTTTATTATCAATACAATTCAATATTTCTTTCTCAATATATGCAAGTATCATTCATGCATTGATTTCTAATTCTATTCCGTAGTTGATTTTTTATGATTGAATGCATATCTATGACATAAGTTTCCAACTGATTATCAAGATTGCCAGATCAATAGGGGGCTAAAATCATATGGATAAAGATGTGCTAGTCGAATCAGTCTTTCTTTATTGAATGCAGAAAAGGAATTGTTTGGATTCAAGCAAGCAATAGATAGAAGTAACTCAGTATTTATCTCTGTAAAATGATATAATACCAATATTATAAAAAAGTGGGCTACCAAGAATGCATTTAGGCAATCTATCTTTAGTAAAATAAAACAATAACATCAACAACTTATCATCATTATTTGAGACAATAAAGTGCTTTGAAAGCCAGTGTTTTATAAACACAAATGACTTGGATACCTAAATAATGTGCTTTATTGAGAGTTGAGACAATAACATCGCTATTTTTGATTATGTGAAGGCATTAGGATTATATATGGGTGCATTAATCATAAAGGAAACAAATTATATAACCAAGCAAAGCAATGTACAATTTAATCATTCCTATACATGAACTCTGACAGAAGTACAGAGCAAAATTAAAAAAAAAAAAAGAAAGAAAGAATACCCAAAGCTATGAAAGAAATCCCTTCCTGATCACGGTTTCCGCTCCAGAAGATGTGTCTCGTTCCTTTTTGGCAGAGAGATCAAATGATGAGCCACGAGAGTACAAGATGAAAGATGAGTAAAAAATTTAGGATCGGCTGGGCTATTCAACAAAAACACACAAGAAATTTTTTTTTTTTGGAATAAGATAGAAGATCAAAATTAGAAATCATAATTTTTTGATCCATCGAATAAAATACAGAGTAGCATAGACTTAAGCTCCAGTTGAATGTACAAGAGAATCTTTAGCTACATATCTTATAATTTCTCCATCTAATGGACATGATCTTTGTACTTTGGCCTCTATCGGAACTAATACGCTTTGAAATCTATTTTCTTGGAGTGCTCTTGAACAATAGAACCTTCTTTCTTTGCATTGGTTTGCTTATTTTATTGCTCAGTTAAATTTTTTATTTTAAATACAAATCCAATATTTATGTAGTGATTATTCTTATTAGAACCTGTACTTTTTTTTCCGCAGATGAAGATGAAGTATAGTCGTTCTGTATCTGGTTTTGTTTGCTGCCTGCCATCTTATTATTCTCTCGAAACCAGTAGGATTGTTCCATAAGAGATTGCATTTTGAATGCTTGAATACGAGAAGTAATATTGAAAAAGTTGTAGCTTGGTTGGATTTGGATAATTGTTGCAGCTTTTCCATTGTTTCTTCCTAAGACCATATCTAGTAGGAATTTGGTGAAAATAAACGCCAAATGAACAATTCCTTTAAATTCTAAGCATGTGGCAATTTCTCCAGTTCCAAGAATAATATGTGTCATAAATGTAGCCACTTCATTGGAGATGCCTTTCGAGTACTTTTTTTTTTATAAACCTTCTCTTAAATTAATGCTTGAACGTGAGAAATCCTAGCTATATTTACTCGAAGCTTTGTTCAAGTTTACTGCTTCATATAATGGGAAAAAATTGGTCTTTTCATTGGTGGTTGCTTACGCTTTTTCGTTTGTGTTGAAAGGTACTATATCAATTAAAGTTTTAATTATGCCTTTGTAAGGTAAATTTTAAAAATTTTGTGAAAAATTATTATCCAAATGGAAGTTAATTTTTGTTGGTTATTTTTACTATCACAAAAGCTGTTAAAAAAGTTCTCCCAAACGAATTATAGGCATCCATATGTTTGTACCATTGTTGTTGACAAAGTTTTAAAAATTTGTTGTTCTAGAATTTGATGCTAATATATGAAAGGATGAGGTTCAGAGGTTGAGTGGTAGGGTTGTTAATATTTTACATGGCCTAAAAATTTGATTCGAATTTGAACTGAAAATTTTGGATTCGGATCAGCCCATTTGAAAAATGGGCCAAGTTCAATTTTTGTATTATGACATATTTTTAATTTAGGGTTGAATTTGGGTCGACTCAAAAACCCAAAAGCAAATCGAAATTGACCCAAGTCGTGTTTGCCTGCTCGTCGTAATCACTCCCTTTGTCGCGCTTGCATGCTCGTCCTCGTGCTCGCATGGTCGTACATGTGTCGCGTAGTGCTCACACACTTGCTTGCACCCCTACATGTGCTCAATTGCTTGCGCAGTTCGCCCTGGGGGATTGCAGTCATGCGGCCTCATTCGCTCGCTCTTGTGGGTTAGCGGGTTGGGTCTTAATTATGGTTTGGCGCCGCACCTCTCATCAGATTAACGTTAAAGCGCTCTACTTCAAAATTTTCATGTTTTGGAAAAAAATTTATTTCTCATATTTGAGTTATTGTAGGTCAGGTCAACTCGGGTTAGGGATGGGTTGGGTCTGGGTTTGAATTTCGGGCTCGTTTGTCTAATTGAGTCGGGTTCGGATTGAGTTAATTGATAACGGGACAATTTTAGATTAGATTTGAACACAACCTAAAAATTCATTTTGACACCTATTCAGTGGTAGTGGTTTGAGAAAATTATTTTCTCATGTTATAAATTTAATCTCCCAATTAAGCATTTTTAGGAGCAGCTAATGTTATATCGATCCATATTTGTGTACATAATGATTCATTGAAGTTGGTGGACTTTTGTTTATTTTTTATTTTGTATTTTGTAATATTTTAACATTTGGGCTCTATAAAATTAACATTTCATGCTAGAAAGATTTCCAAACCAAACATAGGCTAATTTTGTAATTTTTCCTGTGCAGCGTTACTCTATTGTTCACTTGCATAATATTATTATTATTATTATTATTATTATTTAAGTTCATGATGATGATGATGTTAATTATCCTTGATGTAAAGATATGCTGACCTAATGTTTTAGATTTTAAATCTTTTACACCTATAATTTTTTCTTCTAGTTAAATTTCTTTATTGTTGATGCAAAACTAAGAAAAATAATTGACAAATAAAAATAAAATGAATAGAGGCTCATTTGAGGAAAGATATGCTCTGAGTAAATTTAGGTTTCGTTTGAGACGACTTTTTTACTGCTTCTTAAAGTAGCTTTTTAATACAAAAATTAAAATTTTTATACTAGAAAGTTATTTTAAGAAGCAATAGAAAATCAGTCTCAAACGAAGTCTTAGATAGGAGTAAAACTCATGATTCAAATTAAACGTAGTGAACTAGCATATGTTTCCTCAAATGGTCCTTTCACAAAATCACTAGTTCTACTTTTAAGAACTAGCGTTTTTGTGAAAGGATCATTTGAAGAAAGATGTGCTATTAGTGGCTCTAGTTTGCTACACTGAGTAATTTGATTGGATGACTCAACTTGTCTTCATTCTCTTCCTTTCATGATTTAGGCGTAGAGAAATTAGTGAAAGTTATACAAAAACAAAGAGCGAAGAAAATTATAATAGCAAAAAAAAAAATCAATTATAATAATGCATTAATTTTAATGTATGTTCATCTAATTAATGATACAACATGTTGTCAATGTTATGCATTTCATTATCCTATTGGATTTTTTTTGATGAAATCTTGGGAGTTGGGCTTCTCGTTTGTTTTTTCTAACATGATTGAATATGTGACTAAGGCTTCGTTTGGGATAGCTTTAGACCACTGTTTTTTTTTATTTTTAAAAAAATTTTATGCTAAAAAATAGTTTTACAAAGTAATAAAAAGTCGTCCCAAATGAAGCTTAAATTTGTACAATGTATATTTTTAGAGGAAATTTTATATCCTACAACTTAGATATTATGATTTAATTTTTGATAAAATTAAGGCTCGAAGAGTCTGAGCATAATGAGAGTAATTATCAAAGTTCATGTGTAAAAGTTTCGAAGGGTACATAAGCCGAGCCATTGATAACTTAAAATTAGTGTTTTTTTTACTAAGTTAGATCATTTAAGTTATAACTTAAAATTGGTGTTGCATTGATTGTTTGTTGAGATATTTACTTCTCTCTCTTCTCTCTCTCTCTCTCTCTCTCTCTCTCTCTCTCTCTCTCTTCTTGCCACAAATCACAAATTTTTTTTTTTTTTGACATTTAGGCCAATTAAGGCAAACTCACACATTGGTTGAGAACTTAGGCTTCTAACTAAGAAGTATTGGGTTCGAGTCTTTGTGTTTGCAAATCACAAAAATTGACTCACCTAGAAATTTTTCTTAGACGTGGTTGTCACAAATCTCTGAGACTTCTCTCTCCAACATTTGGAGCTAATTACAATGAAAACTGCAACTTACCATTGATATTTCCTAGAAAATTCATTTGATGAAGCATAAATTCTATGATGTGAACCCAATAATGCTATAAGTGTTTTGATTGAAATTTAAATGAGCCTAAATAAAAAGCTTAAATCATAGTTAAAAAATTCATAATATTATATGAGGTATTAATCAATCTAAGAATATTGCGTGCTTATATTCAAACAAAGCATGATGAGGAATCCGTCAAACATAAGACCATTCAAATTTGATGTTGTAAATGCACTTAAATGTTTAAGAAATGATTTATGATTGAGGAATTTAATATGAGCCTTTTGATGGAGAGTTTGATGATTTTAGCTAAAATTATTAAAATATGATTCTAAAAAATTATAAATACGTACTCAGTTTTTCAATGAATTTAACTTGAAATTAGAGAGAGCGAAGGGATCTATGAAATTCTAGAGCTTTGCCCAGTGATCGACATCGACGATCACTACTAGTAGCTATTATCGCTTGACTATCATTGCTCGATCAAGCGATGTTCATTTTTAACCGCTGCATCACCCATCACAATTACTTTAGCCTTTTCTAATGTATCTATATGAGTCCAAGCTAATGATATGAGTCCAAGCTAAGGATATATACTTTGTAATCTTGTCTTATCCAATTAAGAAGAAAATTAGATATGTGTAATCTTTATTTACAAAATGTATTATTTCATTTGGGCTTAGCAGTGTTATTTTTTTCCTTATAATTTTCCACTCAAAATATTCTGTATCTCTTGTGAACTTTTTGTAAATGTGTAGCTTTTTTTTTCATATCTAAGACAATAAATTTTTACTATTATCACCTTATTCTTGCTAAAGTATAGGTAGCTCAAGTTAGAAATAATGTATATAAATAATTCATATATAACATTAATTTTAAAAAATTCGACAATTTTAAAATGTAGTCATATATGCCTTTTTTTTTGAATTTTTTTTTTATTTTTTTATCCTATTAGAGTCTATATTAAAGATGACAAGAACAAAAAATTATATTAGAATTTCTAATATAAATTATATTAAAATAAATTTAAATTTTTTAAAATTAGATTTATTTTAAGATTAATATAATATAAATTCTTTAATATATAACATAAATTTAATAATTTTTAAATTTTTTATAATACAATTTATATAATTTTTATAAGAGTATCTCCTTGCAATTTTTTATTTCTTTCCGCGTTTATATAGCTCTGCAGAGTAGAACTTCGAGCGTTCACCATTGCGCGTCGGCTTTCATGGCTGCACTTGGTACCGGAGCGAGGAGACATTCCTCTTCTATCTTATCTTGCTTTGCTCTACTACTATTCATTGCTACGCTCTTCCTATTCTCGGCCCTTCGGCGCTCGTTCTCCCCAGAGGGTTTATCCGTTGGTGTCCAGCCGTCGGCGTTAAGGAGAGATGTACCCGGGGAAGGCTATTGTGACTACTCGAGCGGAAATTGGATACGAGACCAGAGTTCCGTTATCCCTCGTTATGATAGCTCTTGCAAGGAGATCTTTAAGGGTTGGAATTGCATATCCAGCGGCAAATCGAACGCCCGCGAGCTGCTGCAGTGGCGGTGGAAGCCCTCGGGCTGCGATCTCCTCCCTCTTGATCCCGTCCATTTTCTTCGCCGATTCAGAAACAAAAGCATAGGCAAGTGATCCATGAAAAACTTCGCTTGAGTCTTTAAAAGTAGGTATTTCTATTGTTATTCTGTGGATGAATGAGGGGTTTTGAGAACTGCAGGTTTTGTTGGTGATTCTTTAAATCGGAATATGTTTGTTTCTTTGTTCTGCATGTTGAGGAAAGTTTATGTGGGGGAGGTGAGGAAGTGGCGGCCTGCGGGTGCTGACAGAGGATTTACCTTTGTGCGCAACAACCTCACAGTGGCGTATCATCGGACTAATCTCCTGGCACGCTATGGTAGGTAAGGAGGCGTTGCTGAGTTGTGATGATTGTCTGCCACGAATTGACTTCTTTTTCGAAGTCTATCATTTACAATATGAAAACAAGTTGTTTTATTTGGGATATAATGCTATTCACTCAAAATGACATGCTTTTGATTCTAAGAGATTATTGCATTTGCAAATCTGTTTATGGCCTCTAAGAGCACCTTGCCAGTTTTACTTACCATTTTATTATCATGGATAGTTGTTGAAGGATGTCTACAGCATTTTTTGTAGGTAAAAACCTAGAGGTTAAGTATTTAATTGACACGAAAAAGATAGAGATGATTCATGCAATTTGGCATCCTTGAATGAGACCTTTTATTTTTTTCTTTTAATATTGAAGTTTATAGCTTTCATCTTCACCTAGGAGGTTTTTAGCTAGTTTTATTGATGATATCCATATAGTGTGGTTTGCTTTAATGTAATTCTGAATCTCAGTGGGAACATGGATGTTTAATAAATCTTACAAGTATAGATTGAGAATATTAGAGAGATATTGATGGTAACATAAATTGAAAATAATTCATTGGAAATTATAGTTGGGTTGTTTGGGCATTATTGGCTTCTAAAAAAGCTCTTATTGCATATCGATAAAAGAAGAAGAATTTGGGGGTGATGTGCCTTGTCCTTTTGTTTAAGAAAACTAGAAACCTTATCTTCAGCAATTGCCGGCTGCCCTAGTTTTATCATTGCTAGATTCCAACCACTTCTTCCATAATGACAACCTATAGTCCTCTACCTTTAGGAAAGCCCATGAGCTGCAAGGTTTAAAAATGTCCTTTTATGCGGTAGTGCCATTGGACTATAATATTAGTCTCTCGTTTCTTGTATGCCATTGCTCATATTGCATTGAAACATATACTAAGGCCTAATAGATTCACCATTGTTACAGTGCCTTATTCTTCTTTCTTTGTTTGAAAAAATTGACACTTATCTCCCACAATTGCTAGCAGCTCTAATTGCTTTATCCTTAGATTCTAACCGCTCCTTTCATATCGACTACCTCCCTCTAGTCCTCTTGTACCTTTGAGAAAGACCATGAGCTTCTTGGTTTAAAAAGGTCTCTTTATGCATTAGCGGTATCGCCTTATCATATTCTTCTGTTATATCTTACATTGATGGTATTCCATTTCTCACAATGCATCGAAACACAATAAGACCTAACAAACTTACCTATTGCTACAATACCTTATCTTTCTTCATTTCTGAGTAAATTAGCACCCTTTTCTCCCACAATTGCTAATGACCTTAGTTGCCTTATTCCTAGATTCTAACCACTCCTTGCATATCGGCCTCCTCTAGTCTCCCTCTATCTTTATGAAAGTTAATGAACCACTAGATTTAAAAGGGTCCCTTTATGCATAAGTGTCATCATGATGTCATATTCTTCTTTTTATCCATCTTTGATAATATTCCATTGCACATATTTCACAATAGACACTTCCTAAAACACTAATATACCCTAAGGGGAATAAAAAAGTACAAGTGCTAAGGCGCACATCATATTGAAATATGTGCTAAGATACTTGTGTAACCGAAGGGGTCAAAATTATAAATGATCTACACCAAAATATGTATTAAGGCCTTTGTGCATCCTAAGTGCTTGATTTTCACTCTTCGTGGTGATATAGCACCCACATTAAGTGGTCAACTCTTCTCTCTTTAGATCAATAATTCAACGTTTATTAAGAAGCTAACATTTATCGACCTAAGCTAGTAAATATGATCATTAGGAAGGCAACTCGTATCCCCCAGTTTAACAAGTCAGTTTGGATTTTGGCCTTCATCTTCCTAGATTGATAAGTCATTCCTTATCTCCCAAAATTGATAATTTGATCCTTATCGGGAAGATTGGTCTTTTTTCATTGATAGATTAGATGGTCCTTTTTAAAAAGTTGACTCTTATTCCTCATTATTAATAAATAATTCTTTATCACAAGTTGACAATTGATCTCCTTGAATGAGTAGGTCAATTCTTATTGAGAAGTTGGTACTAACCTCGAGAATCAATAGGCTAGCCATTGTTTAGAAGTTATTATCTCTCTTGATCGACAAGTTGGTTCTTAGTGGGTGGGAAGGTTACCTTTATTACCCTACATCAATAAGAAGCAATAAGTTGATTCTTATCGGGAAGTTGAGCCTTATATTTTGAATTAGTAAGTCAAGCCATCTTGGAAAGTTAGAGGCTATCTCTTTGGATTGTTAATTTACTCCTCATTGACAAGTTCACCCTTGTCTCCTTGGATCAATAAGTCAATGTCCTTATCGAGAAGTCGCCCTTGTCCCTTTTTGATATGTTGGCCTTGATCGATCTTTATCTCCCTGGATTGTTAGTCATTGTTTGGAAGTTGTTATCTCTTGATCGATAAGTTGATCGTTATCAGGAAATCGGTCCCTCTCTTTGAATTGATAAGTCTGTCCTTCTTGGGAAGTTGATGTTTAGCTCGCTGGATTGATAAGTTACTCATCATCAGCAAGTTGACCCTCATGTACTTGGATCAATGAGTCAATGTCCTTATCGAGAAGTTAGCCATTATCTCCCTTTGAAGAAGTTGGCTGATCAACCTTAAAACTCTTAGGGAATATAAGAATTGACTTACCCATATTTTTGTGGAGTTTCCTAGGTTAGTTCCTCTGCTTTTAACTCAATTTGGCAACAACATGAAATATATGCAAATCAAGGAAGATCTAATATACATCATTGAATAAATGCACCTTAGATACACGGCAGGAGAATACCACTTCTAGCTTTTTGGCCTTGCAGACGATGTATGAGTACTAAAGAAGAACTATAGGCAGTGAACAACGTCTTTAGATGTTGTAAATGATGTTGAAGCTGGATGGAAAGTTGATAGCAGAAGTCAATGTCTTTTTCTGCTGTGGCACTGCAGTATAACACAAAACTATGACCCTGCTTATGATCCAAATACTCGTTACTGCTGTATGGTATAGAGGCAGATTTGATCATCTTAGCTTTGGCTGCTCTATGCATGAGGATCACAAAGTGCTATATCTACATACTTGAATGCTTTTTGTGCATCCATTTAGCAATACATTGCCAGCGAAATAATCCTGGAAGGCCATTTAATAGCCAGTCAAACAGATAAGGGTGATTAATCCATATATGCATTGATTTTAGGTGAGCAAAGAGTTAAGAATAAGATTGTTGGGAGAGTGTAGCCTGATTTGTGGAGGAAGTTTAGGAGTGTGATAATATATGAATTAAACATTCAAATCCTAAAATTTGAAATCCTAGCTTCGATTTTTGAATTCGAAATGGAGAATAAGGTTGGGAGAAAGTTACGAAGGAGTTTAGGATTTGAATTTTTGGTATAGTTTGGAGCTGATTGTTTGTTGTAATTGCAGCTTGGTGCTTTCTTTCAGCAGAAATAGCAAGAAAACAATGGAGGGAGAAGTAAATAAGCAGAAAATAAAATTCTGCTCTAGTAGAAGTGTAGAAACACTGAAGCAGTGAAAAATAATGCCACAAAATTGATTTTCCGCTCTTTAACTAGTGCAGGAAAGAAGTGTTGACTACTGTCAAAAAATTAGTGGATACAAGTAGAAAGAGGGCCAGTAAAGCAGCCAAGCAATGAATGGATCGTGTAAAAAACAAATAAAATAACTTAACAGCATATTTTCTGATTTAAATAAATAAAATTAATAAAAAAAATGATAACTAATTACTAACACAATCTAATTTGATATCAAATAGGATATTGATGACAATGCTGAACTACTTTATGGCCTCCACACTAAGGTTCCACGTTGCCAGCTTGGAGCCATAGATCCATGCTACTGAAATCCTCATAGTAAGTCTAGGTTGTGCTATAATACAACGCTCTAAAATCTGTTTCAGACTTGAGCAAAGTCCTCAAATGCATTGCGTTGAAAAATTTGCAAAGACATTTTTGTACTCTAAATGGAGGCATGTTTGCTTCGACTTCCACTTCAAGGGTTGGTATGTAATTACTTTGGCCTCCACCTTAAGGCATGATATGTTAGTTTTGACTTTTGTCACAAGGGGTGATATTTCATCCATTTTGATTTTCACCTTATGAGGTAATATAAATACTAGCACTAGTTTCTATGGGAATGAGTGATATGAAACAAATGTTAGGTGGTACCCCTTGAGGTGCTATAAGATTAACTACTTTGAAATATGTGCCCAAGTGCTAGTGCTTCAAAGGGAAACAAAGATTAGGTGGTACCCCAAGAGGCATGTCTTTCACCCTTAGGGTTAGCCTTTGGTCCTTGGAAGCTCCTTAGATTTAGTAATCCAACTTCACATCATAGTTGAGGTTCCGGTACTCAAAAGCCAAAAGTCATAATAAGCTTAATGGCTCAGTGTTAATGGTTGTAAGACAATTATTTGACTTAAAGCTATGACCAAAGACTGATAATTGAGATTTGATTATTCGATAAATCTTAAATAATGGAAGTATGAGATTTGAGAGGGTTAACCAATCATTCTTCATAATTGTCCCCATAGCTGGCAACCATATGTCATACCTGCTTCCAAATGCTTGAAATGTGGCTACTTCTTTAATCGAGAGTAATGTACTTGCTGGGAAAATTAATTAATTATAAGGGCTTGTGACTATAGGAAATCTCAACCTCATTAATAAATCTTGATTGATTGCATTGATAATCTTGTTAAATACAAACGTAATTTGACTTATGGAATGTTCTTAGACTCTTATGCACAAGACCTTTGGGGTCTCTTTCTCATTTGGCATGTATGATAGAGGTAAAAGATGTAATAATAAAATGGGTGGATAAAATTAATTTGGAACTATTATGAAATAATGAGGTAGATTGATCTTAAAATTGCTAGAAGTTGTTGAAAGAAATTCGCCAAAACTATAGTTAACACCTTGTGTAGCCCTCATCAAGAATGAACGGAGAATGAGAATTCGGTGAACCAACTCTAAAATGAAACTAACTATGATAATGTTGATGTTCTCCACTTCAGATTTCTTTAGTCATTTTATGCAAGTTTTCATTTTATATGGCTATCCTCCCATGTGATTTTAAATCTCAAATCTTTGCAGTGTTCTTTGTTTGTGTCTTAATACATCAGATTGATTATATGTTTGGATTTATGTGGGCTCAAAAATTTCACGCCACAGTTGTAGTGGTGCCATTTGGCAGCGAACCTCCCAGTTCAGAGGGCTCCGGTCATATTCGTTTACTTGCGGTGCCATTGGCGGCAAAACCGCCGGTTAGAGGACACTTGCCACGTCTTTACTGGCAATAGATTGTTTGAGAATGAATCATAGTGATATTCTCGACCAGACACTAGCTCTTCGTGAGCTGAAGTGTATTTTCAATTTGTCCACCTCGACAAATTATTGTGGAGGGTTGATGGATTCTGCTTCAAGTGTTTGATGGCTTATTTCAGTTTTAAATATTTTTGAATTTCATGAGTATTTGGGTGAAACTTTGGATACTTGAAATTGACCCCTCCAGTTGAGATCTACGTTCAGCACGGCCATCATCGGGGAAAATGGGTTATTATATCTTTGCTAAATGAACCTTGGTAACTATGACTACTTGCCGACAGAGGATTGAGTTTGAATCTACACTTATTTCTCAATCTGCTCGACATTCTCAAACGTCACGCGTGTACCTACAACATGCTCATCAGGGCCTATGCTGGTACATGTCGTTGGATACATTTCGCACAATGCATTTATGTGTGTGCATGATACAATTTCTTGAAATGCAATTATAGTGTCACATGGCACACTAGAGTGAAACCCTCTGCTTATGCAAGAGGACAGTTTTGAAGTGCAATTTCAATGTCAAATGATATACTGGAGTGAAACCCTCCGCTTATACAAGAGGTTGATTTTGAAGTGCAGTTACCGTGTCAAATTACATATTAGAATGATACCTCTGCTTATGCGGCAAGTTCTTTCAACATACAACAACGATGTCAGATGACATGCCCGTGTTCTTTAAGTTACGACACGTGCATATGCAACGTATTAGCATGTAAAATGCAATGCATTTGTTACAATTAAATGTATTTCACGATGCTTAATGATATGTTTAGATGAATTTTCGTGCATGTTGCAATGCGTATGTGAGGGGCATTTTAAAATGTTTGCATGCAGTGTAAGGGGGGATTTGTGAAGTGCAATTACAGTGTCAAATGACACACTAGAATGATACTCTATGCTTGTTGTAAATGCATGTAGGGGGCATTTTGAATATAATTACAATGTCAAATGACATCCTTGAATGAAACCCCCTTACATCCTATCAATGCATGTAAAAGGTCATTTTGAAATGCAATAGTGATGTTAGAACGACCCGCTAGAATGAAATCCTCGGTATTCTAGCGATATATGCATATGTAATATAATATCATGCAAATGCAATGCATGTATGAGGAGGCATTTTAAAATGTTTGCATGTAGTATGGAGGGGTGTCCGGTTGCATAAGTGGCTATTGCCGCTGAACACAAGGGGCTTTATTTTGGGCTTTGTTAACGCATTCTATCTACTCGTACGAAGGTTACAGATCTGGTGGCTTGACATTGCACTTTAATGACCCATAGTTTTTACTACTGATTCCCTGCTTTTGCCTACAAATGAATTGTAGCGTTATCACCTGACTATAACGAGATACTTCATCATTCTGATATAGATTCCATTTTCTCATTCATCGGGAGGTTGGATCTATAAATCAACCAACCCTTGTTTAGGTTGGATAAACCCATCTAAATAACATGAGGTCGTGTTGTGATAGATGATGTATTACAAGCTGATGAGACCAAGGGCTTGGTTAGTATGTCATTATATTGCTTTGTCCCCAACTCACCATGAGGGTAGGACATTGAGTTGAGGGGCGTGATATCCGGGTTTTCACTCGAATGGCGCGACATGGTTTTCAGGAGCCCCAACATTTTTGAAGAATGATAGAATGATATATCATTCATCAATTTTTTTTTTCAATTTCTCATTCTTTAACTTTACTAAATCATTCATGAAACCATTTGACTTCGCGCGGTTAATGCCGTAATTAGGGTCTTCTGCTGATAGCAGATCAACAAGTTTCTTGCAGCAATTTGTAGATACTAGCGATCATCGGAAGCCTTCGATATCTCTACAAAGATGATGAGATGAAATATCTTTTCAACTGATCATTCTTTGACTCTACAGAATCATTCAGTTAAATCATTCAATTCTGCATACTTCTCGCCATGACATATTGATTGATTTCCTCCGTACATCAGGTCACCTTCATATCCGACTATTAGACTTTTTGAAGTCATTAAATAGAGGACTTTTAATTATATTCAGTCAATAAAGCTTTCGGCCTCGACGAGGTGAATGCACTTCTACACTTGTACGTGGCCTATCATGCTTGCAGCTTCTCAATCACCACTGCTGCAGGTGTTGTATGTATTTGTGTCCACAGGGGATTCATCGCACTTGCGATGTACCAATTGTTATTATCAACAAATATCATATCAGCCTTCATAGATTGTGTTCAAATCGGCGTATTCATCTAATGTTGTATCGCCGCTGATTGTATGAAGTCCATAGCATTTGCATGTTGCCGTAGGCTACTGGACGAGTTGCATCCACCATCGACTTCTATGCATACTGATTGAAGAATTACCATATATGCTGTCGTCATTCATCAGCAAATTGATGTATTTGCTTGTACGTGGCCTATCATGCTTGCAGCTTCTCAATCACCACTGCTGCAGGTGTTGTATGTATTTGTGTCCACAGGGGATTCATCGCACTTGCGATGTACCATTTGTTATTATCAACAAATATCATATCAGCCTTCATAGATTGTGTTCAAATCGGCGTATTCATCTAATGTTGTATCGCCGCTGATTGTATGAAGTCCATAGCATTTGCATGTTGCCGTAGGCTACTGGACGAGTTGCATCCACCATCGACTTCTATGCATACTGATTGACGAATTACCATATATGCTGTCGTCATTCATCAGCAAATTGATGTATTTGCTTCAAGGTCTTCAATCATCTCTTAGTTGGCAATTCACTACATTTTCGATCATTATTGCTTGCATGGTTACATATGCTTGTAGGGTACTATTGTTATTGGCTGCATGGACATCCCAGTGTTTGCTGCATGCTACATGTACTTGCATCATAACCACCTTCACCATCCACAAGTGGTCTGGTGTACTCATTTGCAATAGTATTAGTTACATGCAAGCTGTTGGCATTGGCTGCAAGACATCACTGTATTCAGTGCTTGTTATCAGCTGTCATCTTTATTTGGTCTATTGTGTGCGTAATGACCTCCTGATATTGCTTGCAAGTGCCACCTCTTCAATCTATGGATTAACTGTTGCTTGCATGACAAGTCTTTCATCATTGCTTGTAAACGCCGCCATTTCAATCTATCGGCGGATTGTTGCTTGCATAAGTACATGTAGGAAGTACTTATACATTTCGTAGTTGGTTGATGCTGCTTGTAAGTCAATCACATCTGAAAGTTCTCCACCACGAGTCCCCTGTTTGTTTGCTTATATTTGTTTGAATGCATTTATTATTTGCATTTTGTTCTTAATTGTGCATTTTAGGATTTAGGGTTCAATTTTTTATAATTCAGTTCAAGTCCTATTCCCTGTTGTTCATATTTGATCTTCTGTTCTTCATACAAGTCCCCTGCGTTTTTGTTTACATTCAAGTTCTCGATCATTTGGAATTTCAACAGCATCCTGGCATATCCCTCGTTTAGGGTAAATGCGGCGAGCTGGGCCTTTCCACCACGTGACAAGAGCGTGTATGGTAGGTATCCGAAGATACCGTGGCCGTAGTCTTCAATCCCACCATGCTACAAGAACGTGTATGGGTCTTCGAGGTACCTGTTTGTTCAGTTTGAATTTGGTTCCCCGCGCTTTATTTAAATTCCCTATGCATCTGTTCAAATTTTGCATTTGTACTCAAGTATAGGTCCTCTGTTTGCTGTGAATTTCGGCAGCATCCCAGCATATCCCACATTTTGGGGAAATGCAGGGAACTGGGCCTTCCTACCACGCTACAAGAGCGTGTATGATAGGTGTCCGTAGACACCGCGACCGTAGTCTTCAATACCCACGCTACAAGAGCGTGTATGAGTCTTTGAGGTGCCTGTTTAAAAATGCACAGTTTTCTTTCCCCATAGGTACTGAGGCACGTACGAGTACTTAATGTTATCCCCACCACGCTACAAAAGCGTGTATAGGGCCTACCCGCCTCGTCGCATGTATCTCATTGGATTCCCCCCTACCGTGCTACAAGAGCATATATAGGGGGTCCATTAGCGCGTCATGTGCGTCGAAGACGAATTTGGAACTTTATACCTTTGTACAGGGGTGTCGGCGTCAGTGTTGGGGCGATGACAGTGATGTCAGCATGCAAACGAGATGAGGGAAGCATTTTCTTCTCTTTTTTATTACTATTAATTATAATTAGTCATAATTAATTATAGTTAATGATAATTAGTTATAGTTAATCTACTAATTATAATTAATAGTTAATTAATTAATTATAATTAATTAATTATTAACTATAATTAATAATAATTAATAATAATTAAAAATTAATTACTAATTATTAATTATAATTATTTAATGATTAACTATAATTAATTAAAAGTAATTATAGTTAATTAAATAATTACAATTAATAATTAATTACTAATTATAATTAATTAAGTAATTATAATTATAAGTAAAAAATAATTAATTTATTAACTATAATTAATTATAAATACTAATAATTATAATTAAAATGGATTAAAATCCTCCCTCTCCACTTTCTGGTTCGATGAATTTATGAGATTAGGCCGAAGAAGCGAGCGGAAGGTAGAAAGTTACCTTCACAGTGAGCGAGCTCCCGTCGCTACGTCCGCTCAAAATGTCGTGTGAAGCACGATGTTGGATGACCGGATCGCAGGATCTATGCGATTTTGAGATCGTGTGAAGTGGCGCCGAACAGGTACGTAAGATTTAGCGAATTTTTTTTTGTTTCATTTTGTGTCCTGGATACAGGTCAACAATTTATTGTAAGTTAATCAGATGACATCTCTAAAATATTGTCCCAAGTCATTATTAAACTTCTAACTAGAAGGAGACTAATATTTTGTTCATTTTATTCTATTAGCAAAGTGAGAAATCTAACCTTATCAAACAACATGATATGAATGTTGGGCCAACTGCGAAATGATGTGAATATGCAGGCACAACAAAACTTTAAAGTGTAAATTGCAACGATGCATCCATTCATGAAAATGCTTATGATAATTAAAACATGATGGAGTATAAAAAATGTATCGATTTCTCCTCTTTTAAAATTAGAGTTAAAATATTTTATAGAAGTTTATGCATTTTTGAGAAATGTTTGAGTTACTTCTGAAGTTTATTAGAAGTATCCTTGGAGGATAACAAAAATGATCATGATATATGGTATAATGCTTGAGCAAATACATATAAAAGAAAATTGCAGTCATGTTCAAAACTTCTCCAGAAGTGTATACTATATTCATTTGATACAAACCCTCATTGAACTATGTCATGATTCAACTTTCATTGTTTGGATAGGGCTTTGGATCCGAACTGGTTAATTTTTAAATGAAGTTACAACTTAACTGCTTTTGTTATGAATGTGGATTCTTATATATAGCTTTAAGGCACTAACTTTCTTAAGATATGCTCCTGTATTATGACATTTTCTTTATTCATCTTAGGTTTTAATATCTTTTATGATTAGTTGGTCAGCCAACTCAAATGGAGGCGCCTTAGAGTCTTTTGGTTTCAAACAAGGCTATCGAGTAGATGTTGATGTACCTGAGCATACATGGGCGGAGGCACTTCCCTTTCATGATATCATTATCTTCAACACTGGGCATTGGTAATGATTATTTTTATAAACAGTTTCATTTTCTTTTTTTTTTTTTCATCCATGCTTTATGGAAATCTTAGAACATGTGTACTTATGATTAATAAATTCTCAAGTCATAATATGGCCATGGAAGCCATACCTATTCATTGACATTTAAGATGGGGATGGATTCAGTAGTTTTAATCTACAAAATTTATAGTTAGCGTACAAACAAAGTTGGTCATTGGCCATTACTTTTTCATTGCTTTCAATGCTTGAGAGCTTGGTTGTTAGGTGCCCCAATATCGCTTCCAATATTGTCTATTCAACAACATATTGGGGAATAACACTAATAAAAAACATAGAGTAGGAATACTAAACTATTAAGATTACCTCACTAGCTTATGCTGCTTAACTAGGATATTAGCATTCAAATTCAATGATAATAGGATCATTATTTAGAAAATTATTATTAAAAAATAAACTGCAAAGAATTATAATTTATTTTATTTCTAGTTATTGAGGCCATGGACATGCTTGGAAATTAGCTTTTTGTAATTTATCTCTATTACTAGGTCTTTGAAGATTTAAGGGTATATCCATCAAATGCCAAGTTTGAATAGCATGTCTATCACAAGATGTTATACTAGCAACTTTTACACATAACTGAATCATTCATCTTTTATTAAGTTTGCAATCGTAAATTTTCACTAATTAATGTGATTATCTCAAGTTTTGTCTAATATAGTCACTTATGAAGTTAGGGGATCAATCAATCACTGCATATTGGCAACTGAACGTAACCACCAAACTTGCTGGGTAAATGGGTCATACAAAACTACAATTCTATATGGGGTTCCACCATTAAAGTGGTGCCTCCACTCCCCGCGATGGAAACACATCCCTTCCACATAGGTCTAGTGATCTGACATCATCATTTCTAATAGATTTTATTTTGTGGGAGAAACAAATACGAGTTCTCTCCTCTATATATCTATGCTTGCAATTATAGGTCAAACATAATTGGATAATTGCCACATGTATGAACTTAACTTGCCAACATGAAAAGTATAATGAGAAACTTGACGTCACAATGAGTTCACGAGTTCCCACGCATATTGAGTTGAACCCTTGTCCTCACTCACTGGTGGAGTAGCTCTTTCATCTACCAAATGAAAAACAAACCCTCTCATAACCTCAATACCTCATTTAGGGTTCAAACATAAATGATAAGTACTTGTGCACATGACTTACATGTATAACATGTAACTAGCCTAAACTTTCTAAGGTTTTCATTTCACAACGAGCTTACCCATACTATGCACACACAATCTTAACAATCAATACTTAAATTAAACATGTTGAATGCTAAATGAAATAAGATTTTACGTGAATATTATCCATTCTATCCAATTAAAATAACTATACAGTGATCATTAGGTAAATCAATCAATGCCCAAAATAGTTGCTTCTTATTATTAATCCATTGACACTTAGGTCATTATAATCTTAAAGTCTCTCTCTAGATTTTTACTATGCCCTTTTGTCTTTTTCATCTTTCTCTTTAGATGGCTACCATGATTGATAAATCTATAAGTCTTTTTCCTTGAAAAAAAAAAGTTCACCTCTAATATATACACGGAACTCATTGCTAATTTTATGTTCTTCATTAACATCCTTAGCTAATTTTCCGATGCATGTACATAAACCATCAACTTTTTCATTTTCTTTTTGCAATGTTGGAGTTATTAAAAAAGTATTCGTGATTTAAGAAATGGAGAGACATGCAAAGTTTGACGGAGTTGCATTTTTCATCTTTTATCAATGATTTCAACAATATTTTCACACTTGTTTTTGTTAGTAAAAGATGCAATTATTGCTTCTTTGGCTCTATCCAATGTCTAATATATATAATCCATCGGAGGCCTTTTATTTATATCCACCAATGAAGGACCTTCAACAAAAGGGCCTCTTTGTGCGCATCAGCATAATATTGTTAAATGATTGTTTCAAGGTAATTTGTTGCACTTGCTTTTCCTTTGTTTACTTCAAATAAGGACCCAACACGATTACTTTACATCTAAACATTTTTAAAATTCATTTGTTATTGATGAAAATGTTTTAAGGTTGAAAAGGTAGTGACAATTTGGGTCTTAGCAGACTTGAAAAGGGACTTTTGATTACTGTGTAATCTCATTAAGTCAAGTAATCATGGCCTTGAATAAATGTAATTATGCACTGCCACCGCTCTCTCAAGGTATCTATTTAGTTTTTGAATTATAAAGATATCTTTCATTATCAAATCTAAATAATGAGTGGTGCATGGAGTTCTATATAAGTGTGGATATTTCTCAATTAACCACTTTGCTGCGGTAATATTTCAAAACATTTAACAACAAATCACTTAAACTATCCAAAATGAATATACAACTCTTAAAATAACAATAATGCAGTTTACCATTTAATGAGTTCACTTACTTTTTAGAATATTCTCTATGGTATTAGAAATGATCACTTAAATGACATAATGTGGTCCAATCACTTTGATATACATATTCATCAATTCAAACATCTTTATGATATTTTTTGGATAAGTGTTAGCATCAATCAACTCTATAAATGCGGTTCATCTTAGAAAGCTAATCCAGAAGTTTTCTAAACTTTTCCCATTAGGAGATGTTCAACCATTAGTCATAAGAAAGCATCCTTATTTGAAACAATCTTTTTTTTGTGGCATTGCAATGATTATTTGGAGTGTTCTACTTCTTTTTTCAACTATGGAACTCGAACATCATGATAGCTTTCAGGTTTCATTCTATGTCCAAATTGCCCAAATGCCTTCAATATTGTCGGAATACAAGCATACTTAAATGCAATAAAGGGAATGCTGATATCATACATCCTATGACAAGACACTGGGATTTACTCTTTCATCCATCTTTTTCTTAGCATCATTGATTTTTTTTGGCATTCTACCCTTTCATTGTTTCACCACATCAAAGGGATTCAAGTTAAAAATTTATCCAACAGTCTTTTAACCTTTGGTTTGTTAAGTATAGAAGTCATCTTTGAAATTTAACTTTTGACTTGAAATTCTTGATTTTGATTTATAATTTGATGGTTCAAGATATAAAATGTCATTTATATTGGAAAAATCATCTCATTCATTCATATCACATGTGGCCTTTTATTAATTTTGTCTTTGGACTTCTTATTTATACACTCATGAATTTCATCGTTCATATGTTGAGGATAGTTAACAAAACCTTTAGTGTTTTTATAATCTCTAACCAAATGTTGTTTATGATGAGTACTTTCTTTATCATTTTTTTTAATTTTACAATAGAAAATACATTTGATACAATTGTGGTATAATTTTCTTTTGTCAATATATCATATTCTTACTCCGGGTATTTTTTAAAAGTTGAACTAAATAAGACATTTTCTACTGACTAGGGCATTTAAATTTTTTGAAGAAATTCCCTCAAAAGTTTACAGTTTTTAAAGATTATCTTTTCAACGCCATGTTTCAGGTGGTGGGCTCCGTCAAAGTTTGATCCAATTTGGTCACCAATGTTATTTTTTGAGAAGGGTATGCCTGTGTTACCTACTATACCTCCAGATGTTGGCATCAGTATCACTTTGAAACATATGGTATGTTTGTTTTCTCATTTTTTTTAGTTATCAAGGATGGAAATATTTCACTGATTTTTTTGTTAAACTTTGACAAATTAATAAGAATCAGTCTGTTTGCTAAGAATTTTGCCAACAATTAATAGCAAATCATACCTTCCAATGTTATTAATTTATTATTATGAAGTGTTTTAGATCCGCCTCAATTAGATCAGCCTCAATTAGATCATTATTCAAAATATACTCACTACACAACAATTGGGTCAGTGATGATTGCCATTATGTCATTTAAAATATGTTGTGGCTATAAGACTGTTTTAATTTGTGAACTTACCATGTTAGAATCCCTTTTATTGTGCTTTAGTAGTTGAATCGCTTGGTAAGCCATGCATAACTGTAGAGGAAGGAGGAGAAATGTATAAAAAAATGTGAAAGAGCATTCATGGATAATAAAGGACCAACTATTTAACAAAAGCATCTTTATTTATTATTATCATAATAAATATATTTAATATCAGGCGCCTAATTGTGTTATATGCTTATATTGCTTAGTTTTGAGACTTTATTAAGTACAACTTGATGAATTCATGTTTCTCCATAATCAATTCAAGCAATTGCGATGAAGACGTTGTCAACTAAAGCAATGTCGCACAAAATAGGTCCAACCTGTCTCATCATTGTGCAAAACTATGAAATGTCATTTGTTTGTGAAACGAATTACGTTGGGGCATTCATGAATTTGAATTTACACGAGAAGGGCCTCTCGTGATTGATTCAAGTGAGCACTATTGAAAACAACGATCGACGAACGTGAAGTTGCGCAAAGTTGCCCGAACTTCCTATGTCTTCAATTAGGCAACATATCTTGATTAACCCCCTTTGATTAAGAACTTCCTAAACAACCTCCTCTTGATTAAGAAGTTTCCTAATTTCCTCCCAATCAGATTAGCCGGTCCATCACAAACATCCTAAATCAGGTGTTTCCTAATTGAAGAGGGTAGATTTGGGGGCTGATTTGGAGGGGATTAATTAGAAAATGTTTCATAATTGAAGAAGGTAGATTTGAGGGCTGATTTGAGAGGGAATTGGAGGATGGCTGTTTAGGTATTTACTGTTTATTGTTTGCTTTAAGTAGTTGATTTACCTTAAGGTTAGGGTTATGTTTTTGTATGCAAAATTTTGTGAGATTTTGATGTCCATTATTTTTATGAGGGATACTAGCATCTAGGATTTGGGAGAGAAGGTCCCATCTCGAAAGAGGGCCATTATATCTTACTTGTTTGTGTTTACTTTTCTTATCAAGAAAATATGTGGGTTTGTCGAATTTTACTGTTTGTTCACGGCTTTTGGTGCTCAAATCCTATTAGTTTGGTTCATTAGCTGTTAGAAAAGTCTGATCTATGAATCTAAAATGCAACTTTCTTTAAACGGGGTTTAAGATTGCTTCAAAAAAAAAAATGCTTTTGTAAAATTTTGCTTTAATTTAATAAATAGATAATATGCATGTATGTATGTATACATATATGTTAATCAAGATTGAAATTCCTTTTATAACTATATTAAGTTTATAATTAGCTCAAATTTAGTCATTCAGTTAACTCATATTAGTACCATAATTATTGTTTACCAAATAATCGCATCACAAGGTGTTTCATATATGTGAAAGGTTGGAATAGCTCCAGTGGTATATAAGATTAGAGAGAGTCGCGTTAGATGATTTGGTCTCATAAAACGATGTCCTTCATATGACACGGTTAGGAGAGTAGATGTATTAGATTTGGCTTATGCTAAGAAAGATAGAGGTAGATATAAGAAGATTTGGTTAGAAAATATTAGAAATGACCTTTCATTATTAGATTTAAATGAGAATTTGACTGTTAATATGACACAATGGAGAAAAAAGATTCATGTAGCCGACCCCACATAGTGGGATAAAGCTGATGTTGTTGTTGTTGTTGTACCAAATAATCGCAACACTTATAACACTTGAGACAATAATCTTAATATTGTTGTGCTTCACTCAAGAACAAACCAGAACATTCCACCATGCAACATAGGTTGCATGTAGTGTGACATAAAACAACGATGTTGAATGGAGCATTAATTTGATATGGATGACCCTTAAGAACATGAATGCTTTTGGGCTTACTTGTGTTCAAACACAAGGTGGTTTGACCAAGTATTTTCCTATTTCAGTTGGATTAAACCAAGGATCAGCCTTAAGCCCATATCTTTTTGCTTTAGTCATGGATGTTCTAACTAGACATTTGCAAGAGGATGTACCTTGGTGTATGCTTTTTGCTAATGATATTCTTCTTGTTGATAAGACTAGAGAGGGAGTCGAAGATAAACTTGAATTATGGAGGTCAACCTTAGAGTCTAAAGGTTTTCATTTGAGTAGATCTAAAACTGAATATATGGAGTGTAAATTTAGTAGTAATGGATCTAGTGGGGGGATTGTGACTTTGGGTGATCAAGTCATTAATAATGAATACATGTTTTAGATATCTTGGGTCTGTTGTTCAGAGTGATGGTAAAATAGATGGGGATATTATTAGTAGAATTCAAGTTGGATGGTTGAAGTGGAGGAATGCATTGGGCTTGTGTGATAGAAAAGTACCCCTCAAACTTAAGAGAAAATTCTATAAGATGGTGGTGAAACCTTCAATGCTTTATGGCGCAGAATGTTGGTCGTTAAAAGAGAAGCATAATATTAAGTTAAGTGTTGCAGAAATGAGGATGCTCAAGTGGATGAGTGGCTTTACTCTTAGAGATAGGATACGAAACGAGCAGATACATGAAAAGGTCTGAGTAGCTCAAGTGGTAGATAAGATTAGAGAGAGTCGCTTTAGATGGTTTGGTCACATAAAATTGCGGCCTTCCGATGATTCGGTTAGGAGAGTAGATGTATTAAATTTGACTTATGTTAAAAAATGTAAATATAGACCTAAGAATACTTGGTTTGAAAATATTAGAAATGTCTTTTCTTTATTAGATTTAAATGAGAATTTGACTCATAACAGGGCACAAAGGAGAAAAATGATTCATGTAGCTGACCCCACATTATGGGATAAAGGTTTGATATTGTTGTTATTGTTGTACCAAATAATCGCAACACTTATAACACTGGAGACAATAATCTTAATATTGTTGCACTTCCCTCAACAACAAACCATAACATTCCACTGTGCAACACAGGTTGCATGTAGTGTGACATAAAACAAAGATGCTGAATGGAGCCTTAATTTGATAGGGACAACCCCTAAAAAACATGAAGGCTTTTGGGCTTACTTGCCAACTTATCTAGATGATGGATAGTTTGAAGTTAGTCCTTGATACACTATCCTACATTTTCTTATATGATGCCACTCAAACATGGAGCTTTAAACAAGTGTGACCTTATTAAATAAGACACATGCTAATATGTTCTGATGTTGTAGGATTTGGAAATAAGCATTTTTCTTTACTTTTTTGATGGCTTGCTAAAAGAATGAACTTGTTGAACAAGTATACATTTTACTCAGTCTTCACCTTTGATGTATGCATGTTTTTTGAAATAGGATTTCTCAATGATATAGTTACATATCTTATAGCAGTTTCATATTTTATTTTCCAAAATAGATAAACATATATAATTATTCAAGATATGACATTTACGCTCATACTATAGTTGTTGAAGTTCCCAATTCTTATTCTTGTTGTGTGTGTCTTGGACAGTCGTCCATATATGTTCTTTGAAACTTGTGGCAAACTCACAAATTAATCTACTAACTTCCCTAAAATAGACTGGTGTTTCTAGTCATTTAATATAAAGGCCAAGAACTTTTCACTACATTCTAACTCTATGATGTAAAGTCGTAGCAGAAGATCCGAGGAAGTCATGAAGAAGTAGGGGATGAAGGAAGAGGGGAGTAGAGGAAAACCAAATAAGAATCAATCATACAACATAAGAGGAGAAGAAACATTTTAAGCATTATTCTTGTTTAAACATTCATAATTTTAATTTGAAGATTCTACATATAATAATATTAAGCAATCTTATCCTAATTTTGCAAATTATTATATTGTCATGACAATAAAAATAAAAAAGAATTGGATGGTATGTATGTAATTTCTTTTAAAATAAAGATTATATATATATATATATAATAATTGCAATTATAATTCAAATTAAATATTATGACATAACATATAATCAATGCTTGTCCTATGTGATTTTGAATTATGCTTTGGAGATTATGTATGCCGCCAGAGGAAGAACTAATAGGTCTTTTGCTATAGTGCCAAAGTTCTTAAAATCATCTCATTTGGAACATATCCCAAAGAAGAAGAGATGATGGAGAATCCTTCACGAGGGAGAAGAGATGAAGGGATTACTTTCCTATGAAGATAGATGAATGTGATTTAAAATTCCATCTATAACACATCCATAGAAGAACTTTATAGTTGATCATCTTGAAATAATCAATCATCTCTTAAAAGTAAATTTTTATTATAGAATCATTGAATTAATCTATATGAATAGTCAACGATTTATGATGAAGCAGACATTATATCTATTGGTTAGATTGATGAGATCCATAAACCTTTTCTTTGTTTTCGTATTTTCCCTTTTCATTGGTCATGGCTAGGATTAAGGTTTACATTAATGGTTTTTTTGATAGAGTTTATTATGGATTTGCAGTTTGATTATGGTGAGGACAAGCCAGGGTTCAGCATTGAATGAGGGAGAGGTGAAAGGGCAAGATAAGTTGGGGGAAAATTTTTTTTTTTTTTATAAAGTTTACACTAATGTTTCTCAAAATCAATTTGGATTCATGCCTGGTAGGTCTACTATGGAAGCCATACATTTATTGAGAGGTTTGATGGAGAAATATAGGGAGAATAAGGAGGATCTACATATGATATTTATTGATTTAGAGAAAGCATATGATAAAGTTCCAAGAGAAGTGCTATGGAGAGTTCTTGAAAAGAAAGGAGTTAATAATGCTTATATTCAAATCATTAAAGATATGTATGAAGGAGCTACTACTTGTGTTCAAACACAAGGTGGTTTGACCAAGTATTTCCCTATTTCGGTTGGATTACATCAAGGATCAGCTTTAAGCCCATATCTTTTCGCGTTAGTCATGGATGTTCTCACTAGACATTTACAAGAGGATGTACCCTGGTGTATGCTTTTTGCTGATGATATTCTTCTTGTTGACAAGACTAAAGAGGGAGTTGAAGGTAAACTTGAAGTCTGGAGATCAACCTTAGAGTCTAAAGGTTTTCGCTTGAGTAGATCTAAAACTGAATATATGGAGTGTAATTTTAGCAGTAATAGACCTAGTGAGGGGATTGTGACTTTGGGCGATCAAGTCATTAATAAGAGTACACGTTTTAGATATCTTGGATCTATTGTTCAGAGTGATGGTGAAATAGATGGGGATGTTATCAGTAGAATTCAAGTTGGATGGTTGAAGTGGAGGAATGCATCGGGCTTGTTGTGTGATAGAAAAGTCCCCCTTAAACTTAAGGGAAAATTCTATAAGATGGTGGTGAGACCTGCAATGCTTTATGGTGCAGAATGTTGGCCATTAAAAGAGAAGCATAATACTAAGTTAGGTGTTGCGGAGATGAGGATGCTTAGGTGGATGAGTGGATTTACTCTTAGAGACAGGATACGAAATGAGCATATACGTGAAAAGGTTGGAGTAGCTCCAGTGGAGGATAAGATTAGAGAGAGTCGCCTTAGATGGTTTGGTCACATAAAACGGCGGCCTTCCGATGACCCAGTTAGGAAAGTAGAGGTATTAGATTTGACTTATGTTAAGAAAGGTAGAGGTAGACCTAAAAAGACTTGGTTAGAAAATATTAGAAATGATCTTTCTCTATTAGATTTAAACGAGAATTTGACTTTGAACCGGACACAATGGAGAAAAAGGATTCATGTTGCCGACCCCACGTAGTGGGACAAAGGCTTGTTATTGTTGTTGTTGTTGTATAATAGTTTTGGTACGAGTGGGGGGGGGGGGGAGGGGGGAGAGGGGGGGTGGGGTTGTGGTTAGGGTTGGGTTGATTACGTTAGGTTTAGAATATTTTGAATTTCTATAGTTACGATTTCCATTTTTTAGGTTTGAAATGGGAATTTAAAAATTTGCTTGTATTTAAATACAAGAGTAATTAAAAATAGACTTATATTTTTGGGGCATTTTTTAAAAATTGGACAGATTTTATACATGAGATTTAATTTAAATTCTACAAGCTAAAAATTATGGATCAAAAGAGGGGTGGTGTTGCAATTTGTTTGAGGGGGTGTAGGGCATCATTTTAAATTCTAATGATGATAATTCATTATTACTTTTAATATGGGCCTTTTTATTTATAATAGTTCTTACAAATAAGAGTGCATAATCAAACTTGCCCAAATTTACAAATAAACATATTACACATTATGAGTAAAATAGAGGAAAGTAAAACCTAACATAAACCAATAAAAATTTAGTTATAACCTGAGTAAAATATTATGATATGATATTTCATGCATATTTATCCTACATCACTTTTCCTCATATCAGAAGTTTTTTTTTCCGTGATACGTTCTAATTGGGTATTTTTCTTGTGTCCTAAACTCATAATTAGGGGTGTCAATATTTGACCAGACCCGAAAACCTGACCCGAAAATTTCGGGTTTGGGTTTAGGGATTTTGACCCGTTTGTAAAATTGGGTCGGGTTCGGGTTGACCCGAAAATCCGAAATCAACCCGGTTTGACCTGTTTTTAATTGATTTAGGAGGGTTTTAATAGATTGTTATGAAATAAGTAAATGTTATTTCCAAAAAATAATAGACCATGTTGCCCAAACTAAATTAAGCTTGGTTTATTTTAAATTGATTGAAGTAAATCTTATCTTAATTCTATTTAGGTTTAAATAAATCGAATTAAATAAAAAATTTTTAGTAAAATATACCCGAAGCGGGTCGAGTTCGGGTTTGAAAAACCCACCCGTTTGCAAAAAGGAGTCGGGTTCAGGTCGGGTCGAATAGTGCCGGGTAAATTCCGGGTTGGGATCCGAACCTGACCCGTGACCTGATTTTGACAGCCCTACTCATCATATATCTATCATTGGAATTTATGGATTGTGATTAAACAATTATTTTTTTATTTTGGACTTAAATATTTAAGTTTTAAGTCATGCATAATTTAATACAAATTTTGCATTATATCTCGCCTATTTTTCCGTGTGCAACTCTTCAAACAAAGAGTATATTCATCGCTAATGTGAAACAGACATCAATCAAATGTCCCTTTATTATTATTATTATTTTTTAAATTTTATGCTGCAGATATCTTACATAGAAAAAAGGATGAAGTCTGATGGTATCAAGTTTTTTCTTACTCAATCTCCTAGACACTTTGAAGGAGGTGAGTGGAATCAAGGTGGTTCATGTAGGCGTGTACAACCACTTGGGATAGAAGAAGTGAGTTTTTCTGTTTTTCTACTTGTGCCATTGATATATTTTGATTTAAGTGTGCCAATGGTTGCAATTTGCATAGTTATCTTCAATTGCAAAAGCAATTGTCTTTCATGATTTCTTTTGGGATGTTATCAATATGCATGATTACATTTTATCATGGCTGCAATAGATTATCATGCGACAGAAATTTTATTAGTACTGTAATTTTTAATCAATTTTTTTCCTTTACTATGATGTAATTTGGATAAGTTAATTAGTCATTCTGAATGTATCCCATTAAACTAAACTTAGATTATTTTCCATATGTGAAATTATTAATGTAGCGCCAAAGAGTAAAGTAGCCAAGCTAGTCTAACAACCTTCATCATGGATCACGAGTTGTTATGTAACTTTTGACTCATGGCCTCAGAGTTTGGACCTCTCTTGGCTTCTTTTTTGGGTTCTAGTGAAAATTAAAGAAAATGCTAATTGGTAGTATGAATACCTATGCTCTAAGTCGAAACATAATTCAAACTATAATGCTCTACTTTGGAGCTTTGTCTAGTTTAGTTATTTTAGAAGACAAACCGATTTGTTTTGTAAAACATAAAAAAAAAGATATTAGCTTATTTTAATTTTTTGAAAACAATTTTTTTTCTCGTTCAACCCTTGATTCCCACTCGGGCACCCTTCGTCCTATATTTTGCTCATTTGCTTTTGCCCTTACACTGCATGATTGGCAACGACTAAAAATCAAGTTTAGAAGAAAAAGCTAGAGCAGCACTGCTATAGTAGCCCTTGGCCAAAACAACCCTTGATATCAAATTTGCTAGATCGATGGTGATGGCTCTTAGCTTCACTCACAAAGAGCAAGTTATTGGAGCAACCCTTCGTTGTGGCATCCCTTGCTAGCAAAATTATCAATTGATAGTGAAAACTGATGCTTCGTAAAAAAAAACATCCTAGGAGCAGCACTGTCGTAGCAACCCTTCGATGGAGTAAGCCTTGCTACTAAACTCATTGGATCGATAGTGATGACTCAAAATTTCATAAAAACCTTAGAAGGAGCAGCACTTCTGGAGCAACTCTTACCACCAAATTTGTTTGATCTGTAGTGACAAAGATGTCTCTAAACCCAAATGGTGGGTAGTTATCGCATAACATAGTCAGAGTTTCAAAAGTGTTTATAATCAAAATTAACTCTTCAATCCTCAAACACTGCTGCCTTGATGATTGATACAATTATTATAATCAGTGGATTTCATCAATTATCAAATTGTTGCCAGGTTACAAAGATATTAAATCAAGGCATTCCTCATCCTGAATATCATTTCATATTCATGACATACCATAATTAGGGTGGTTCCTTATAATACATTTTGCTAGCAACGCTCTCCACTTCAAGTTAAGCCTTGAAAACATCCATAGTCAAATGATGAATTTAGTTATTAGAGAATCATAATTTGAGAGGATATTCATAAAAAAAATTCCTTCCTTAAATTCCAAGAAAAATGTACTCCAAACCATTTTCTTGATAATGTTTATAATCATAGACCATCTTAATTGAAGGGGTTGTTGCCATCATCAATACTCCAAGTCTAAGAATTATGATTGAGCACTAGTTCAAAACCCAACACGTCAATCATTCATTTTTTTATTATATGTACAATTATAACAGATCCTCTCCAAAGTCGTCCACCCTCTTGTCGACTAATTGTCTGCACTCAAGGCAGGGCCACCAAAGAAAAACCCTTAAATTATAATATTGACGTCCAAGATTTTTATAGCTTAATGATGGGTACAATTAGAGACCATATTTGGAGGGATCATTGTCATTGAGGTTCAAGGATAGGTCTCGAACATTAGCTCAAGGCCGAATCACGCTTCAACTATGCTTTTCATCTCTATATTTTCAAGCCTAATTACTTATATAATTTAGTCTGACCACGTCTTGCTAAATGCTAGTGTCATATCTAATGTGTACACACAATCATTAATAAATATCATGCTATTATGGATGTTGCAAGCTTCCTTCAAATTGTAGGGCCATGCTTCAAATGTGTCTATGAACCATATTCACGGGATGAAAGGTCAATCCTGCATTTTCGTTGTTATCCAAGGTAAGCCTTGAAATTGACCGCTTGCCTTATAGGTCTTATGAGATTTCTTTGGACAACATAACTCATGGCTCTTATATGGACCCTTGATTAGATTCGATTGGCTGCCCCCTTCAACTAAGTATGCTAGATAACACAAGAACCCTAGATGAAGAAATAATGGATCTTAATTGAGTTTATTATCGTGCATCCGCAATTTATTTCAACTAACTGCGTCATTATGATCCCTAGTACAGTTAACTGTAACATATGCTTGTTGCTTATGCTCAATCTTTTTAATCAGGTTGAAGATTTTTTTAGTTTGGAGAAAAATGGAACGAATGTGGAAGTTCGCTTGGTGAATCAACATCTGATGAAGGCACTTAAAGGGTCCAGCTTTCACATTCTTAATATAACTCATATGAGCGAGTTCAGGGCAGATGCCCATCCTTCAACCACAGGAGGAAAGAAGCATGAGGACTGTATGCATTGGTGCCTCCCTGGATTGCCAGACTCGTGGATTGATTTGCTCATTTCACTTTTAGAAAACTTGAAATCTTAATAGTTTTCACTATTCATTGATTTTTTTTTTTTTTTTAATCTTTAGCTTTTAGGAGTTTCATTGGTGAGGCCGATATGCCAAATTTAAACCTTATGATTAAGTTTATACTAAGTTGTGTCTGTTATTATTATTATTTTTTTAAAGCAAGTTCAGTTTTTTTTTATGAGAAATATGTTAATAGATTCAATATTGTATATGCACAGCTTCTTTATTAATTACTTCAGGAGTTTGTTAGCAAAGTTGCTTTCATAACGTTATCACATATTAGCAATTTTAGTTATAAAAATAGCTTCTCACTATAGAAAATTTTGAAAAATAACGAGAAAGTAATATTCAAATGAAATTATAGTTGCGGTTGCGGTTTTAAAAAAAAAAAACAATAGTTGCAATTTAAAAAGTAATATAGTGAGAAAATTATCTCAAATAGATCCTTATTTGCCATCGTCCCCATTAAAAACTCATACATCTTAAATATCCAGGCCCAAAGAAGGCAGGGAATCTTATGACAGTTGTTAATGAATCCTGATAGAAGAAATGAGTAGATAAATTTGGAATGAAGGCGTATTAATATATCACTGATTAATTCATGTGTATTTATAATAAGTAATGAAACAAAAATAATACTTGCGTGTTTAACATATTAATTCCCACTTCCATTAGTTGGTTATCATTTGAAATTAGAAGAAATAACAAAGCTCATTGAATTTTTAATTCTGATAATGTACAATAACTAGGATTTAGAGAGTAAAATTGATTTTTTTGGCTGAATTTTTTAAAAAACATTTATATGTTTTAACCCTAAACCTTTTTTTAAAAAAAACTAAATTTAGAAAGAGTGATAGCGGTGAAGTTTAGTGTGGCTAGTCCTTGTTGTTGGACATATTGGTTGTCGCTATTATCTCCTCACAAGCTGAAGATTTCGGTTGAACTGTTTGCTTGAGTCGAAGTTGTTGAAATCAATGAGAAGGAAGCGATTTGGAAAGTATATATGCGAGCTGATCTTGTGTAAAGATGGGGATAACTCTAATTTCTTTGAAATGTGTATGATCACAGATGAAATGGTGATCAATTTATATATATGGCCTTGGTATGGAACACATAATTGTTGTCAAGTGCTATGGCTAAGATGTTGTTACAGTACTGCAAATCAGTTGTTAAAGAGTTTAAATACAAAAAGTCATGAAGCAGAAGGCGAATCCATATAATGCTATCTATAGCTGCTGGAATTGCCTTGTATTCAACTTTATTTGCTGATCTTGCTACTATATGTTGTTTTTTTACACTCCAGGAGTTGAGAGTGGAGCCAAAAAAAGTGCAGTGACTTGTAGTGGATTGGTGAGTGATTGGATCAGTAGCATAATCACCATTGGAGAAGGATTAGAGAAGTAAGGAACTAGGTAAGATGGGAATGCAAAAGTTTTGGGTTCCTTTGAGTGAGATATTTGTGTTGGCAAAGGTAATTTATGGTGAATGATATGTTCGGTCTAGTGAGCGTGAGATATTACAAAGAACTAACAAGTTAGCAATATATAGGAGTGTCAATTTCGGGACACGGGTCGGGTTCGGGTCAAATCCGAAACTGACCCAGCACTATTCGGGTCAACCCGACAAGACCCGAATGACCTGGGGCCGACCAAAAATTCCTAGTTTTCGAGTCAAAAAACAGGTCAATCTCCAATTTTCGGGTAAAAAACCTGTCAATCTCGGGTTTCCAAGTCAAAAACAGGTTTTCATGTAAAAAATAGGCCAATTTCGGGTTTCTAGGTCAACTCGAACCTGACCCGATTTTTGAAATGGGTCGATTTGTTGAACCCGAGCCCGACCCGTTTCGGGTCCGGGTTGACCCTAACCTGGAATTTTTGAGTCGGGTTCCTGTCGGGTTTTCGTGTCGTGTCAAATATTGACACCCCTGCCAATATATCTAAGGAGGGTTTAGAGTTGTATCAAGTGCGATGGGTTTTGGTGGTTTGGGCAAGTGTGGAGTGGCAAGGGATTTGCAGTGGAGGAAGCTTGCTCGTTGGGGAATGTATATAGTATAGGATTGCTATGGTAGAGAGTTAAGAGTTGGAGAATAGAGATGCAGATGCCAAGAAAATTGTGAGCAAGGCCAAGATGTTTCATCGTAAAGTGACTGCTAAGATTCAGTATGACGTGAGAGATTTTATTGGAGTTGTTGTTGGTGAGGAGGATATCATCTACATAGATGAGGAGATAAAATGCGTAAGGCCATTGATGTAGATAAGAATAGATGGATTTGAGTTGCATGGTATGAACCCAAGAGATGGTAGATGCGTGGAAAATGTGGAGAACCATTGATGGGGAGGATGTTTGAGATCATGTATGACTTTTTTAAGTAGACATATGATTTAGATGTTGAGAGTCTTTAAAACCTTCAGGTTGCTTCATGTGGATGGTTTCATTGAGTTGGCCAGGGAGAAACACATTAGCAACATCAAGATGATGAATGAGCCATTAAAAATGAAGTGAAATTGTGAGAAGGACTCGGATGGTCGGCATTTTAGCTACAGGGCTAGAGTTTTCTATATAATCAAGTATGGGTTCTTGTTTATGGACTTATGCAGCCAATCGTGCTTTATAGAGAGCGACAGTTCCATTTGAATGAGTTTTTGTGCAGAATAGGCAATGACAACCTAGAATAAAGGTATTAAGAGGAGCAGGGACCAACTACCAAGTACCTTATTGTTTGAAAAAGTAATAAGAGAGTTATCACAAAAGTTTTATTTGAGACAGCTTTCTTACTACTTGATAAAGTAGTTTTCTATTAAAAAAAATTTCAATTAAAAAAAAATCATATTAAAAAACTATTTTAGAAATAAATAAGAAATTCTGTCCCAAATAAAGCCTTAGTCTAATTATTATTGCATATTGTTTAAATGAAGGATGCTATACTTAATGGTAAATTGAAGGATGTTAATATTTAGTTATTGTTATAATTTAATAATAAATTAATCTTTATAAAATGAATTATATTAAATATTAATACAATTTATGCTTATTTATTAGGTTTTATGAATTATGAAAACAGCAATATATGTCATTATTATTTTTAGTATGTAGAGTAATTAATACTGAAGGCCCATGTTAATTATATAGTGATTAGAATATATTTTGAATAAACTATTTTAACTGATCTTACATCCAAATCATTGATATAATTCGTCATTTTCTAATTCTATTAGCAGATCTTACTTCTTAAATAAGATTAATATTAATTGTAAACTGCTTAATATATCATTTAAGCCTTAATTAATCATTGACCGAGTTAATATGTCATTTAAGCTTTAATTGAACTTTTAATTCGTTAACCATTAATACATATTTTGAAATATATTATAATTTAAAGTATTTGTGATAATATTAGATTAAATTTGTAATAGAATATATACTAAATTTAAATTTGTTACAAACTAATTTGATTCTTAATCTACTTAATTTAATATCTAATTATTAATTTGGTACTTGCTTAGTTCATTTTCCTTAATTAAAAATAACTCATATAAATTATAATACTCCCTTAAGCATTGAATTAAGAAAGCTCCTTCTTAGATTTCATTCGTTGCATGCTCCTTTTGCTTATTTCATTTAATGAAACGCTCCTCCTTAAAATTTGGTCGTGACCTAATCGTCTGAGTGAATTGGTTTCTGCTCCAAATTAGTTTCCAGTTTTAATGGATGATTTTAATACTAGATCTAATAAACCCGGCTTGGTCAGCAATCAATTGTAGCACATCACACGCAGAGCCCTTCTTCCTCCCAACCGAAACTATTGCCTCATCACACTCATTACTCTCCAACGCACACTTCCCTCCTTGGCTCTCTCCCCCTCCCTCCCTCCTTCCTGGCTCCCTCCCTCCCCACCCTCTATAAAACGTCAAAAAATCATATATTTTCCATTAAAAGCTGTTTCTTTGAAAACCAACTCACATCAAGAAAATAACTTTGTTGTTCATATAATTAATCAAAATGGCAAGCATTTCCTCAAAATTTTACCGATATATTCCTCCTTTGCTTCGAGCCTTAAATCTCTCAAACCAATCTTTCTCTTATCTTCAAAAGAGCAAAGTTTTAATTTTTCATGATCATTGTTCTGTAATCCATACAAAACCTCCTTCTCTTCCACTGCCTTCCTTGTTGCCTCGAAATCCACCCTTTGGCCAGTGCCGATCCATGGCCACCTCCATCGCTCGAATGCCCTCAGATGAATGGCGCCACCGCCAGCCCTCCTGCCTTGACCACGTCCACATCAAAAACTCACTCCCCACATCATCTGTAGAAACCTACGTCCCGTTGACATGCAGTTTCTATCGTTGATGCAGATGTGGATGGAGTCCGAGGCGGAAGCAAAACTATGCCCCATGCCTCACACCAGCATGGCGGTCACATCGCCAAACACAACGGTGGATGAGCCCTCCGCCCGATTGGATGCATGCAAAGAGTCCAAGTTTTTTGAGGAGATTATAGGGAATGTGCGAACAGCCGCCTTATTTCCTTCACTGGCGCTGTTGCGGGCTCCTTCGCTGGCGCCTTATACTGGAAATGCATTAAAGTTAATCGGAAGGCATGAAATGGAAGATTTCATTTTGCAGCTGGAGGAAGAGCGCCGACGAGAGGTCTCCGCGCTTGGAGAGCTCCATCCAGTTTCTCGATTCCCTTTCCTAGGCCGCATTCAGGTGATAATAGGATGAGAATTGCTATCATGGTAGCTTAAAATAATATCAAAGGAAAAAAAAATTCTTACAAGGAGTAGTGCTCTAAAACTTGCGAACAAAATATTTCTAATGAGAGTTTCTTTCATTATCATAGTTTGTACTTCTAATTTGTCATAGAAGAAGTTGGCTTCTATATTTCTTAGATCTTTGTTACAATGAAATTCTTGATTCTTTCTCTATCTTTAATATTAAGTGTCAAAAGTATAAATTTGACTCGCAAAATATTTATCAATTAAATTAATTGGCACCCTTCACAAAAGTTATTTTTACTAATATTTTAGTTTTTATTCAGTTGTTGATTAAGCTGAGGTCTTTGCGACAAGAGCTAACAACAATCATATATAAACAATTTTCTCAAAACTTAGGAGAGAGATTTGACGGGGGATCACATAGCTTTTTATTGAGGTATCTGTTTCTTTTTAATGAAGATTAAAGTTGCCTTTTGATATTTGTGTCTTTCTTCCTATATCAGCTGATAGCTTACAATATAATCTATATATGTTGAGGATAAGACATCAACAACAATTTTATTTTTCAGTGACCAATACTACTTTCATCTATTATTTTATTCGATCAAATTGTAAACATTATGCATGACATGACATGAATGAATTTCCAAGTGAAAAAAGTGGGGTTGTAATGGAAAATCAGTTATTTGATTCTCACTTTTCTGTCTTTGTAGTTCCCATGGTTCATTCTGATAGCGAAAATAATCTATATTTCATAGAATTAATCTCCTCTAGAGAAATAGAAAGCCCACCACAAGCCTTCTATTCGCTGCAAACTTTCTTCGCTCTTCCATTCAGACACAAAGATCAGCAGAAAAGACGAAGTTCAGATGCTTCGTGGGATGGGAGAAGCAGAAACATATGGTGGAGTCTTCTTTATTGGAAAAAGCCATTATATTGTCATATGCGGCAAACTTGGCATAACGAGGTTGTGTACATGGGAATAAAAACATCTGCTTGCAAGCAAAATGTCATAGCTTCTGTCGAACGTAATTGGTCATTACAGCCATCTACTTTACGGAAGGGATGTGGGTGATAAGAACTTTCATAATAAATTATTGGATATGAATTGCATCGAAAAAATAGAGATATTTGAGAACTGCTTGAGATGTATTTTTTTATATTAACTTTTTCTAGTGTTTTCATACGTTCATACCAGTTATATTATTCTGAGCACATTATTTGTTGCATATAATAAAACAATTGGTCTTTTTTCTGTCATATTAATTATCGGCATATTACCATATTATGTTATTATGTTATGTATTATTGATATACAGGGACGGAATCCTTTATAAGTGAGGGGGGCAAATGGAACCCTAAAAAAATTAAAAAAAAAATTATTATATATATTTTAAGCCTTATTTTAAAGAATTTTAGGCAATTACCCCTTCTAAAAATTTTAAAATACTATGATCTTTAGGCAATTGCCCCCAGCATAATTAAACACACTATATAGAGGTGTTATTGTTAGGAAACAATGAGCCAAAATACAATCAAAATTTTATTTCGGGGGCGCTGGCCCCGGAAACCCCTGCAGGGGCGCTGCCCCTTGACCTCGCCAGGGGGCGCTGAACCCTGGAACCTCCAACATATATGCGAAGCATATGACGATCAGTTACTTATAAGTTTATCACTCCTAAAAATTAAGGTCGATTCCGCCCCTGTTGATATATTTATCACTTGGCTTTCTTTTTTCTTGCTAAAATGTTGTTAGAGTGTTTTTTCTTTTTTTCTGAAGTCATCTGAGCCCATTTTGAACACAAAACTACATAAAGCTGAAAGCATATTCTAAGAAAAATTATGTCCTGATAAAATAAATTTTTATGTAATGAAAGTTGACGGAGAGATGGCTTTTAAATAAGTTAAATTAATTACTCATATTTCAAATTAAATATATATATATAATAGATACTGAAAATTAATTTCCATCTCTAATTAATTTAAAATAATAGAACTTGAGGCTTTTTGAAATAATGTAATTTCGCTTTCTATTTCATGCACAAAGGTCATTGGGAACACTCGGTTGCATTTTTTTTGTAAAGACATCAGCTTCATCTCTAATAAATTTAATTAAATGCTAATTAAAGTATTATATATATTTCTACGATTTTTAATTAAATTTTAATTGAAATATAAAAATTTTTAAATTATTTATTTAAAATTTAATTAAAATTAATTAAATTTTAATTAGGCTGTTTATAAGTTAAATTAATTACTCATATTTTAAAATAAATAAATAAATATAATAGATACTGAAAATTAATTTCCATTTTCATGAACTCCGAAATTAAACTTTTGTATTTGTTCCTTCTCCTTAATTACTTTTTAGTTACGTTCCTTCACCTTAAATTATTAGTTAAGTTATTTGATAATTAAACATTCTTTTATTATATTTTTTATAATCATATTTTATTGTGGTAATTAAAATTAGAATTAATAATTAATTTATATTTAAAATACAAATTAAATTTGAATTTTAATGAACTAACTGCCTTATATTTGTCAAATAGTTTCATAAGATTTAACAGAATTTAATCGAGCTTTTAGCATTAAATTTTAGTAGGATTTATGAATCCATATTTATAGGATAATCTAAATCCTATTAAAATTGAATCCTACCTGTATCCAAACAACCCCTTAGGGGTCTAACCTTTTAAGGGTTATTTGGCCGGTTATTTTTCCTTGAAGTATTCAGTTTAGCCATTTAAGTAAGAAGCCACCTTAATAGGAAAAATTAGAGTAATTTTAACTTTAAGTGCAAATGACACTAAGAACTCTATATTTTGTTTTTCTTAATTTATCTAACTAAATTTTCTAACTACCAAAAGTTTTTAGAAAATTTGACTGTATAACAGTCCTATACCAAAAGGAAAAGTATAGTATCCTTTGAACGTAATGAGCACTCTACTATCTTGCCCACGTTGGGCATAAGTGTTTTGGCTGAACATATGTTACAGAAATAAATCGTCTGCATGTACGCATATATAGGTAAAGGGATTGGTGTATATGGTACCCAATACCCCTATTGTCCTAGAACTAGTATACATATTCTTACAAATTATGGAACATATACACCAAAAGAAATCTAGAAAAATTTGTACCCATTAATGCAAACTATCTCACATATAAATGTAACGTATGAAGCAATGTAATAAATGAAAGATTGAACATAAAAAATAATTTATTTATTCATTAATTTGATAATTTACAATAAACTCAAACTCTATAGAAAAGAAAGGTGGCCAGGCTCCACAACAGCAAAATTGGATTTCTAATCCTACCATATATATAAATTCAAATATGCTTGCTTTTAGTCTTCAAGATACAAGTCTTCTATGAAATTTCAAAAGAGTGCATCCTCCGAAGGAAAGTATATCATCTTTTTGAGCCCCAATTGTTTATGTATAAACAGTCATATTTAAATCTTTTACAATTTTGATTAGCTTCATTATTCCAAACAAATATTTTGCAATTTAAAATCAATTAAAATATAAGACAATATTCTACCATTTAGATGTAAATTATAATGATCGAAGTATATAAATTTTAATTTAAATAATCATGAACAATCATCCTGATAAATCATCCATATTAATATCTAAATCGAACTCATATACTGCATTTATAAGTGCAAGAATGACTACTGATCTTAGACAAGAATAATGCATCATTTAGAAATTTCTTATACTTCAGTTAATTTTGAAATTCATCCGTAAACCTGCATATGTTATAGTTTTCTTAAACTCCCCTATTTGACTTGAGAATTAGAATTCTTTAAGAATGTAGCTGCATAATATACAAATTTTTTATGTTTGATGTACTCATTTTTTTTCCCTTCTTTCTTTTGATCTTCTTCTTTATTTTTCTTGTGTTTCTTTTTATACTTATATTGGTATAAAGTAATGATTTTAAATATATAATTGCCTTCTTCCTTCAAGAAATCTTAAATTAAAATAGTGTAAGGATTGTGATAAGTTAACTAATTCATAGTATCACAAAAATTATAAAGTTTATTAAAATAAAATAATGAAAGATATAAATTACTTAACTCAGGCCAAAAGTAGATGAAAAATAAGCAAAAACAAATCACAGCCTCAAATGTCAAAAGTAGAGAATTTATGGAGATAATCATAAAAAGGAGAGTGTAAAATTTTTATGTGAGAAAAAAATTTGATATACAATAAAACAGTTCATGAATGTATCTAAATATATTCAATGCTAAAAAGATATACATAAAAATTAGATGGGAGATAATTAATCTGATATGAACAATTAGTTTGAAATCATGATTGGAATTTTTTCTTACAAAATATAGGATATTGTTCTGAAATAAAAATCATGCATATTATATTATAGAATGAAAGCAAAATGAGAAACCCAGGCGGAGAATTTTATGCAGTTTCCATATAAGAAACATCAAAAGGGAGCTCAAGGAAATTTCAAATTACTGTGCGTTGTTTTGCAATAGATGATCAACATATATCCGCCTCCTCCTCTTTGTTTTCCTCGGCCTTCTAATTAATCCAGGTAGTGCAATTGTTTTGTTAACAAGTAATAATCTTCTATGTGTGAGTATTAAGGTCTTGACATTGACCCACTTTAATAAATTTCTTTGCCTCACATTGCAAAAATTATCTACGATTGCTGCATGGCCTTCGGGATCCTATTTTCTTGGAACACTGAGCAATAGGAGTCGGGCATGCCCATCTTCTCAAGAAGAAATATTTGATTTCTTGTAAAGTAATTGCAGGTACCAAAATGTAGAAAAGTAATTCAGCATAAATAAATTCATTACCTAATTTTTGGAGCCGAAAGAATAGAGTCATAAACCAAATGCAAACCACAAAAGAGCAAACGGAAAAAACTAGGCGAGAATAGTTTAAGCAATTATATATGATAGTCTGGTAAAGCAGGTTCAACGGTTTTCGTATGAAAAATCATACCGTTCTTTGAACTATGATGAATGTTTTGAAGTGTTCGATAGTTTCCTTCATCTTCCGAAAGGTGGAATGCGAGAGGCGTTGATGCTGGTAAGAAAAAAAGATGTTGAAGTTATAGAAGGTGAAAGAACTGAAATAATTGGAGAAGAAAGTTATCGGAGAAACGGCGGAGAGAAGGAAGCTAGGGCTAGCCGAAAAGTCGAAGGCAAAGAAATTCGTGTAATGCCATTGAAGCGGTATTTTAATGGGTTGATACGAAATAATAGGTTAGACGATCTTTTTGGGTTATTAATTAAGTAGTGTGTCTAGTGTTATCATATGCCTTAGGTAATGCCATTGGGTTATTAATTAATTAAGTAGTGTAATCAGTATTATTATTATATGTCATAGGTAACACCATTGAAACGGTATTGGGTTAATACGAAATAATAGGTTCTACAGTTTTATTGGGTTATTAATTAAACAGTGTTATTAGGTTATTAATCATTAAATAATTATTATATATTTTCATATTTATTAATTATTTATGATATAATAAAGGGTTACGATAATATTTGAAGTAATAAAATGAAAGGTCGGGATTGAATATGGGTAGAAATTCAAGTCACTTTTATAATAGTAGTATAGATATTAGCTGATCTTACTTCTAAAATAAGATTAATATTAATTATAAACTGTTTTCATACTTAACATGTTAGTTGAATAATATAGTAGTTAGTAACATTTAGTTAATATTATATTATTTAAATGTAAAATCAATTATTAGACAATTAACTTCATTTTAATTAATAATCATAAATTAAAACTTAATATAATTAATTATTATTAAATCTAATTAATGTAAGAGAAGGCTAAATTACTTTCACTTCATTTTAGATAGTCATTACTATTATACAAAATTAAAAACTAAATCATATTTAATAATTAATCATTGATTGAATTAATATATCATTCAGGCTTTAATTAAACTTTTAATCCGTTAACCAATAATAAATATTTTGAAATATATTATAATTTAAAGTATTTTGTGATAATATTAGATTAAATTTGCAATAGAACATATACTAAATTTGAATTTGTACTAACGAATTTGAGTCTTAATCAACTTAATTTGATATCTAATTAATAATTTGGTACTCGCTTAGTTCATTTTCCTTAATTAAAAATAACTCGTATCATACTCCCGTTAAGCGTTAAATTAGGAAAGCTGATGATCCAGCCTAAAACATTAAATTAAAAAACCTAAGGATCTGAACGAATGGATGCGAGTGGAATGCGCAGAATGAAGTGGTGCAGTAACAAAGTGGATGATTGTACCAAAATGTTTGGCACATTTCATTGAATGTGCCAAACATTTAATAATTTTGCTTCTAATTAAATTTTATTTGTTGCATGCTCTTTTAGCTTATTTCATTTAATCAAACTCTCCATAAAATTTGGCCATGACCTAATTATCAGGTTGAATTGGTTTTCAGTCCAAATTGGTTTCCAGTTTAAATGAAAGACTTTAATACTAGATCCACTAAACCCGGCTGAAACTATTGCCACATCACACTCATTACTATCCAACGCACACTTCCCTCCTAAATTTGCTTCCCCTCCCTCCCTCCCTCCCTCCCACCCACTATAAAATGCCAAAAAATAGATCATATTTTTTCTAATCAAAAGCTGTCTTCTTTGTAAACCAAATCATATCAAGCAAACGATTCCGTTCATCAAATTAATCAAAATGGCAAGCATTTCCTCAAAATGCTACCAATATGTTCCTCCTTTTCTTCGATCCTTAAATCTCTCAAATCAATATTTCTCTTTTCTTCAAAAGAGCAATGTTTCAATTATTAACGATCATTGTCCTGTAATCCATACAAAATCCCCTTCCCCTCCACGGCCTTTCTTCTTGACTCGAAATCCGCCCCTTGGCCATTTCCTATCCATGGCCACCTCCACCGCTCGAATACCCTCAAATGAACGGCGCCACCACCAGCCTTCCTCCCTTGACCACGTCCATAGCAACAACTCATTTCCCAAGAAATATGTAGAGACCTACATCCCGCTAACCGCGCAATCTTTTTCGCTGATGCGGATGTGGATGGACTCGGAGGCGGAAGCAAGACTCTACCCCGCGCCTCACACCAGCATGGCGGTCACATTGCCAACAGCAACGGCGGAGGAGCCCTCCACCCGTTTGGATGCATGCGAAGTGTCCGAATTTTTTGAGAAGGAGATTATGGGGAATGTGTCAGCAGCCGCCCTATTTCCTTCACCGTCGTTGTCGTCATCTCCTGCATTGATGTCTTTCATTGGAAATGCATTAAAGGTAACAGGAAGGCAAGAAATTGAAGATTTTATTTTGAAGCTGGAGGAAGGGCGCCGAGAAGAGGTCGCTGCACTTGGGGAGCTTCATCCGGTTTCCCGATTCCCTTTCCTAGGCCGCATTCAGGTGATAATAAGATGAGAATTGCTATTATGGTAGCTCAAAATATCCAAATAGTTCTCTGCTAAATTTCTCATCAAAGGAAAAATAATAATAATTCTTATAAGGGGGGCTCTAGATCTTGCGAGCAAAATGTTTCTATTAAGAGTTTCTTGCATTATCATAGTTCGTGCTGCTAGCTAGTTTGTTGTAGAAGTTGGCTTCTATATTTCTGAGATCTTTGCTACAATAAAATTCTTTATTCTTTCTCTCACTTTAATATTAAGTGTCAAAAGCATAAATTTGATGCATGTGACTCTCAAAATCTTTATCAATTAATTAAATTTGCACCCTTGGCAAAAGTTAATTTTAACTAACATTTTGTTTTTATTCAGTTGCTGATTAAGCTGAGATCTTTGCGACAAGAATTGACTACTATCATATATCAACAACTTTCTGAAAACTTAAGAGAGAGATTTGATGCTGGATCAAATAACTTTTTATTGAGGTATCTGTTCATTTTTGTATGAATATCTAAGCTGCATTTTAATGCTTGCATCTTTCTTCCTGCATCAACTGATAGCTCACGATATGTCGATATAATCTATGTGGAGGAGAAGACAGCAACTACCATTTTATTTTTCCGTGACTAATACTACTTTTATCAATTATTTTATTCGATCAAATTGAAAACATTTTAATGCTTAAATTCTGGCAGGGAACATGATATGAGTGAATTTCCAAGTGAAGAAAGTGGGGCTGTCATGGAAATTCAACTTTTCGATTCTCACTTTTCTGTGTATGTACTTCCCATGGATCATTCTAATGGTGAAAATAATCAATTTTTCCTAGAATTAATCTGCTCTAGAGAAATAGAGAGCCCACCACAAGCCTTCTATTCGCTGCAAACTTTCTTTGCACCGCCATTCAGACACAAAGATCAGCAGAAATGGCGAAGTTCAGAGGCTTCATGGGATTGGCAAAAGCCTGTATATTGTCATATGCTGCAGACTTTGCATAATGAGGCTGCGTCCATAGGAACATCTGCTCACAAGCAATATGTTGCTTTTGTCAAACATAATTGGCCATTTCAACCATCTACTTTACGGAAGGGATGTGGATGATAAAAACATTCATAATAAATTACTGGATATGAGCTGCATCGAAAAATAGAGATAATTAAGAACTACTTGAGATGTATGTGTTGCTATTATTTTTCTATATTAACTTCTTCCGGCCTTTTTGCTTGTTGATATCCGTTTTATTATTCTGAGCACATTATTAATTTATTGCATATGGCAATAATATTGGTCTTTTTTCTGTCATGCAATTATCAGCATATTACTATATTATGTTATGTATTATTGGTATATCTATCACTACAGTGGATGTGGATCCTTCGCATCTCCACCATACCAACATTTATAATTGCTAACTTCTCTGTTACAAAATATGTGATCATTTATAGTAAAAATTAGATGTCTTCTTATATTGGGTGGTCTAATTCTTTATTATGATTGCTATTGTGATATGTTGGGTGTAATATTTTGGTGAATTTGATCAAAACTAGTAATTAAATTATGTCCAATTTATGAGAAGGAGCATAATTAAGAAGTAATTAAGGAGAAGGAGCTCAGTTAAAAAGAATTTAGAAAGAATAAATACGAAATTTAATTTTTTGTGTTATAAAATATGAGTAATTAATTTAGCATATGTTATGATTTGATTAAGAGTTAACTAATTTTAATTAAATTAAAAAATAAATATTATGATTTAATTAATATTTAATTAAAGATTTCATGCATCAAAGCATGGGATGCATGCAAGAAGGCTATCGAATTAGTTTTTGGCATAAATTTAATTAATTAGTTAACTTTAATTTAAGCAGAAAATATATTTTTAAAATTTAATTAAAATTGATTAACTTTTATGTATGTCATAATATAAGCTAAATTAGTTACTCATATTTTAAAATTAAATTAATATATATAATAGAATACAAAAAAATAATTTCCATTCTCATGAATCCCGAAATTAAACTTCTGTATTTTATACTTCTAATTTATTTCTAACTAAGTACTTTCTCCTTAATTACTGAGTACTTTTCAATTATACTCTTTCTCACGATTTCGCCTTAAATTATTAGTTAAGTAATTTTACAATTAAATTAATTTTTAATTATATTATTTATGATTATAATTTATTGAGGTAATTAAAATTAGAATTAATAAGTATTTTGCATTTAAAATATAAAATAAATTTGAATTTTTAACAAACTAACAGCTTTAAATCCTAGATTATTTGGCCAAACAGTTTTGTAGAATTTAACGAAGTTTTTTGCATTTAATTTTAGTCAGGATAATCCAAATTTATTAGATATGCTAAATCCTATTAAAATTGAATCCTACTTATATCCAAACAGCCCTTAAGGGACCAAACCCCGTTGGGGCTGTTTGGTTGTTTATTTTATTTCTCTTTTAAGAGAGATACTAGGAATTATGAATGGATAATGCACTCATTAATGATAGAGGCATTGAGGATGACTTGGGGTGTTAATTCTCAGGCAACCCTTACAACTATTGTTAGGATGGATAATTTATCAAATCTGTTTGATCGGCGACCACAGGGACTGACATACTCACCCTCTGAATTTGAGAACTTGATGTGGAACATCGTAGCTTAAGTTTTTCTTAGGACTAGCTTGTTATAGTTTGTTACAATACTTCTAGAATATTCTTAGTAGCTTATATAAGCAGGATATTGTAAGGAGGGGATCATTCATAATATATATTACTCTCTTTGAAGCTTTGAAAGCTTGTGTTTGTATTTGTTTCCCTAGATTGAGATTTTCCTTCTTGTAGATACGATTCTTCCGACGATCACCACATCAGTTTGATATCAGAGCTCAGAGCTTGCGAAGAACAATGGACTGAAGAAGAAGGTGGGTTTTCGATGACGATCGAAGCCAAAGAAAACGAGCTGTTGACGAAGATCGACGCCGAATAAGATGGGGGATCGAAGAAGATCAACGCCAAAGGAAATGGGCCATCGACGACGAAGAAGACGACTATCCTCCGCTCCAACTTTCGCTCTAATGGCGAGATTCGCCGCCCCTCTATCCTCACAAAAGATAGAGACCAAAGAAGAAGGGCGGTCGACGTTGATCGACGCCGCAACGGCCTTAGGGTGGCTCAAGTGGAAGCATCACTTGATGGGATTGATGCTTTATTTGCTGATTTCAATCGTTCTTTAGAATTAATATGCATGTCGGCAATCAAACTATCATCGAACATCTACACACACTCGCTCTCTCCTCCTGATCTTACATCAAAAGCCGATTCCGCAGCTTGCATCCAAACTGGTCTCCCACGGCCCTACTCCACCTCCGCCTTAGCTTCCTCCCGCGATTCAACGCAGCTCCCGTCGTCCGCACCATCTGATCCTCCTACACGTCCTCCACCGCCAGTTCTGGTTGCTACTACTTCTAACCCTCCTATTTCTTTGACGCTACCACTCGTGACCGGGCCTGACGCCGAGCTTGATGCAGCGAAAGAGGGATTGGATCTTCGGTGGAGCACGAGGAGCAGTGGTAACCTCGGCGGGAACAGCACGTTGAGCTACTGTTCCACAAGCCTGCATCGCTCCCTCGCACTCTTGGGCCGTGTCTCACACATGGCAATCCACTACATCAATCTCTATGTCCTTCGCTATTCTGATCGTAGCCTCTTTGGCATCACGGAGAAGAAGCCATTTTGGTTTATACCGACAAAATCCTTAAATGTAATGGATGGCATCAACGCCAGCGCTCGAGATTGGCTGAAAGGCATTTTATCGGAGGCTGCGATGGATTATTCGAGATTCAGGAAGCGGATTACCAAATATTTAGTTGGTTAGATTATCATTGTCGTCACAAGGTACATGATGGATTTATCCATAGTGACTATCTTCAGTGTCTTCATAGGGTTGAGAAAAGCTTGTTGGGGGGAAAATTTACCACCGCCACGCAGATTTTGATTTCTCATATTTTGTAATCAAATACTGCATTGAGAATAAAATACAATCTCAGGAGACTGACACAATATTCTACAATGGATCAATATTAAAATAGGGTTTTAGAAAATGATATTTCTATAATCAAACACAATTCTAAAAATAACATATCATCTCGAGAGATGAATATGAAATTCTATAGAATGTGTTTAAAAATAGAAATATAGTTTTGAAAATATATCCCTTCTTTTAATTAGATATAACAAGGAGAATATTATATCATCTTAAAAGACGAACATAATATTCTTCAAGACATCTAAAAATAAGAAGGGGTTTTATAAAATTCATCATTTCTAAGATCGAATATAACAAGTGGAATATTATATTATCTGAAAAGATAATAATAACATTCTACAAGTATATTTAAAATTAAAAATGAGTTTTTAAAAGACATCTGCGTTCCCAAAGATTTTTCTTTTATTTTATAGAAATAAAACAAGATTTATTTTAATATGAAATTCTCAAATTCCTATAAGGGCAAGTCCATATAGTTAATTACATCTTATGAGGGATACTCCTAAGAAAACTCTTGATTAAAGCAGCGATTTCATACCATTTGATTACAAAGTAGAAGACAAGGAAAAGAGTAGGAAATTTTCAAGGAGAAAGCTCAATGTTGAACAGTTCTTAACGAGTCAAAGGAGGAAAAGTAGGATGTGCCGGATTCTGAGAAATTCAGAGGCAACCTCAGTTTACCCTATGTTGGGCTTTACATTTTAGGAGAGAAATTTTATGTTTGAGTTGACATTTTATTAGAAATTTGAGATTATATTCCTGGAGGATGAGGACTTAAGATTTAAAAAATCTACCTCATAACCTAAATCTAAATTGGGTACTATAAAGTAGTGTCCCAAACCTATCTAATGCAGTGCAAATTCGAACTTACCTCGACCTAGATTGGGGAGCCAGTTAGCCACGTAGGCATTTTAAAATTATTTGTCCATTCTTTTTATGAAAGATGGGTAGGGACGTTGTTTAAGTTTTGAAAAAATGGGAGCTGCCATCTAACACAAAGCCTAATTGGCCCCTCAACTTATGCAGGGTAAATTATGCTTAAGAGCATAATGTAATTAGAATTTTAAACTTTTTTAATTTGTATCTAATACAATGCTTGCTAATTGACTCGAATGCATAAAATGAATATGTAGCATTTTTAAAATTAGGTTTAAAAAATAAATTTTTTCTTAGAGATTGCACAACATCCCCTTGACACAACTACACCCTAATAAGCCAGGTGGTCTGCCAGAACCCGTAGGCGGAAAGGTGCCTAACAAGGAAGAGAAAGTAATAATATGCATATATGCTGACTCTCAGCGGTCCCGAGCTTACTTCTTAGATTTTTAGAGTTTCTATGTGAGCCTAAAAATTCTATTAGAGTTTCAAGTATAAAAATTTTATTCGTTCCCTCACAAAAAAAATTTCGATCGTATCCAGGCTAAAACAAAACACGGTATGCAAGAAAACCTATAAAAATAAGCAATTCTAATGCGCAAGCAATGTAAACAATCAAATTAAATGATCCAAAATATAATGTTCATAATCCATATAGCAAGTGACATTTTACTTACAATCCAGGGTCTGCTGAAAAAGTAAAGTGGTGGGTACCACTGACAATAAACCTGCATTTCTAAGACTAACGCAAGTGATTTTGAAATGGGATATCTCTCATTTTCTTCACTTCTTCATCTTCTCTCCTTGGTTTTATTTTCTTTCATGAGCTCCTTGAATTCATAGGGTCTGGATATCTAAATGAAAAAAAACTCATCCCCGAAGGGTATTTTTTTCCCTTTAGATATTAAAATCATCCTAACTTAACTTTTCAAATAGAAAAAAATATTCCCCTAAGGGATATTCTTTTCTCTTTGGATTTTAAATTGGATGTGATATCCCAATTTCGAATCACTTTCACATTATAATTCTTTTTAAACACATTTACATTACATTACATTTCACATAAAAAGAAAATCTAGACCACCTGTAAGGTTATCCTAAGCAGTTTATAATAAAATGATCCCATGCATTTATATATTTGCATTTGAATTAAATTCAACAGCCATATTTGGCCATGCTATTTTAATTTTAAGGGATCTTAGCATTTATCACCTGTAGAAACTTTTGTCAGTTTAAATCCTTAATTTGTCCCCTTTGATTTAGCCCTAAATGAGCATAGCCATCTGCAAAAAATTCTTTGAGCATCTAGATCATTTCTATCCTAAGGGTAATCTATCGCCCATCACATCAGTTCACAAAGAGCAGTAAAAGTAAATAAACACTCACATTAATCATAAACAACGTACAGTGAAAATCGAGAAAGCTCGTTACACAGTAGCAAGAAAATAAACACAAGCCTAACCTAAAGTTAGAGTCGGTTGTCCTAACAAACAGATCTAAGTGTGCAGTAGGCTGTGTGGTTTAGATATATCTTAAGTTAATTATTATTTGAAGTTTTTTAATCAATTGGATTTAATTTATTGAAAGGTCAAAGGAATTTTGATGTTCGGATTTAAGTTTAAATGTCTTTAATATTTTGAAGTTTATTTTAAATTGAATTTTAATTGTTAAAGTTTGATTAGTGAGTTTAGTTATTTAAGGTGTTTTAATTAAACATCATTTTTTAGAATATTTAACTTAATTATTTATTGAATTTTTAATGATTGAAATTTAGATTATTTAAAGAGTTATTAAAATTTTAATTGATTTGAGACATTATTGATGATTTATTAAAGTTTTGAAGATTTTATTTAGTTATTATTTGATTATGAGATGATTAAAATATTAATTAGATTCAATTTTAAAATTATGTTTAAATTTAATCTCTTAGTGGTTATGCGTGTTAATTATGATTTGGTTATTAAAGGTTATGTAGTTTTTGTGAATTTTTATATGAATTCTCATTAGTGTATTTGAAATTTTTATTAATTGATTGTTTAAATTTGTTTAGACTTGATTAAGGTTGTATTAATAACATACACTAATCCTAAGGGGAATGTCACTAAGTTTTCTATGTTCTGTGTTTCTATCATAAAGTGTGCATGCATCATAAGTCTAAGTTTTCTAAGACTCAGTTCTTAATTTTTGTCCTTAAATGTCACTAATATTGTATGGGATGAAAAAGTTTGTTATCACTAATACTTAGGATATTGCGCACGTGTAAAGGGGTTTAAGGATCTAAAATAAAATAAAAGTAATCCTAATAAAATTAAAGTTACTACATGGACCTAAATTGGAGAGGTTCGCATAAACCACACCAAGGGCCTCCTAGGGGCTTTCTAAGTTTCAAAAATTTACAACACCGGGGGCTATGACCCGGTGGTTCCGCCCGTAGCACCTCTACCCAGTTGGATAGAGGCGACTAACACCTTTAGTCCATTTCCTTTTGTCCACTTGATCGATAACATTCCTCATAGTTCATGCAAATTAAGAGAAGAAAACAGTGGTTAGAAGCACATTTAATAATTTAGAATTGAAATAATTAAAAAATTACTATTTAAACCAAAACATACATTTTTTCAGGCTTGCACACTGATTTGTTGACTTACTTTTGGAATCTTCTATTTTGAAAGCATACTTTATATTTTTCCAACATTCATCCCAAGGCATAAGAAAGTGGAAGAGGAGAGAGAGAGAGAGAGGTAGAGAGAGCAAGAGAACTATTGCTTTTCAACACCTTCTCTTTCAACATAAGCACCTTTCAAAACATTTCACTTTCCCTCACAAACACTTTTCAAAACACTGCTCTTTTCGATACACTTTCAAAACACTTTTCCTTTCAACGCCAACACTTTCGCTTTTCACACACTTTTCCACTTTTTTAAAACATACAAAAACTTTTCAAAATCCAAACACTTTACCTTTCATCTTTCTCACATAATACCCTTTTCAATATACACTTTCACCTCTCAATGTATATACTTATCAAAACACTTTGCTTTTCAAAAATCACATACCTCGCTTTCCAACATATTTCAATCTAACTTTCACTTTTCACTCTTTCATACACTTTGTTTATTAACACATACACTTTTGCTTCCTTTTTCAAAACTCACACACTTCCACTTTCAAGATATACACTTCTTACTTCTCCAAAACCCACACATTACTATTCAACACATATATTTTTCACTTCATAAAACACTTTTCAATGCACACCACAATTCATTTTCCAACATACACATGCACTTCTCATCTTTTCAACATATACACAATTTACTTTTCCACTTATACACAATTCACTTTCAAAAATCATACACTTTATTTTCCAATATCCCTACACTCCACTTTTCAATACTTATGCATTTTACTTTTCAACACAACATACACACTTTACTTTTAAACATTTATACACTTCACATATCATACCTACACACAACACTTCACTAACACACCTTTACACACTTCATTCCAGTATGCATTTCACTTTACTTTTCAATGCATACTTAATACACTTTTCAATACACACATAGATTTTACAAACTTTAAACACTTCACTATTACACACTTCGCATTTTTAAAACATACACCTCTCATCTTCCAAAGATCACACAATCACTTTTCAAGCACAAAAAAGTCACTTCTTAATTTACACACAAAGAACACTTTTCATAACACACATACACACTTATCACTTTTCAAAAACATCATTTCACTTTCCAAGATATACACACATACACCCTACTTATCACATACACAAATCCACTTTTTCCAAAACAAACACAATTTTCACCTTTACACAAACTCCACATCTGCACCTTCCAATTCAATACTTATGCCAAATATAACTCAAAGAAAGAATTAAAACCAACTTCATTCCCATGTGCAGAAATCTAAAGGAAAGATAATCTGACAAAAACACCTTACCAATTTTAAATCTTAAAGTATGAAATCATTGTCTTCATGTTCTCTCAAAAAAGATTCTAGCACTTTCTTTTTCCTTGATGAAAGAAATCAGATAAAATTTGTATGTATCGATTCATGGTTTCAACATAAAAGTTGATCTCAATCTCTTACTACATAGACATCATCTTAATGCAAACAAAGCTAAAAGGAAACTTCAAACAATGCTTCTTGATTTCAATATTCTAGAAAGAACAAACTAACATCATTCTCTCTCAAAATAGAAGCAATCCCCATCAATTCTCTTGCCAAACAGAGAAGGGGAAGAAGATTAATGGAGTTGAACGTGAAAGAAGATGAACAAAGAAGGAGAGGATGATGGGGAATAAAGAAATAGCAAGAAGAAGTATACCTAAAACTCTCGGCTAGGGCAAAAGGAGTCGGATCGGACACGCTTGCTAGAGATGATCGGTTAGTCGGTGAGACTAAGGCTTTGATTCAGTGGTTAGGACCAGCGTCGGACCTCCTCAGGGGCTTCAGTTTTGTGAGAGAGATGGAAAGGGAGGGAGTTTGGTCGGCTTCGACTAGTGTTGGGCCAACCTGAGGCTTGCAAACTCAGAGGCTACGAGTTGGGAGGGGGTTCAGCCTTAGTGCCATGTGAGAGCAAGAGATGATGGGCTGGAGACTTGTTCCTCCTGGGTCTTCTAATGAACTGAGAGAGAGGGAGATGGGTAGCCCTCTTGAACTGAGAGGGAGGTGAGGTAAGGGGGTTCCTGCAAACTGGGAGCAGACGCTAGGGTGGGGGTTCGTTTCTGCAAGAAAGAGCGGGAAAAGGGGAGTTGCGAACTACAGAGAGTGGGGGGTGTCCTTTTTTTTGAATGAGAGGGATGAGGGTTGAACGTGGGAAAATTATTGGGTTAGGAGTCCGGACGTAGCTCTACATCCGGACTTCAATCAATAATAGACACGTATTTTTGTTTTTTAATATCTTTAATTTATCCACATAGAATTATTTGCTTACAGCGACACCACGTGACCTGATGGGTCAGCCCAGAAGTTTTAGTTGGCGCTATTTTTTTAAATAAATTCCGCGATGAGATTTCAAAAATTTAGGATTTTCAGCGAATAAAAGTTTTCCCCAATTCCTCCACCTTCATGTCGGCAAAGAAGAAGATGGAGAATGCTTTTGAAGACATTGAAAATTCAGAGAAAAGGAAGACGACGGATTGTTCAGAGGATAGTATGGATTTCGCAAGGTTTGATGAAGTGGAACCCAATTTGGCCAAAGGAGCTGTAGATATCAACTTAACGGTAAATTTTTACAGATTATTATGCAATTTGTTTTGTATTCTTCATACATGATAATATTGTTTTCATCGATATGCTTTAGGCATAATATAGTTGATGTATCCATTTTTTTTATAGAAAAGTTAAATTACATTAGAAATAACTATGGTACATATGAAATATTTAGTTAGCTAACTGTTCTCAATTATTTATGTTTTGTCTTTCCACATATTGTACTAGATTGAAAAAGATAGTTGTGTTCTCTGTACACACTGGGTATAAACTTATAGAAATTTTTTATGAATGTTTTACAGCTTGTACACAGTGAATAATATTTCAACCTGTTATTATTGTTCACAGCTTGTACACAGTTTTAAATGATGTTCAATACTGTGCACTTCATGTACAAGCTTTGCACTTTTAGACAACATGTACACAGTGTGTACATCCTGTACACACTGTGTACAACCTGTACATACAGGATGTGTAAAAATAGAAGGTGCTACACTCTACATTGTGCTTATAGATTTTGATATTATTGTACCTAGTGATTAAGCATGTACAATACACCTTTATATATTTTATATCAGAAAGTTTACAAGTATGAGAAGGAGGCATATGAGATGTATTGTACATACGCATATAATGTTGGCTTTAGTATATGCAAGGATCATCATAGTTATTGGCCCAATTCCAAGAAAATAAGAAGTAAGGACTTTGTTTGTTCAAAAGCTGGTTTCAAGAAGGGTCCTGATTTGAATTTACAAATGAAGTATCAAAAATCAGATACCAAAACGGGATGTCCTGTAATGATTAGGTTTATTGTTGATGATGGAAATTGGAAAGTGCAAAAATTTATAGAAAGCCACAATCATGATTTGGTTAGGGGTGAAGACAAGCATCTACTCAGATCATGTAGGTCCATGAGTGATGAGAAAGCTTCAGTTCTTAAAACAATGATAGAGGCTGAAATTAGAACAATATATGCTTTTTTCTATCTTGCCCATGAAGTTGGAGGTTTTGAAAATATTGAAATCACTAAGAGAGATGCTTACAACTACAAAAAGAGAAAAGAGCAAGAATTGAATTTAGGGATACTAATTCATTAATTTAATTATTTAAACAACAGCAAGTTGATGACCCAATGTTTGCATGGGACGTCTAATTTGACGAATTAGATAGATTACAGAATTTTTTTTGGGTTAATGATATAGGTAGGATAGATTACGAATGCTTCGGAGATGTGGTGATTTTTTATATGAGTTATCAGCTTAATAAATATAATTTATGCTGCACACCATTTGTTGGTGTTAATAATTATTGGCAGAACATTTTAATTGGTGTGGCTTTCTTGTCAGAGGACATAATTGAGTCTTTAACTTAGCTATTTAGAATATTTTTAAGAATAATGGGTGATAAATATCCTATAATAATATTTACTGATCAAGATCAGGTCATGACTAGGGCTATAAAAGTTGTATTACCAAGCACAAGGCATAGGCTATGCCAGTGGCACATCTACAAGAAGGCTCCTTCAAAAGTTTGGTGCTTCAATAGCAATGATAAAGTCAGAGGACTATTTTATAAATGTTTGAGTAAATGTGACACTGAGGAGTAGTTTGAGAAAACATGGGCTCAAATGATCACAGAAGGGAGCCTTCATAGTAATGGTTGGTTGGAGGAGCTTTATAGGATAAGAAAGAAGTGGTCAACAGCATTCAATAAGGATTATTTTAGTATGGGCATTCTCTCTACATAGCGAAGCGAGTCAACTAATAATGTGTGCCATGGCATTTCAAAGCCAACAAGTTCAATAACATATTATTTTTTAGGCCTAGAGAAGGTCAAGATGATATGGCGTCGGAATGAACAGGACGAAGATTATAAATGCAACCAATCCGTCGTAGTACCTATAATAAAGGATAGTTCAATATTAAGGCAAGCTGCTCAATTTTACTCTAAAAAGTTATATGTAAAATTTGAGGAAGTATTTTTTTATGGTGTTGGTTGCATGAGTATTGAGCATGCCTCTACTGATTCTTCAAAGTTTTTTGTAAGGAGCACGGAGAATATGGATCAGTCAACCACTTGGGTTATTCATTTCGATGCAAAAGATAAGAGCATTCAATGCAGTTGTGGAAAGTTTGAGATAATGGGTTTACTATGTTCTCATTGCATGAGAGTTTTGAGGCAGCTAGATATTGTGAATATCCCTGAGAAATATATACTAATGTGATGGTCTGGAAGAGTTAGGAAAGATTTATATGCTACCTGCAAGTTCATAGGTAACTGAAAGAATACTGAAGCTAGTTCTGGATTATTATTCAAAAATCATATAAGTAGATTTTTATATCAATGTGCCACACGAGCACATGGTAATGAGGCTGCAGAATAGTGCATGCTAAATACAATGAAAGACTTGGCTAAAAATATCGACATGATTCTTGATGGCAAGAAATGTAATAAGAAATTTATAAGAAATATAAAGATTGAAATGTTAAAATTTAAATATCCACCAAAGTGTAGACCTAAAGGAATCTCTAATGCAAGACTAAAGGTATACTGGGAGAAAAAGAGAAAAATGAAGAGTAAATTCTTTCAATACTAAGAAAATTCAATGAAGATTCTTTAAATTTCACACAGATTTTAACATCATTTTTTTTATAACAGAGATGAAAATTATGGAGAAAGTTCAAGAGAAAACTGCAATAGAAAGTACTATTAAATCATTATTAACAATATTTTTGCTGTATACAGCTTGTACACATATTTTAACAAATTTTTTATCCATAACAGATATTGAAATTGTGGAGAATTCTGAAGTGGCTGCTCAATCTGGAGGAACGGCAATAGAAATGTGTTCTACTTCATTTCCTTTTACAGTAGCAACTCAATCTGGAGAGTGTTCACCTTCCAAGCCAAATACATTCTCTAGTTTGCCTCCATACTTCAGCGAATAATTCATACACGGAACATCTATCACTCAGCCATCATTTGAATATATAAGGATGATGTATGATATCATAGACTCAGAAAAACATTAGCTTTAAAGATCTGATCTATGTTTTTCATTCTGATGAAAATTAATTATATTGTTTTATGAGTAATTTGTTCACATTTGTTTCGTTTAATTTATAGAAAGCCACAATGATATGTGTACAAGTATACAGCTGTGTTTATATGGTTGAACAGACTGCATATAGGTTGTATACACTATGAACATGATGTCATTTTATCTTGCCAATTCTTCTATTTTGATTGTGTATAGCTGTACACAATGTGTACAGGCTGTATATAGTGTGTCCAATTATACACAGTATGTACATCTGTACACACTGTGTACAGCTGGACACAATGTGTATAGCCTATACCCACTGTGTATATTCTATTCATAATGTTTACAGATGTACACACTGTGTACAGATGCACACACTGTGTATAGATGTACATACTGTGTACAGGATGTACACACTGTGTACAGTTTGAAAAGTTTATACAGGATATATAAAATAAGAAATAATTGAATTAAATAGTTAGTATACACTGATTTCTATAAACATGTACAAAAATAAGAAATAAATTATATAAAATTTGTATTTATAATATCTTTATCATCATTATTTTACAAGAGAACATAATATGGAATAAGCCAATTTAACTCTAAATAATGTCATTTTATCTTGCAAATTCTTATATTATTCCCAATCAACATCTTCATGCTTGACAAGTTCTTCCATATACTTGCACAAGAATATGCCGCAATCAATGCTATTTGCTTGTGTAGACACACCACTGGGATAGTTAATTGGCTATGTTCTTATATCTAGAATGTATAAGATTTATTAGAATATATAATGAGTTATGCGAACAAGCTGTACATAGTGAGTACAAGCTGTATATAGTGTGTACAGGTGTACATAGTGTGTACAGGTGTACACAGTGTGTACACCTTGTACACAGTGTGTACACCTTGTACACAGTGTGTACAAGCTGTATACTATAACTAAGCTCTATAAGAGTACTCTATAGCTAAGCTCTTTATACATATAAAAAGTGTAAATATACATAAAAGAAGAAATATTGTGAAATACCATATAATAAAAAAAATTATAGTGAATGAAATCACATGTTCATTTCTAAGATCTTTAAATATCTTACAAAACTGTATAGCCAAAAGGAAAATATTAATATCCCAGCGGAGGAAACGGGGCCTAGCTTTAGGTAGTACAGGTTGCCAAAATGATGTGTGCTCTAGAAACCAAATCTGCATCAATAGGTAATATTAAAAAAATGATTAAATTCAACTTTAGTACACAATGTTCATCATTAGAATGTTAAGTTACCATTAACAATGGCACAAAGCCACTCATGTATCCTAAGGGTTCATACTCAATATACTTCGGTGCCAGCCGATCAAACTGACTAATCAAGAAATCCCGTATTGACATAGCCCAATTATAACTATTAAACTCATCTATATTCTCGGCAATGGTAATGAGCCTCCTGGGGGTTTTGTAGTTATTATTTGGAAAAAAATAAATTTGAAAACAAGAACTTAATATAGATATTAACAATAACTTCAGGGGATGTTGGTTTGTTAATATTCATTATTTCATTCTTTATTTGAATCCCAGTGTGGCTTGTTAGTGGTTCTGCTTCCCAATATATCAAAGAACTTATGTTTGGCAATCCTGTCAGTAGAGCAATATCATCTGCTAAAAATTTAAGCTCGTGCCCTTTGATGTCGAATGATTGCTTGCTTACATCCCAGCATGACAATAATATGTATATCAGTAGTGTGTTCTGTTGAAATCGTGGGAACTCAGTAAATTGTAAAATTCTCAACTTCTTCAAAGTGTCCTTAACTTCATCAGTAAAAAATTCTTTCAAACTATCAAAGACATTTCGAAATAGTGATGCTCTATAATGAAATGTAATCTTAGGGATGTATATTTGAAAAAGGAAAATAAAATAAAATTTACTTGTATATCAGTGGAAGGTAACATTTATGATGCACACTTGTACACAGTGTACACTTATACACACTACACTATGTACAAGTGTGTACAAGTGTACACAGTATATACACTTGTATAAAGTGTCTACCCTTGTACACAGTGTAGTACACAATGTGTACAAGTGTACATAGTATCTAATAGGCATTGTATATACCGTCTTTAAATAACAAAATCTGAAAAATTATTACAATGTTTATAGATTATTTGTAAACTACAAAGGTTTTGAGCAAGCTCCTATTTGCAATGTTCATAGACTCACAGTGCTTTAAAATAACAAAATCAGTGAATAAAGTTTATAATGTTCACAATGTAATATACTTTTAGAAATACTAAATGTTTAAAATGTAATATACAAATTCCACGTCCAGAAAACCGCACAGAACACAAATTTAGAGCAAAAAATACCTACAGGTCGTTCGTTCATCGAGAGGGAAAAGATAAGTAAGGAGGATGGATTAAGCTTACCTTCTTGACTAAAAAAACACGGTTCAAAACATTAAAAGTTGTTCGTTCTTCGAGAACTTCAGGAGGAGAATATCAAAAAGCAAAAACCCTAATTTCTTTTCCGCACGAATTCTGAATGGCGACGACGCTTCGACTTTTTTTCAAAATAATCATTGCAGTCTCGGGCCGGACATAATAATTTCTTGGACTGTTTGGGTCGCGCTCTTATAAATGTCGACTCTTTGGGCCGACTTTTTGGGACTCGCTGTAAGCAAATAAGTCCACGTGGATAAATTAAAGATATTAAAAAATAAAAATACGTGTCCATTGTTGATTGGAGTCCGGATGTAGAGCTACGTCTGGACTCCGAACCCAATAATTTTCCCTGAACGTGGGGGTCTTGAACCGGTCTCAACCGCACCATAAGCCCTAATGCTTTCAATACATGCTAAATTACAATCTTATCATTCTCTTTATTTCAAAATTAAAGGCTCATATTAAAGCATGATTTAGAGAGAGATTCAATGGCTGAGATTGAATTTAATTTTAATTTAAAAGTTTAAGAATTATTTAAAGGTTAATTTGGAATGAATTTGATATATTTAAAAAAATTACTTTGCGATAATTTTATTTTTAAAGAAGGAATAAAGTTTTAACTGATTAAATTTATTCCATTTATACCAGTTTGATTCCAATTGAGTCGAGGTGAATTGATTTAGGTCGAATTCGGAAGTCAAGTCAATACTACATCAGCGGGTATCCACCTAGGGGATCTTAAGGACGACATCTACATTAGGCTACAAAGACATAGGTGCTAAAGATTGATTTCAGGGAAATCAACCTCGAATAATGAGGTCAATATCTATAAGCTCTAAAATGAGGTTATTTACTCTTCCGACATCCTCATATTATGAATGGTTGCGATCTCCATTATCACCTATGCTAGTTTCAAATCCAACAGTCTTAGTTTCGCAACCATGGACTAACAGGGAAGGAAAAATGAGCACGATACCAGAAATGATACTTTTGGTTGGAACATTTGGAGTTATTGTATCGTTTGGAGCATGGCAAACTAACTACTCTGATCTTAGAAACATCTATGGAATGGCGAGGTGCACCCAAGACCTATCAAATATTGTTTGTCAGCAATGCCTTGACGGGGTGGTGGGGAGGCTTCTGGTTGACATGGTTGCATATGCAAAATCTTGTGAATTCAATGCTACCCTCCGTGTGTTTGATGAAATTCCATATCATGATATAGCTATTTGGAATGTGTTAATCTCTGGCTATAAACAGAACGAAAGACCCAAAGAAGCTCTGGACGCTTTTAATGAACTACAGGATACTAATGTCGAGCCTAACCAGCTCACACTTATTGCTGCATTATTAGCATGTTCACAATTGGGTGCAATTGAAAGGGACATGTACTCAAAGTGTGGAGATCTGGAGAATGCACTCTATGTGTTCAGGTTTGTCAAAAATAGAAATGTTGTTATTTGGAGCTCAATGATTGCAGGCCTTACAATGCTTGGCAGGGGAAAGGAAGCCTTGGATTCCTTCAAAGAGATACAGGCGGCCAAAGTCAAGCTCAGTCATGTTACTTTCACCAACATCTTTAGTGCTTGTGGCCATGTCGAGCTACTGGAAGAAGGCAGAATGTATTCTAGTCAAATGCTTCCTTTAAATGGAATTGCACCAAATATTGAGCACTATGGTTGCATGGTTGACATCCTTGGTCATACAAGATGTTTAGAAGAAGAAATGGATCCGAGATGCAAAGTCATCGATCCTGGTGGATTGATTATAATTTCTACATCTATCTCCCTCCCAATGACATGCCTCGACGGAGTCGAGCTCTTTTGACGCAAGGGGAGAATGATGTGGAACATCATAGCTTAAGTTTTTTTTAGGACTAGCTTATTATAGTTTGTTACAATACTTCTAGAATATTCTTAGTAAATTATATAAGCAAGATATTGTAAGGAGGGGATCATTCATGATAAATATTACTCTCTTTGAAGCTTTGAAAGCTTGGGTTTGTATTTGTTTCCCTAGATTGGGATTTCCCTTCTTGTAGGTCCGATTCTTCCGACGATCACCACATCAGAACTGTTATGGACAAATCCTGCCGCCTTCATCCTCATAATCTATTACTTCGGCAAATACAGGTGCTTGCCTCCTTTCACGGTCAATATTATATGTTCGCCTTGCTAGGTGCTGGTATGGTTGCCGATATACCTAGGCGAGTAGTTTTTGAAATGTAAACCTTTTTTATTAATTTGCAACACTTGTTGAATGTCCGCCGACAAATGAAAGAGATCAGCATACATCTCTGAAACCTGCTGAGCTACTCGAGTGTGAGCTATCCAAAGGGCCTCCAGACTACGATCATCGTCGCCAATCAAGCGCTTAGTACTCTCTGGCATTCTTACCGAGCCACAAGCTTTGATACCAAAATTGATGTAGGTATATTTTGGCAGAAGAAGAGACAGAAGAACATAGAAAGGAATGATTCCAATTCAAGGAATATATTATATATGTTAAAACTACTATCAAGAAGGCTAAGTGCCTCTTGCAAAAAAGGCTCCAATAGCCAAAAGTTATAACTCGTAGTGGTAGAATAAAAGAAGCAAACTAAAGTAGTGGAAGCTAACATAAATTTTTGTTAGCATAAAATACTCCGTAAGGTGAAATATAACTATAATTATACTTATAACAAAACTTATCAGAATGCTTCGTTGAATTAGAAAGAAAGACGAATCGTAATACAGGGATGGTTCGAATGTATTGCAGTGCAGTTTATTAATCTTAGAAACATAGAAATTTATATAAGCATGAACTTAATGTACCCACTATTACATTAGATGTTGTTGATATCATTGCATCTTCTACAAAGCCATATCTAAATCCAATTAACGAATTATGGGATGCTAAACAGCTTCTACAGCTGACTCAATCGTATTAGCATCCTCCTTGACTTGGTTGGATAAAAATTAATAATGATGCATCTTTTTTAAGTGATAATCAGGCAAGAATTGCTTGTATTGTTCGAGATTATAAAGGCATATTTCTAATTGCGTATGAGAGCAAAATGTTGTAGTGGGATATTGCACGGTTGGAATTGCTTGCAGTTTTTACTATTCGAGATGTATGAAAGAATTGGAATATGACATACAAGGCATTATTATTGAAGGAGATAATATAAATATTATGAGATCTTGTCATAACTCTTTGAAGAAAAGGTTCGATCAAGACAATATGATGGAAAAAGTTCTATTTCTTAGGGATTTTAATTCTATTATTTTTCATTATATTAATAGGTTTTGTAATAAGGTGGCTGATTATTTTGCTTCCTTAGCAATTTGTGGGGATTTTTTTTTTTTGGATGCTTCCTCTTTTAATAATCTTCCTCCATCATTTATTAGGATGATTAGTGAAGAATGTGATAGACTATCTATCACTTAGGTTGTTTGTCCTCTTTTCTTCAGTTAATGTTATTTGTAGTTTCTTTAAAAAAAAAGAAGGTGAAGTATAACTATGATGCACCGCATCACTCGATTTTCAGAACTTTGCTGGCACTTGTCCATCATATCTGCAGGCCAAATAACTTCATGAGCATTTTTTTAACAAAGTTATTTTAGGCGATACAGCTTTGAATCTCAGCATCTCCTATCATTTGGAGTATGATGGCCAAACTGAAATCACCAATCGAGGCTTATAGTAATATTTGTGTAATTTTGATCAATATCCTATTGGAATGGGTAAAATTTCTTACTTGGACAGAATTTTCTTACTATATCTCATCCCACATGTCCTTAGATTTTTCTCCATTTCAAGTTGTTTATAATTGATCACCACCCATTATTGTTCTATATGATTTTTAGACTTAAAATATTGATGTCGTTGACACTATAGATGAGATGAGAGAGCAAATATTATAGTATTTACAAACTATTAGCATAGCTTTCCATTACCACTGACATATTCTCTGTAGTATAACAAACTCCTCACCTAATCACCATTCACTCATAACAAACCTTGTATCACATCATCCATACACATGTATATGTATGGGATCTATATATACACCGAGTACTATAGTAACTGAGAGGGATAGAATGGAAAGTTTATTCCTGCTTAATCTCTACTGTCATCTCTACACTTGCTGTTGTGTTGTATTTGTCTTGCAGGTTGAAAGATCTACAACAACATTTCTACATGGTATCAGAGCAGGACTGAGGAAAGTCATCTCACAGCCACTCTGATAATGGCACAGTCATCCTCATCGCAAACCACAGATCAACACATTGTTATGTCCTCAGATATGTCGCCCATACCCTCCTCCCTCAAGCTTGTTCTCTCCAATGTAAAAACCATTGTACCTGCCTCGCTATCCAATGATAACTACCTAGTATGGAGGTCACAAATTCTCAAACTACCAGAGCTAATGGATTTTCCTGTCATCTTGAGAGCTCCGCATCTGTTAACCTCTGCCAGCAAACAAAAAAAAAAAGAATTTAAAAAAAAAATGCTTACCTGTACGAGCCATACCCGCTGCAGCTACAGTAGACGGCGCTGTTGCAGTCGTCCTGCGATCGTCTCGATTTTGCTCCTCTCAGCGTCAATAAAAGGAGGCTGAAGAGGCTTCAGCTTCACGACGTCCACTCGAAATCCCGCAAGCCCGAGAATTTCCCCTCTCGTGATCCTTCTCCTCTACCTATCGCTGCTTCTGATTCCTTCCCCCCAACCGAACTCTTCAAAGACAGAGATAGAGGGAAAGAGGAAGAGAGCTACTTGCCTTGTCGATCGAGCACCCCTAGACCCGCCGACGCCACCTCCTCTGACGATTCTTCCTCCTCTATAGCCGCAAGCCCCCAAGCCTGGCTTGTACCCTCGAGCCGAAGCCCTACCTGGAGACGGAACTCGCGAGCCCTTGTCCGATCTCAGACCTTCGCCTCTGTCCATACCGACCTCAATCATAGCCTCAACCTCTCCCTTCAACTAGTCGAACCCCTACCCGAAGCCACACTCAGTTAAAACCCTCAAATCCAGCCGCATTTCAACCTCTGATCCCACTGCCTTAGCCGAATCCTTCACATACAGGTGATTTTGATTAGGGTTTATTAGTAATATTATTTATTGATAACTAATGTTATTATCATTATTATTAGTGTAATTACTATTTATTACTTATTAATATCAATAAATATATAATTACTAATATATGCATATTATATATATATATATATATATATATATATATATATACATAAAAGAAATTAGTTCAAAAAAAAGGAGTTTTCAAAAAAAAAAAAGAGAAAAATGCAAAAAAGAAAAAATGCAAATGCAAACTCCTCTTGCCTCGATCCACGAGCCTCCACCGTCGGACCGACGCTTGTAAAGGTATGATTCCTAGACTTAGATTCTCGTTCTCGTCGTTAGCGGCGAGCTGGCAAACCCCCCTCGCGCTCACGTAGCGTAGTGGGGAGGGAAACTAGCGCGACGCCTACGACGAGGCGGGCAATCGCCTTAAACCCCGCCCTCGACGTTTGCGATGAACCGGCAAACCCCCTACGCGCTCACGTAGCGTAGTAGGGCGGGAAACCGGAGCGACGCTCACGACGAGGTGGGTAATCCCTGGACCGCTCATGTAGCGTGAAGGGGAACAAAATTAAGTACCCATACGTGGGAAAATTCTCCTGCTTTCTTTACAACAGGTGCCCAAGACCCCTAAACGCTCATGTAGTGGGCGGGGATTGAAGAAATTTTGCTGCCGTGATGTCTACGGACATCTACCTGAAGCGCGCACGTCGCGTGGAGGGGAAGGCAGCCTCTTGGTTTTTTCCCCTAAACGGGGGAGACGCCGGGAGGCTGCCGAATTTTTCAGTGGACCATTGACCTAACTTGAACAATATTTGGGCAAACAAGGACTTGATTTTGGACAAATGAAAAATAATGCTAATTGAATTTGATAATGTTGAACTCAAAATTGATGAATCATAAGGAAATTTAAACGAACAACAGTGGATCTAAAAATTGAATGAGCTTGGACCCAAATGAGTTGCAAAAAGACTTGAGTTAGAACTTGAACTCGAATTGGACCGCAGAGGACATCGAACTTGGGTTGAACCATACTGAATTGAGATGAGAGCTTTACTTGAACATGTTTTAAGTGAACTCAAATTCAAATAAGCCAAGTGCAGTGGACATGAACCCAGACATGATTTATAACATAAACTTGAACTGAATTGAGAACTCAATTTGGACTTAAGTGAATTTGAACGAAAGTTTGAACTCAAATGACTTAAGCATTGGACAGTAGAAAGAGGACCCGGATTGAGCTTGAACTTAATTCATATGACAAATCCCTTGCAAGTGTGAAAAGAAGAATTGGCATGCGTGTGATATCCTACTTACAAGAAAATAACAAGCATCCATGAGTGGCAGTGGATGATTCATCAAATGTATAATAGTTTGCATGCAAATCAAAAGAGCAAACTCATGGATAACACAACTCACTTGCAAAAAGAGATCAATAAGGGCTCTACCTATTAGCTATGACATGAAATCTCCAATGAATAATAAAGAGCCATCATGAAATTGAGATGTAAACATAGATTCATGGTGGACAAGAATACTCTAATGAAGATTGCAATTCATGCGTGAGATGATTCACTCACAGATGACAATGAAAGCTCAAGCAATTGATTGATTTGGGATAATAGCATTGACTGCAAAGACAAACGAGGAATGCAATGATAGTCAATACCATCATACAAACAAATAAATGAAAATTCACAAGTGATGAAGATTAAAAAGGTTGCTCATAAGTGATGATAAAGAACATACAATAAACTTGGCGGTCTGCCACCGACCACGTACAAGGAGCATGCAGTGTTTCAACATACAAGTAAATATACTAGAACTCATAAGCAACGAGGTTGAAGTTAACGGTGGTCTTCATGTCAGTCATGTGAGGAAGCTTCCTATGTATACGACTCCTTGCAATCAAGAACGACATACAAGCAAGTGAACATAATGGGTCTGTCTACAATTGATGATTCCCTCCTTGTGAGCATATACAGAAGCATGCAACGAGTGTCAAGGTATTTATACAGTCCATTACAACACAAAGGGGAATAAATGCCTCTACCACCTACAAGAGCTTACAACTTGTCGAAGTGGAGGTAGCAATAATCTGCAGTTCAGATCACGAGTTGTCGGCATTCAACATCAAGGGAAATATTCAAAGATCCCCGACAAATTTTTCATTGATGAATGTGATAATTTCCCTTCAATCAATTTCAATGGATATTGCGAATGCACTAGTCTTCTATGACACAAAGCCAAAATACATCAAATATAATGGTGCTTCACGACCAGATTCAAAGTACAAATGGATACATCCAATTCCATGGTCAATGACATTCTTCGTAGAAGTCCTGCGAAAAGACATAGCAGTCCCCACCACATCCATTTGAGAATAGTTGTGAAGGGTCATAGATGTTGTAAGACGCTACAGATTTCCCACAAGGGGTCGTAGAAGGATTATCGTCCGCTCGCAGATAGTGACGAACAATGTGCAAAGGATATTGGGTCATCTTTGCAACAAATATTAAATAATCATCAGGAAGGTGTACTAATCCACTATAAGCAAAGGCGGATGATAAGCACCACATACAAAGTATTCACAGGCCGTTATAACAGGAGTTCACTAGAAGATTATCCATGGATAACAGCAAAAGTACTGCAGACTACAACAAATACATACGAAATGTTCATGAATAAATTGACGAATGACTACAACCAATGTAGATGCCCGTGGTTAGCACTAAAAGATCTGCAATACATACAATCCCTCTACGAGTACAGATGTAAGCACCACATATCATCTATGGGTAGATGCAGAAAGACTTCAGTAAATGCAGTATCCTGAAGTTAATTCCAATCCATGAATGAAAATATCTACCTGCCTACAAACAGCAGTGGGGGAGATCATATAACGCTACGCCACCGGATCTGCAACCTTCGTACAAGTAGACAGAAGGCGTCCACAAGCTACAACACAACGCCACCGGATCCGCAACTTTCATGCAAGCGGACAGAAGGCGTGTACAAATATTCCAAGAATACCCCTGCATGTGTGCACTTTAATTTGTATACATATATGTACACTAAGAGGGGAAAATATAATCATAACCCGCATGGGCCCCGGCGAGCGTGTTATTGGTACACATGTGACGTCTAGAGATGCTGCGCGGGTTAATAAGTGAATTCAAGTTAGAGCCCGATCCTTCTATTCAAGTAGATAGGAGTTGACACGGCTCGAACTATTAAATAAATGTGTGGTCACGAGATCGACCAGGATATTTATTTTATACATTCATATTAGGCCTTCAAGGCCTATAGTCAAGAGAATTCACTAACAAAGGTCCAAAGCCTACGAAACCCGATCCTCTGTCAGTTGCTAGACAGAGTCGACAAGGTTCAACCCATAAATACAAAGGACCCTAAAGCTACCCCGATGATGGCCGCGTTGAATGCAGATCTCAACCGGAGGGGTTAACTTCAAATATTTCAAAATGCCCTTAAACCTCAAGTATTTTTAAGTGACCTCAAGGTTACCCCGATGATGGCTGTGTTGAACACAGATCTCTACCGGAGGGGTGAATTTCAAGTATTTTCATAATACTTCCCAAACTCCCACAATGTCCAAAAATCCAAAATTCTAGAAATTCCCAAAATCTCAAAATCAATCCAAAATTCCAAAAGTATTTAAAATTGAAATAAATCCATTAAATGCTTGAAGCATAAAATCTATCCACCCTCCGCAACAGTTTGTCGAGGTGGACAAATTAAAATTTACTTCAGCTCACATAAAGCTAATGCCTAGTCGAAAATATCACTAGGATCCATTCTCAAACAATCTCCTGCCAGCAAGGACGTGGTACGAGTCCTCTAACCGGCATATTCGCCGCCAAATGGCACTGCAGGATAAACCAGGTGGTCGCCGCCAAATGGCACCATTATATTATGGTTATGGCCAGAGCCCGTATGCTCCCCAATGGCATCAAATCCTTGAGACATGAATCAATAGGATATGATCGATAGGGCACAAAGCCCTCTGTTAGCTAAGGTGGATTCAAATTTGTCCCCTTAGACAAGTATTCACCCCAGGTCTACAAGGTACCCTTGGACGAAGCAACCCATGGCTGCCGACAAGGATCCTTCTGTCAGGTTGGGTCGACTACCTCCTCTGACTAAGTAGACCAGGGACCACGATGGCCCGGGATGACGGAACCATGGGATCTTGATCGGGTCTATCATCCATTCCCCCACCATCCGCTTTAAGTGCAAGGTGGTAAAAATTTCTATTTTAAATATTAAAAACTTCAAATTCCCAAAACCCTATGCCCATGCTGCTACTATAGCCAAACTCACGTATTTCTATGTATCTGATTGACGACTAGCCTTAATCGAAAGTTCTCCCTCGTTACTGGGAGGGGTAATTAACTATAGGGGCTTGCGCCTATAGGAAACCAGAACTCAGATCATAAAGTCCTCGCAAAATGAGGGCAAAATCTCTGGGTAGTGTCTTATCTACAAACCCATCTGCCTTCCAAAATTTACCCCGGAACTTAGTTCGTTAAAACTCCCCCCCGAAGAAAGCACAAACAGAGGGCGGAGGCCGGGGCTGAATTTTCGGAGCCCACAGCATCTTATCCACATAGTCTTCTTCAACAATCAGATGGAAGCACAATCATAAACCCAGCATACATTCAATGAATTCTCATAGATCAAAACCTAGCAGTAGCCCTATGCTCCACCATATCACCTTCAATCATACCTTATGTTCTCAATCTCAAAGTCTGCTCTGATATTTGGCATACACTAGAACAACGACTCCAAGCATTCAACAGATCTAGAGTTATTCAATTAAAAAACAAGTTACACAATATCTCCATGCGAAACCTCTCGATGGCCCAGTATCTCACGGCGATCAAAACTTTAGTCGACAATATCGCAGCAGCTAGCTCAAATGTAGACTCAGAAGACATCATCCTATATATACTCAATGGATTACCACCTACATATCAAGCTTTCAAGACTGTGATTTGTACCAAACGAAGCCCAATCATTCTTGACGAACTCTATTCCTGCCTCCTTACTAAGGAGATCAATCAAGCTGTAGAATCATCCATAGGCCATCCTTCAGCTGATCCCAATACGCCATTATATGCCTTTCGTGGTCGTGGGAGTCATGGCAAAGGCAGGTTCCCTAACAATACCAATACAGGTGGTCATTCCAACTCCTACTCCTCAATCATATGTTAAATCTGTGCTAAACGAGGTCACACAGCATTGTAATATTTGCATCGTATGAATGCCAACTATACTAGTACTTCATCGCCGATCTCCTCTAAAGCACTAGTAGCTGATTCTTCACTGCCTTCCAAGGACTGGTATATTGATTCAGGAGCCTCATCGCATCTCACTCATTCCCTGGATAACATTATACAGTAGAACTCCTACCATGGAGAGGACAGTATCAATGTTGGCAATGGACAAAACCTTCCCATCACACATTCTGGTCCAGGTCTCCTATCCACTCCAAATTATAAGTTATCACTCTCTCAAATATACCATGTCCTAAATCTTTCTCGTAATCTCTTATCAGTTACTAACCTCACAAATGAAAATAATGTCTCAATTGTTTTCTCACCTTCTGGCTTCTCCATCAAGGAACTGAAGACTCAGGAAATCCTTCTACAGGGACCATGTCACAATGGTATGCACACAATTAAACTTCCTTCGGTCGCCACTCCTCCATCCATGCTCTCGGCTACATCTTCCCCCTCCCTTCGGTGGCACAATCGTCTTGGTCATCCCCACAGTCAAGTGCTTGCGGTCATCTCCACCCAAAACAGAGACTTAGCTATTCCCTCGTATGTTCATGTCTGTTCTGTTTGTAAGGCTTCTAAAAGCCATAAGTTAGCTTTCTCTCTTTCTAAAACTTCTGCATCCTTTCCTTTAGCACTACTTCATCTAGATGTATGGGGACAGTCCCCAACTCTTTTCTCTTAAGGCTATAGATACTATCTTATTATCATTGATGACTACTTTCATTTCACTTGACTTTTCATGATGCGTGCTAAATCTCAAGTCACTCAAATAATAATTCACTTCAAGACATTTATTGAAAACCAAATACCTTACACACTCAAATGTCTATGAACGGATGGTGGTACTGAATTTATAAACTATGTGCTCCATTCCTTTCTCCAGCATCATGGCATACACCAACAAATTTCATGTCCATATACCCCAGAGCAAAATGGGACAGCTGAGCACAAAAATAGGCATCTCTTCAACAACCCAAACACTGTTACACACAGCCAACCTTCCCTACCAATTTTGGCCTGATGCAGCTCTCACGGTTGTGCACCTCATTAACTGCATGCCCTCAGTGACCCTACAACATAAATCTCCAATTCAGCTCCTCTACAATCAAAAGCCAAATTATGCCCACCTCAAAACATTCGGATGTGCTTGCTACCCTTGGTTTCCACCTTCCCAACGCCACAAGCTTGCTCCACGAGCTCCACAATGTCTTATCATGTGCTACTATGATTCATATAAAGGGTACAAATGCCTCAACTTGTCCACCAACAAACTAATCATTTCGCGGCATGTTATTTTTGATGAGGATTCTTTTCCCTTCTCCAATTTGAACTCATCCACCACTACATCACCCCAACCATAAACTGTCAACCCATTTCTTCTCATTCCAATCTCAACCCTGTCATCCACCTCCACCAATACTTCCTCCATTATACAATCTCAGTCCACATCGAACCAAGTCTCAGCTACCACTCTCTTCGTCACCAATCCTCCCATCTCCTCCACCTGCTTCCACTGTTCCAGCCTGGCATCCCATGGTCACTCACCTCAAAACGAGCTCACTCAAATCGAAACAAATCCTCAATCTACTCCACAAACTATAGATCACTACCCCTCTCTCCAACTCTGATCCTACTACCTATTCGGAGGCTGCTAAATCTCCTCACTGGAGAGAAGCCACGGCACCTGAATTTCTAGCCTTACAATAACAGGGGACATGAAAACTGGTTCCTTCTCCTACCAAAGCCAATATCCTTGGATGCCACTGGACTTACCACACGGAATATCGCTTGAATGGTACTATTGCTCGCTACATAGCTATATTAGTAGCTCAGGGTCATCGTCAAGAATAGGGTCTTGACTATCATGACACCTTTAGTCCCATTGCCAAAATGTCGACCATTCGAGTATTTCTAACTGTAGCTCTACATCACAAATGGCTAGTGCATCAAATGGATGTATTCAATGCCTTTCTCCACGACGACCTACAAGAAATAGTCTACATGTCCCAACCTAGAGGCTTCGAGGATAGTCTCCATCCCAACTATGTATGTCTCTTGCAAAAGGCTATCTATGATTTAAAGCAAGCCCCAAGACAATGGTTCAATAAGTTTACCACACATCTGATTTCTCTAAGCTTCCACCACAGCCAATCCGATCACTCTCTCCGCACACTTCTCAAAGACAACATCCAAATCTATCTTCTAATCTACGTTGATGACATATTGCTCACTTGCAACAATCCTACGACTGTCTCTCAGCTTATTGAACAAATCAACCAAAAGTTCACAATGAAATATCTAGGCACGGCTCATACTTTCGTTGGAATTAACATCAAAACTCACTCCAGCTTATACTTCCTCTCTCAAGCTCACTATGCCAATTCCATACTTCAACAGGCTGGTCTAATCGGCTGCAAATCCATATCCAACCTGAACTCCACCAAACTTGCTATAGCCACTTTTTCCGATCATATTCTCAACAACCCCCTCATCTATAAATAACTCACTGGATCACTTCAATACCTTACCATTACCAGACCTGATATTGCTTATTCGGTTAATGTTCTATGTCAACATATGCATGCTCCGCAACCGTCACACTTTCATCATTTAAAACGGTTGCTACGCTACATCAGTGCTATCTCCTGGACTGGCACTGATAACCCTTGCTTCAAGACCTTTTATATGCAGCATTTTTCTGACCTTCACAAGGTAACCTGGAGCAAGTTTGTGTGGCACAGTAAGTATGCTTTGAAGTACTCCTCCTTTGTTTGGTTGGCAATTTTAGGAGGCCTTAAAATGGCGGATGTTCTTGCAAAGAGAAAAGGTTTTCATCTCCCCTTTATGTCCTCTTTGTCGTAATGGGGACGAAAGCACTGCACACTGTTTTTTTCAATGTGATTATACTTCCAAGGTTATATCCTCCCTCCTTCCCCCCCTTCAAAATTTCTTGCTAAGACCCAATCTGCTTCAGGCTTTTGAATTTATTGATGGGTACCAACAATTGCAAGCGTTTGAGAGGGATGTTTGCTATTTGGTGATGTGTTGCTCGGTTTATTATCTCTGGAGGGCCCGTAATGAGATTTGCTTTGCTAGTTCTGTTATCTCCATTAATGATACTATTAGAAAGGTTTCTCATGCTATTCGTGCAAAATCTATGGCCTGGAAGAATTTTGATTTATTGCAGGTTTCCTTCCCTTCTTGTTTTAATGGCTGATTGCCTGCTGCTCTGCTATTTTTTGGATCTGGAGGGGGTCGCTGCCTCTCCTGACTGGACGATGATGAATGGAACTAACATTCTGCTGCCTCGGTTGGTCTCTTCCCTTGGATGGTCAGCTCTGTCTGCTCTGTGCCCTCTCCATTGTGCGACTGTGTGCCTCTTTTGGCCTGTGACTCTTGCGGGATTCCTCAATGGATGGATGTGTTGGCGCTGATTTCTGGCCGTTCTGCTTTGATGATTTCTGGCCATTCTGCTTTGATGGCTCCCCTTTTGACGAGCTTGGCAACCAGGGAAGGGTGATTTTGTTATTGTTACAGTTTTCTGTTAACTGTATATTAAGCCCTTTGGCTTTGTTGTTAGTTCCTTATACCTGAATCCAGTTTTTCTTACTTGCCCTCCTTTTTTGGGTTCTCTGTTTGTTTTGCTCTAATCCTTCTTGGTTCAGGGTTTTCTCCTTTCTTATTTGACCTGTGATGCTTTTTGTAATTACTCTTTTTCATAGTTAATATACGGGCTTTGTCCTAAATTTTCCCAAAAAAAAAAAACTTATGGGATCTATCTGTACACCGACTACTGTAATAACTGAGACCTTATTTATGCTATAATCTCTACTGTCATCTGTACACTTGCTGCTGTGTTGTATTTGTCTTGGCAGGTTGAAAGATCTACAACAGCATTTCTACACAAACTAATTTACAACAAACTCAAATAGGACATACCACGCGGAGCTGTTCTTCGTCCCCGCCGCAGATGGCTTCAACGCGCTTATCACACTTCGCTCCTCAGCTCCTCCCTGCCTCCCCACCCTCTATACATCATCACTTGTAAAGCATTCCTGTATAACCTGCCACAAAACCATATAGTTTCCACTTTCCAACCAAAATATTTCTTCTTTGGAAACAAAGCACAGTACGCCAACGATTCCGTTCATCTCCATAAATCCAAAAATAGCAAACGTTTCCTTTCTATCGTTTCGCTCCTCCATCTCCCATCTTAGAGCCTTCAATCTTTTAAACAATTCTTTCACTCTCCCCAAAAATAGCAAAGATGCGATTTTCATCTATTACCACCGTCCCGTCATCCTTACAAAATTCCTTCATTTTCCTCATCTTTCCTTCCTCCCCGAAAATCCGCCGTCGGCCAGCTCCTATCCATGGCCTCCTCCGTGGCTCGAATGCCCTCCGACGAATGGCGCCACCACCACGCTTCCCGCCTTCACGTCCGCACCCACAAACCCATCTCCAAGATCCTAACCCGTATCTCCACCTCCATTAACACCACAGCCGCCGCCGCTGCCGCTGCTTCAGCAGTCGTCGTCATCGGCCGAGGCGGCGAGCCACTATCGCCGGCGACGGCAACCAAACGCCGGCAATCCCAAATACTTGACCGTTGGGCCGCCCGCCAGGCACGAGACATGATTACGACTATAGAAAGACAGGCCCACGAGGCAGAATTGTCGGCGCTCTCCACGACGACTCAGCCGGTCTCCGCCCGAGCTGCCTCGTTCCTCCGCGAGACCTCTCCGGACACCTCCGTTGCTGCCGCCGTAGCAGATGTCGTTGGCAGTGGCTGCGGTGCGGTGGCCGCGGACATCCAGCCCACCGTGCGCGCTTCATCGCTGATACAGATGTGGAGGGAGCTGGAGGCTGAGGCAGGGGTCTGCCCTACGCCTCGCGCCAGCATGGAGGCCGCACCGCCAGCCGCCCCGGCGGAGGAGGCCCTCGGCGGTTCGGACACGAGTGACGAGGCGGACGCGTTCTGCGACTGGGAGAAAGCATCTTCGTCGTCGCCTCCGACTTCGACCGCGGTGGAGATGGAGAGCGAGATCACCGAAAGGAGAAAGGTCGGGGATATCATAAGAATGCTGAGCCTACAGGTCTCGTCCTCCCTGGTCTCCTCCGGCCATAAGCCAGAATTGTCGGCGAAGGAGATTACGGGTAATGCGGCAGCGGCCACCCTTTTGCCTTCGTCGGCACCGTTGCCAATGCCGGACACCAGCCGAAAAGCGTTGCGTGTAAGGGGAAGACTGGTAATGGAAAATTTCCATTTGAATCTGGAGAAAGAGCGCAGACGAGAGGTCGCCGCGCTTGAGAAGCGCCACCCTGTTTCTCGATTCCCCTTCCGGGGCCGCATTCAGGTAATATTCAGATGAGTGATGCCATGGTAGCTCCAAATATCCAAAATGTACTTTATAACTGACATTTTAATTTATATTCAGTCATTGATTAGGTTGAGGTCCCTGCGACAAGAAGTAGCGACAATCAAACATCAACAATGGTCCCAAAAATTAGAAGCAAAGAGATTTGAGACAGGATCAAATAATTTTTTCTCAAGGTATTTGCTGCTTGAATGTTGAAATGAAATTTTTGTACTTAATTCTTTCTTTCTACATCAATTGATAGCTCAGAACATGTCCTCTATTTGTGAACAAGATATACTACTTTTGCCTGTTGCTTATTCCATTATATTGTAAACATTATATTCAAATCCTTGTAGGGAAAAACCTGCAGATAGAAGTCAACATGATATCATTGAAGTTCCAGCTGAAGAAAGTCTGAATGTCATGGAAGTTCAGCCATTAGATCCTCATGTTTGCGTCTTTGCAATTCCCATTAATCATTCTAATGGTGAAAATAACCTCTTCCCAGAATTAGCGTCCACAGGAGAAACGGAAAGCTCACCACCAGACTTCTACACACCATTGTCCCAACATGAGGATCTACAAGAAAGCAGAAGTTCTAAAGCTTCATGGGATGAGAAAAGCTTATGGGGGAGCAGCCTTGATTGGCAAAGGCTTTCAAATTCTCACTCGCTGCAAACTTGGCATGGTGAGATTGCGTCCGAGGGGACAGAAACATCTTCTCAAGAGCAACAAATCCAATCTCCCGAATGTAAATTGTTATTACAACCATCTAATTCATGGAGGGAATGGGGGGTGATAAGAAGAACTTTCTATAATGACTTACTAAATACGAGCTTCACCGAAAATGGGGAGATTCAAGAACTGCTGGAGATGTATGTTGTGTAGTCTTCTTGCTAGTTAACGATCAGTTTTATTATTCGGATTAAATGATCAATTATATATGGCTATAATAAAAATTTATTCACATATTCTATTGTTCTATCTCTTAACCATCTGCATGTTTCCTCGTTATGCAAATTCAAGGTTTCCATAAAATAACAGATATGAATTAGTGGAGCATAAATTTAAGCTTTCTTCATCGAACTCCTAAGGCAATCTGTATCTGTTTACTTTATTATTCGACTCGTTCCTTTTCAGGAAAACAGTTTCAACTTCTCTTGCGAGCGAATTCTCTGCCAAAATGAACCAAATGATTGCGTCATTTTTACACAGACAAGGACAACAAAATGCTGATGTAAATGAAAGAGAACAGTATGAAGAACAAGGCATCTGGAGACAAAATTATGAAAGCAGTTCTGATCAAGAGGTGGCTGCAACATCACTGTCACAATTATCCTCTGCAACGTTAAGTAACGAGGAAATCCGGACAAATACTTCATTATCGTCATCCTCTCAAATATTGCAAAACCAGGAACACTGGCAAAGTTTTTCATTACCGTTACCCTCTCAAATGTTGCAAAAGCAAAAAAGCTGGCAAAGTTCTTCGTCCACACAAAATTCATCACCTAGTTTTCAAGTAAGTTTAAGCAAAAAATCTTTCTGATCGTAACTTTTTGTCCAGTTGAAGAGTTAAACATCAACGTTCATTCACCACTGATCTTTCAGGAAGGGGAAGATATGCACGAACTGAAGAACAGTGTTGCTCAGATACATCACGAAATTTCTGAGCTAAGGAAATTAGTTGAGAGGTGCCTGGACTGGCAGAAAAAGTTAGATCATTCAATAAAGCAGGAAGCTTTTTGTGCTGTTAATCAGTTGGGTAAGTTTTTTCTTTACATTTTGTTTTCCTTAACTATTTCCTCAATTCTATGACTAGTAATTGATTTTGTTGTCCTCCTATGTATATGACGATTCTTGTAGTTTGCATAAGCAAATACGATTCAAGTTTTCTTCTCCTTCAACTTTCTTTGTCTCTAATTTTTAACATGAGTCATAGAAATATATTATTTCTTCCACTGATATGTGTGTCACTCTGCCCCTACTATCATCAAGTTCTCTCTCTCCTTAGAGCTACTCCTGATTCCTTCTAGCCATTCGCTTGCAAACTTAAGGATTTAAATTACTTGTCAAAGTTTCACCTACTCAAATCATCAAGACCTAAGAATTAATGAGGTGGAATAGATGGTCGGACTGATATTTTAAATTTTATTCACTAACATTATTAATAACAAATTATTTTCAAAATAGCTAAAGAGCCATTAAAATTCCAAAATTCATAGAAATAAATATGTAATTATTGAAAGTAAATCCCTTTCTCTTATAATATCACGTCTACTGTACTTATTTTCTCTTTTTCAGCTTATTTAATTTCTCTATATAATACATGTATATATTTGTTAAATGAAAGAAGTTATAACATAACTCAATAAGTTTATCATGTTTTCAAATTACAGTAATATAATGAAACTTTTGAACAATATGCATGTTTTAAAACATGAAATAAAATAATATCATTTACTAGTAATTTTATTTAAATTTAATATTTTAAATAACATTAAATCATAATATTATGAATAAATAAATTACATATCATGTCTTACCTTTTTTTTTAATAAATAATACAACTATCATATGAGCCACCATCTAAATAATATTAATTAAGGCACTTTCTTTTTCATTCCTTCCAAAATATTTTCCCATTTATGCATTTGGTGCATTGTATCCTCAATCAGTATTACAAGGGGTTGAGCTTCATTAATTGAACATGATATGATTTATTTCATTTATATGTTCATAACATTCAATATTTTCCTATAGCTAACATTGAATAGAATATAACAAAACTAATGAAAAAAATAAATCTAAATTTTATCACATTGTTAAAAAATTTCATATTTATATACAAACCAAGTTCTAAATCAAAACCATGCTCAAAGGACTAATAATGAGGAAGAATATTTTCATTCAGTTCTTGGGGATTATTTTCTTCAATAAGGAAATGTGCATCAAAGCTCATGTATATATACTCCTCTACAGAATGGTTTGTTGAAAGAAAAAATAGGCACCTTCCGAAGGACTGATTACTACCAATTTTCCAATTCAATATTAGGAAGAGATTGGCCTAAGAGCTACATACCTTATTAATTGAAGGCCATCAAGGAGCCTCAAAATTGAAATTCTTGCTAAGTCCTCCTTGAAACATACCCCACAAAAAGACTGATCTCACTATTCAATATTTTTTAAAACATGTTTTGTAACTGGAAGCTACATAATGAGCCTTTACAGAAATTTTGTCTGGTTATTTACATTTTCCTTCATTTCAAGTCTATGTTTTGAAAGTTTGCACTGTATTATTTATTTCATTATTCAGCTGGAAGAGGGAATCTATTGCATAATTCAAAGTGCATGCAAGGAAGGAAAGACACTTGTTGCATCTGCTGTGAAGCACAAGTTGACACACTTTTATACAGGTACAGATTTTAACACATAATTGAAATTGAAGTAAATGATTGTAAATGACTATTTCATAACACAAATTCCACTACTAGATATATTTCTTCTTATAACTTCTTGTTGTCAATACTATTTAGGTGTGGCCACATGTGTGCTTGTTACAAGTGTGCTCAAGAGTTACAGTGGAGCAGTGGTAGGTGCCCAATTTGCCGCTCTCTGATCGCTGATGTTGTCCGAGCGTATCCAAACTCTTAAGTACTGATTCAGCTTATTTAATCTACTGATCAGTTTCTGATAGTTTGGATGAAGCAAATCTCCTTGCGCTCCTGTTTAGAAGAACATCCATCCTAACTTGCTAACTTCTTATACATTGCACTGCAAAGCTTGACCATTTTAGCAGTTGCGTTGAGAGTAATAACAGTTTTAGGTGGCTTTTTTTATTCTTTTATGTTCATGGAGAGTGAATATCTCTTTCTTCCAGTTTTGTTATCTCTGGTGGAGCTATAAATTGCTCTGTCTATATGTTGCCGATACAAGAAGCTTATTTTGAAAAATGCATTTTTAATCTAATCTTTTTGTCTTGTCAGTTGGAATTCACAAAAAGATGAAAGAATTCTGCGGTGTTTGCATTTTTGAAATTAGAATGCTCTGAAAAAAATAGAAGTAAGAATAAGTTCCAATTGGACTTTCAAGTATGTGAATTGATAGCTTCCAAAGAAACAACAGCAGGAGTGGAAAGAGTTTTGTATTTAAGGAGAGGCAAGAAAGGTTTATATATATATTATTTTTAGTTTTGTCAATATTTGGTGAGTAAATGAGAGGTGGAAGTCAACCATATATGCTATATAGTATATAGAGGCATGTCCAAAACTGACGTTTATAAACATATGGAGTAAAGATTCATAGAAGCTTAGTCATGATTGTTTTGTAATTTCATTGTTGTTTTAATGCATTTCTTCTTTATTTCTTTTGAGGAACCAATAACAACTTCAAAATTGACTAAAAAATCTGAGCTATAATGTCTTATTTATGCTATATTAAGAAATGCTCTGTAATTTCATGGTTGCTTTAATACATTTCTCCTTTATTTCTTCTGACGAACCAATAACCTCTTCAAAATTGACTACAAAATCTGAGCTATAATGTCTTATTTATGCTATATTATGAAATGTTTGCTAACTGAGCACAGATCTGAATGTTAATTTAAAGCATTGCTGCATAGCAATATCGTCATCATCATCAAGCCTTCATCCCACTATATGGGGTCGGCTACATAAATACTTTTTCTTCATTGTGTCTACACTAGGTTAAAAGTAAAATTCTCATTTAAATCTAATAAAAAATATCATTTCTAATATTTTCTAACCAAGTCTTTTTAGGTCTACCTTGAGATTTCTTAACATAAGTTAAATCTAATACATCAATTCTCCTAACCGGGTCATCGACAGTTTGACATTTTATATGACCAATTCATCTAAGGCAACTCTCTTTAATCTTATCTGCCACTGGAGCTACTCCAACATTTTCAAGTATATGCTCATTTTGCATTATGTCTCTAAGAGTAAAGCCACTCATCCACCTGAGCATCCTCATCTTTGTAGCACTCAACTTAATTTTATGCTTCTCTTTTAATGGCCAATATTCTACGCCATAAAGCATTGCAAGTTTTGCTACCATCTTATAGAATTTTCCCTTAAGTTTGAGGAGTACTTTTCTATCACACAACAGGCCCGATTCATTCCTCCACTTCAACTATCCAACTTGAATTCTACTAATAATATTCCCATCTATTTCACCATAACTCTAGACAATAAATCCAAGATATCTAAAATGTGTAGTCTTATTAACCACTTAATCACCCAAAGCCATAATCCATCCACTAGATCTATTACTACTAAAATTACACTTCATGTATTCGGTTTTAGATCTACCCAATTGAAAACTTTTAGACTCTAAGATTGATCAGTTGACCTTCATAATTTAAGCTTACCTTTAACTCCCTCTCTAATCTTATCAACAAGAAGAATAGCATCAGCAAGAAAGCATACACCAGGGTACATCTTCTTGCAAATGTCTAGTAAGAGCATCCATGACTAAAGCAAAAAGATATGGGCTTAAAGCTGATCCTTGATGTAATCCAACTAAAATGAAAAATACTTGGTCATCCCACTTTATGTTTGAACAGAAGTAACAGCTCCTACATACATATCTTTAGTGACTCGAGTATAAGCATTATTAATCTCTTTTTTTTCTAAAACTCTCCATAACACTTCTCTTGGAACTTTATCATAATCTTTCTCTAAATCAATAAATATCATATGTAGATCCTCCCTAATCTATCTACACTTCCCCTTGAAACCTCTCAATAAATATATAGCTCCCATAGTAGACCTACCCGACCTGAATCCAAATTGATTTTGAGAAACATTAGTATCGCATCGTAACCTATGTTCAATATCTCTCTCCCATAGTTTTAAAGTATGACACATTAACTTAATTCCTCTATAATTTGCACACTCTTGTGCATCACCTTTATTCTTAAAAATAAGAACCAACATATTCCTCCTTCACTCATCTAGCATCTTTTTAGTCTTCAAAATAATATTGAAAAATTTTGTAAGGCAAGAAATTCTTTTATCTCCTAAGTAGTTCCACACCTCTATTGGAATATCATTAGGTTCAACAGTTTTTCAACACTTCATTTTTTTAAAACCTCTCCAGCTTCAGTTTTACTAATACGTCGATAAAAATTAAAAAAAAACTCTATTTTCATTTAGGGTGCTAAAGTCACTAAAGTCAGTCATATTCTTACAATCTTCATTGAGAACTTATCAAAATATCTCATCCACCTTCGTTAAATACCCTATTCTAATAAAAGTATTTTTTGATCTTCATCTTTAATGCACTTCACTTGAACTAAATTTGTACTTCTCCTATATCTTTACTTGACTAACTTATACATACATCTTTTGCCATCTTTAATATATAATCTATTATATAAATCATTAAAAGCTAAATTTTTTGCATCACATATTAATTTCTTAGACTCTTTATGGTCATCTTTATGTCTTTCTCAGTTTTCTAATTTGTACATCTAAATCAATTTTTATAACAAAATTTTTTATTTTTGTTCTTTTCTTGCACATTTTTATTCCACCACAAACTATTTTTACTATTAGGATTTTTTTTTTTGATATTTCAAGCACACCTTTTGTAATATTTTTAATATCATTAGCTATTTTTTCTCATATAACATTAGCTTTCTCATATACAGTCAGAATCTAAAGATCTTGAATCTTACTCTCAAAAATATTTTTATTAGTATTCTTTAAATATTCTCATATAATCCTAGGATAACATTTTACTGTATTTTCCATATTTCACCCACTAATCTTAATGTCCAAAACCAATAAGCGATGTTGCATAGCAATATCCTTACATATAATTCAAGTGATCACAAATTCATGCCGCCTAGGACTTGGAAGGAATTGCAGACAAGCTACAAGAACCTGAAACTAAGAGGTTTCTGTAAAACAGAGAAGGCGTCCCGCCTCAGAACACAAGTTCTATTGATAATAGTGATAAAAACTGCTGCTCTACAATTCCTACCTACAATATATATTTTCTATAATATCATATCTTGTAATATTATATAATTGAGTTTTACTAATTAAGGTGTAACAAACAAAAAGGAATATTAGCACTACTATAACGGAATTGGTACAGTGAGAGTGGAGCATGAGTGTGGCGTTCTACTGTGCCGCAGATGTCTTAACATGCACTGCATCAGTCCTCTCCGGCAGCAGAAGAGCTCGACTTCAACAAGCTGATTGTAATTGGAGATGCATCCGGAGAATGATAAGGCCAAATATCTGAAACGTTGAAGGTGGGTGAGGTATTGTGACCAACTGGTAAGTCAACGGTATAGGCATTGTCGTTAATTTTGGCAACGATTGGAACCGGACCAATCTTGCGGCGGCTGAGCTTATTATAAGTGTCAGGAGGGAAGCGCTCGCGCCGCATACGCACCATGACAAGATCACCCACATCAAACAGAGTTTGTCGGCGGTGTAGATCGGCTGCAGCTTTGTATTTTAAATCTGTCTTGGTGAGGTGCTCATGAACGTCAGCAAGCATTTTGGAATATTGGTTTGTAAAGTTTGTTGCTGATCCAGATTTGCATCTAGGTAGCATAGCTACATCCACAGCAAGGTTAGGTAATTTTGTATATACAATGCTGAATGGGGACTTACCAGTGGAGCGATTGACCATCGAATTATATGCGTACTCTGTTGTGCTGAGCATTTCTTCCCATTGCTTAGGATGGTCTTGCACTAAACAACAGAGCATACTACCCAACATGTGGTTAACCACCTCGGTCTGGCCATCAGATTGCGGGTGATAAGCTAAACTATGTCGCAAATCGGTTCCCAATCACTTCCATAACTCACGCTAAAAATGACTTATAAATTTAACATTTCGGTCAGATGTAAGACTCCTATGAACACCATGAAGACGGAGAATTTGATGAAAGAAAAGATGTGCAATGTGAAGAGCATTTAAAGTTTTCTTCTGGTCTGAATTTGATGAAAGAAAAGATGTGCAATGTGAACACCATGAAGATGGAGAATGTGATGAAAGAAAAAATCACGGAGCCACACCAAAAAATTCATCATGAAAATGAGAGAAATTGTACAGACCTCTCTTTTCATGTTCTCTTCTTGTCTCTCTTCACTTCTTGCACCATTTTTTCCTTAGAAAAGACAAAGCGACGCGCTTCTACTATACTAAAGCATCCAATCCTTTAAATGAAATAAGAAAAATTACTCAGCCTAACCCACAACGTTGCGACTCGGTGTTAACTTCTCTGTCTCGCAACACCATGACATTGTGAACTATAGTGTTGTGGTGCCGTGGCGCTGTGCTTTCTATCTCAAAAGGGTTCCACAACTCCTTGTGGGCTCCGAAAATTCACGTCCCAGTCCCTCCTCTTTTAGAAGAGTTTTAATTATATTACGGGTAGAATTTTTAGAAGGCATGTTGACTTTGGGATAAAGCACTACCCAGGGATTTCGCCCTCATTTTGTGAGGACTTTATAATCTAGTTCTAGGTTTCCCATAGGCACAAGCACCTATGATTAATTACCCCTCCCGATGACGAGAGAGCACTTTCGATTAAGGCTAGTCATTAAATAGGTACGAAATACCTAGCATATAGTAGTAGCATATGAAATTTTTGGAATTATAAATTTATTATTTTTATACTTAAAAGCGGATGGTGAGAGAATGATGACGAACCCGATCAAGATCCCATGGTTCCATCGTCCCGGGTCGTTATGATCCCTAGTCTACTTAGTTAAAGGAGGTAGTCGACCCAACTTGATCGAAGGATCCTTATCAGCATTCATGGGTTGCTTCATCCAAAGGTATCTTGTAGATTTGGGGTGCATGCTTGTTTAAGGAGACAAATTTTAGTCAACCTTAGCTAACAGTCACAAAATTTTCTTGTCCCAATAATCTACCAAGCTTGTACTTATGCAATAATAAACATCCTTTGTTCACCATTATTATTTGATAGATTTATGTCAAGCAGTATAAACACTTTCTCATTAACTATGAGCAAGGATTTCGTTGGCAAGCACATCTTTAGGTATTCTCGAATATCTATCTTTCAGTGGTTGTCTTCTTTTTCTTTGCACTGTAGATGTGGCAATCAAACAAGCTGACTAAGATGTTTCAAGAGTTTGGCAAAAACTTCAATGTGATATTGAAGCTCATGCAACAACCATCTTATGATGAAATTGTTAAAATTGATGACTTATTATGAAGTGCATCATGAACTCTTCATTTAAAAGTTTCTCATGAGTTCATATTTATTTGATTTTTTTTTCCTTTTTGATTAATTGGAATGAAAGTTTCTTATGAGTATTTTTTCTCTGTAAGAATTAAGATGATAATCCACTATGGTGTAAGTTGACAGAGATCAAATGTAAATTTTTCATATGCCAAGTCCATAGCTTAAATGAATCAATATAATCTCAAGCATGTGAACTATATTAGTCAGCAACACTTTCGATCTAGATCTTTCAGTCCAATTTACTAATAATTCATTCATCGAAATATTTAGACATTTGCACAAATAAACAATTTCGACGTTTAAGCATCACCCCTTCAATCGAATACTTCGAAAAAATTTCTTAGCAAATGTCCTTGTGAACAACTTGAGGCCACACTATGTATCACAGATATTTGAATGTCACAAATCTCATTATTGAGATCTCAAATTTAATTTGATCCATGAACCTAACCTTGACTTCCTTTTTCTTTGTCAATTATTATTTTTTTACATGAAGGCACGTACATTAGTGGAATAATTAGATCAGGGTGTAAGTGGCAATTTGACAGAATACAAGGAAACAGAAAAGCATAAATTGTTGAATAATTAAATTATATAATGCATGTGGAAGGCCACTATATCTAAAGCTGTGTATATTTTGATCTAGAATGGTTTAAATTGAAAAATTACATATCATTAAAATTTTAGAAAATGTTAAATATATATACATACTTTTGATTTTATGGTTTGTATCTTAATTTTAATGTTAATACTATTATAAATTATACTAATTACATGATATTCATTACTTATTTTTTGTCATGCCCTTATGCCGGCAAATTTTGTATTGCAATTTATATGTCGTCGTCGTCTTGAAATTCATATCAATTTTATATTTTTGGTCGTTTTGGATGCATGCAATATTATAATCAATTTGAGGTATTTTTTAGATTTCGGGCTCAACGACAAAGTCCGTTTTGCGAATAGACAATGTTTGAGCAACGTCGCATAATTTTTTTATATGTAGTCTATCGATTTCAACGGCATACGTTCGATTTAATTGTGAGGTGTCCTTCCTGATTAAAGTTGATATTCTAAATACATTAATGCAGCCCTTTTAATAATCGGAGATTATTTTGGATAATTTTTGCTTGCGTCGTGCGCACTAACAAAGTGTTGCTCGATCGAGTCGCATACGAACAACTTCTATTTGGTAAATTTGATGTCATGAATGCATCGATGTGATCCATTTTGTAATCGGACAAAGTTTTAATCATTTCATTATGATCGAGACACTCCGATCTTCGTTCTAAATGATGTATTGTCTACCAACAATAATCGATCATCGTCTCCTTTGCTTGCATTGACTATGCCACATATGTAGAGGTCAACACTCCTTGGTATTGGGTTTACAGCACCGCAGCGTTGTACTTACAAGAAATTTTTTTTTAGCAAGAGGCTCGCTGAACCCATCGACTCCGCAACGAGCTCCTTGTCAAGCTCAACCGATGAAATTGAGGTATAAATCAACAATACAATCAGATTGATCGACACAATCAGATTTCACACAATGCCAACAACTATTTTTTGTTCTCATGCTGATTTCAATAAGCTAAATCAGCCAAACTGAACTGAATAGAAATTATTCTCCTCAAAGATTGGTTTAGTAATGTTAAATTATACTATCTAATGTTATAAAATCATTATTGTTCTCAAAGCTGAATAAATTGTTGTGATGCCTGTACTCGTATGATTATGAAGGGCTTGCATATGCAAAGGCTTTTCATTATATATTTTTCATGTGATTTAAAAATTTTAAGCATCATTTTTGAGTTATCATTCAGCGCATATCAACTTAGTATTAGTTGTGAATTCTAAACTTTTTAATCTTCTTGAATAATATTGAATAGGTTTTAATTTTTTTAACTTGTTGGTTACTTAACTCAAAACACATTCACATTTGCTTTTCAATATTAATAGCTTATCTAACTCAAACTATAGTGGATTGTCATCTTTCATCATTTTTGTTTTGCCACTATTTTTTTACTGTTTATGAGAAAATTTTATGCTGCGAAGCTATTTTTTACATCAGCTTTCAGAAAATGTCCCTTCTAACAGTCGACATTTTACGTTCAAATCATGGGATTGATCGAAATTGATCATTCTGAAACCAACAACGGCCTCATCTCTTCCTAGTTGATGCATATTGTCGTACCTGCTCTACCATCTTCTTGTGGAGCTCTTCTTGTTCTTTTTCTTCTTCCTCCTCTTCAAACAAGCATTTATTGGCAAATAAATTTCCTAGCCACCACACTAAAAATCATATCTTGGTATTATGTTGAAACACTAGCGCTCTATTTGCTTTGAAGGAATTGAAGGACGGGAAATGAAGAGAATAACATTGTAAGAAAATTGAATTGAAATGGCTTTCATTCACATATTTGGTTCAGAATAAATTAAGTAGAAACAAGTATAAAAGTAAAATAAAATAAAAATTAAAAAAATTTTAAAAAAAAAGTATATACGTGAAAAGGTTGAAGTATCTTTAGTGGCATATAAGATTAGAACGAGTCGTCTTAGATGATTTGGTCCCATAAAATATCAATCTCCCGATGATCCGATTATGAGAGTAGATGTATTAGATCTGATTTTTATTAAGAAAGGTAGAAGTTGACCTAAAGACTTAAATGAGAATTTGACTCTTAATAGAACATAATGAAAATTATTAGAAATATCTTGTTAGATTTAAATAAGAATTTGACTCTTAATAGAACACAATGGAGAAAAAGAATTCATATATCGACCCCACATAGTGGGATAAAGCCTTGATGTTGTTTTTTTTATAGTATTATTTAAGTCACTAAATTGAATTTTCGCTCGTATTCCCTCAAGCAAAACAAAGCCATATAGAAATAAGCACAGTTGATGCTCCCATCAACTCCTTAACTTTAGTTTAATCTTCAAGAATGACCAAAAAAACTAAGCTTCCCTTTCAATCAAGAGCAATCTATAATGAATCAAAAGATAATTTGATTGGATTTTGTTGTCAAAGCAGTTGAGTTGGTGAAAACAGAGCATGTGCTGCCTTAGCATATAAACCCAATTAAGGAGAGCTTTCTCACTTCCACATGGTTGGTCCATTACAAACAATCATGCATGAATAATAATTGAACTGTTGATGTAGAAGAAAAAGCACAAAACAACACTGAAAAAGATGAGATCAAGCACATGATTAGATTCCTGTCAATTTCAAAATGTAATGAATAACAATGTAAGGTTCACAAAAGCAGGATAACTATACACACTTCAGTTAAGTAAGACTTCACACAAGTTGAATCCCACACTTGACAGAAAACATTAGATAGATATTACTCACGGAGCAACAAAAGATTAGAAGGAGTACAATAATAGAGAGTGAGAGAGAGTGGGGGAGTTCCTTAAGAAACTTTCTGAAATTAGTAAAATTTCTTACCACGCATGCATTTCATGAATGGACTTATATATAAACACAAATCTTAACAGTAAATTCTGTAAGAAATTCCTCTGTATCGCACTCTCTCTTCTATTTCTTCTTCATCTCTTCTGTTACAAACAATAAGAATATTTACTGCACTTAGCCTTGGCCCCCCACCCCCTGTGTACCCATTAGGAGAAAGCTTTTGTTAAAAAGACATAGAAGCTGGCCAGTTAACTAACCACAAGAAAAAAGTTTAAAAAAGTAAGAGAAGATGAGAAGAATGAAAGAGATTGGTGGGGCTATGGAATAATAATGAAGGCCTGCTGAGGTCACATGGGAAAAGGCCAAGCCTGCACACAACACATGCAGCTGCCTGGTATCTCACATGCTCACTGTTCCGCTTTCAAAAAAATTTTGTCAGGGTATTGATGCAAAAGTAATATATCAACTTCAAAATCATCCCATTTAGATTAAAATTAGTATAATTTAAAATATTGTATATAGCACTAATCTCGACTTAAATCTTATGACTTTGAAGTTTCCTTAAGACTTATCACTACATGCAAACTCCAATTAAATCTAAGCCTAAAGCCATCACAAACTAAAGGAAAGCAACCAAAGCTATACAGTCATAGTAAAGAAGTCATTTAATGATCATAAGGAGATTAGGGGTTTCAGTGCAAGGAAAGGAGATGGTGGTGGCGAGGGCAGGAAAGGAGGTGGTCGTTGGTTAGGCCAGCGGATTGCATGAAGGAATGAACGACTGTTGGACCGACGGAGCGGAAGCCACGGCGGACGAGGTCTTTGCTTATAGACTCTGACTTGGAAGTCTTGGCTGGGATTTTCCTGCAGGTTTTGTAGTTTGGGTTGAGTGGCCTGTAGTTGACAAAGCTCCAGAAATATTTGTCAAGAGAGCTGAAGTCCTTGGTAATCTGCATGGATAAATATTGGAAGAATATGGAATGGTTGGTCAGGAAACAAGAAAAGTTAGACAAATTAAGTATTATGGGTATGTTAGAGAAATTAGTATATGATGGGTTGCATATGTTAAGGAGGCATTAATCATATGTGCATTCAGGGTGGAATCAGTTTTATTTTTGAGAATGGACAAAGCTAGTGGCTGGCATTCAGAGAAGCGTAGGTGGTGGGAATTTTTAGGGTCGCTAGGGAGGCAGAGTCGAAGCAGCAGTCTACATGAACGAAATAGGAGAAACAATACACACAAGAAATAATGAGTGGTTGAGCTTGCACGAACTAGATCGGGATTGGATACAGACAAAACTTCTAAGATATGGCAAAAAAATTTCAGAGGGACAAATATTCAAAATTGCAAGTAAAACTCAATTTTCAAAATTGCCCGCCCTTGATTCAATGTGATTCCACCCTTGTGTGCATCAATCTCAAGATGTAATAAACAGCTAATAGAGGAAATTATGGTGGCTTTTATGAAACTTTTTTTATTATGAAATGATAATATTTTTTATATGTTCTATTAGCAATATGTGTGACAGATCAAAAGGGATGTTATATACAACTAAACGTCAGATGAGAGAAAACAGCAAAAAATAATAATTATATTGTTAAAAAAAGAGAATATTTCGAAAGATTATTCTATTCTATTCTAATTATAGTGCAGAGATCAAAAGTTTTTACTGAATAATTACATATCATGTGATGTTATACCTTTCTTGCTTCATGATTTTGTCTCCTTTGCAAAAGAATGGGTCAAAAAATTTATTTTTTTGTCTATTTAACATAGGATTAGAATGTTTTAGTAGTCAATATTTTATTTTTATTCATTTTGAATGATAAAAATAAAATTATTATTTCTAAAGAATTTTTGAGAAACTTTATAGTATTTGACATCAAATGATAGCTTTGAAAACTTCCATCTTTTTCTAAAACATATTTTTAAATTTTAAGCAATGAAATGAAGCATTAGATTAAAAAAAAAAAGCAATTTAGGCGCTTCTTAAAATAGCTTTCTGAATTTTTTTATTAGAAAATTGGTTTTAAAAGCAGTAAGAAAGTCTGCTAACTGCTTAGCATCTAATAAAACAACGATAGAAGAATGATATATAATTCTATAAATTCCACCTCAAAGTTTGCAAAAAAAGTAATAAAATAGATTTAAAATACCTGAAGAATTCTGTTAGCATTGTCTACAACAGCTCGGACCCTCCCCTGCTCTATTCCATACTCTGAGCAGATGGAGCTCATCTGCCTCTCTGTGAATTTTGCCACCACCTCTGCTTCAAATCCAGCAAAAGCTTCACTGTAACAGAGCAAACAAAACAAAAAATTTCGGCTTTACTACCGTTGACCCTATTATATAATATGTAAATATGTGGATGAGTGGATCTTTTTTCACCTGTATTCCTTCCTCCTCTTCAGTATGGTGGTCCAATCCAGTCCCACTTGAAATCCACACAGCACTAACAACTCGAATAAAATTCTGTAAAAAAAATAAGGATTAGAATCATGGAGACGAGAATAAGAATCATGGATTTCAGAATGTGTATCTTCGGAGTTCAAATTTAAGCCAAATATATATTGCAATCAACTAAAAGTTTCATTCAAAGATAAACAACAAATACTATACTCAAGAGAAATTTACAAACAAGAAAAAAAATTGAACTTAGCCAATTAAATTTGAGATAATAAAATTAATTATGACTATTATATTAATAGATTAATCGATTAAAAACTCTGTTTTTTTATTTCTCATCCAGGTCTAATCTCTATTCACATGGACCTTAAAACAAGGGAAGTAAGAAGAAAGAAAGCTCACTTGTCATCATGAACAGGAACACCCCATTCCTCATCATGGTAAGCCACATAGAAAGGATCTGTCGCAAATAAGAAACATAGCGCAGAAGAAACCTTAACCAATAATACATATTTCTTTATTAAAACAGAGAGGAAATAGGACTTTATACTTTGGTCTCCTACCTGAATTAGATGTAATAAAAGTGCATCTCTTCTCCTCCTGATTCACCCCTCCATTATTCCCTGAATGAACGGCCACCGATTTATTCTGAAGCTTTGCCGACATCTTTCCATAATGCGCAATCCGCAGTTTTCTCTGCTGTTGCATCAGAGACGCCTGCTCCCTCTGCGCCGCCGCAATGCTTCCGGCTGCCGTGGCGGCCGCCGTCAAAGCGGCAGGTTCCAAACCGGGAAGCCCTCCGGCAAACAGTTTCTTCGACTTCTTCCTCACTACGATAGGCGGCTTTGCGGCTGCCGACCTTGGCGTTGGCGGCTTCTCGCCACTTGAATTAAGCCCATTGGTATCATTCCCCCTCTTCAGCACTGCCTTTGCCGGTGGAGAAGACGGCTTCTTCATGGACTTGGTTGGGTCAAGCGCGGGTGAGAAGCGGTTGATGGCTGGCTGGAGGACCGGTCTGCCGTCGATCTTGGAGTTGCACATGATGTTGTGAGAAAGAGCGGAGGGGGGAAGAACAGGGGAAGGAGAGGGTGAGGATGGAGAGGGGAAGGAGGGAGGGGGAGTATAAATATGGAGTTGGGGGTGTAAATAGTGAAGGGGAAGTGGGGACGGAATGGGGTCGGAAGAGTGGGGAAATGCTAACATGGAGGGGTTGGGGTCTGCCATACAAGCCTTGAGGTGGGCGGCGTCGCTTTCAGTTAGGGGAACTGGGTGATCCCAGAACAGGAGAGCAGATGGTGACCGTTGGATTTACCTTATCCAATATTTTAAATTTAGAAATGTTATTTACATCTTTCTATCGCCATCTTTAATTACTTTATCTATAAAATTATCATCAAATGTTTAAAATGAATTATGATAGTTGTGCATTTGGGTGTGATGCAATTAAATAATTTGCAGTAAATAAATTATTAAGAAAAATAAACGTTGATAGTGTTGTCTTCTATATTTGAATCCCAAGAGCTTTAGGCTATATTCATTTAGATAGAATTTTAGCACTTGTAGTATTTTAAGTTTTCTCTTTCTTTGAGACAGGCTCATCTTTTTCTTTTGTGCTCTAGCATGGAGGGTTCATCAATTTATCATTTCAGGCAACATAATATCTTAAGGTTAATGTGTAATTCTCCTTTTGCTCATTTTGGAGGTTAGGACACTTCCTTCATTCGTATGTCCTACATTCTAATGCTCTGCTTCTTAAGAATAGTCACTTGTAATTTTTTAAAAATCTAAAACATTTATCCCCCCATAATGTTAACATAAGTTTTGTATTTGATGGTTTCTAATGTTACGTCCCAAGATCTAAAGTAAAAGAATTTCTTTTCTTTTTTCTTTATAATTATCTCTGCTCATTCAATTAATTTATCTTTATTTAACAAATAGCTCAACTTAACATTCAAAGCTGATTAATTGCATTAAAAAAATAAATAAATAACTGCAAGAAAAATATCATTACATTAATACTATCAATATTTACATATTATATTCAGAGTTCATATGCTACAAAAGAATATACAAAAAGCAGAGAAGCTCGAAAAGAACTAAATTAATATCATTGTCTAGCCTCAAGTTGTTGGTTCATTATCTTTACCTGAAATCATGTAAACCACATAATGAGCATGAAAACCTAGTAAATAACTAAAATCGTTCAACTGAAATCAATACAAGGCAAAAGAGAAGCAGTATATTGTAAATCATATAAAAATTAATATATAGGTTATGTGTATTAATCACTTGTATAAATCAATTATTATATATATCTTTATCATTCAATCATTCTCATCAATCTATCAGTTATATAGTAGTATTAGTATCTGTATTCAATAATAGTATGCAATAACAGTAATCAGTATCTATATTCAATAATCAGTGTCAGTAACTAGTAATCAGTAATAATTAGTATTAGTAATCTGTAATTAGTATTCTATCAGATATTCAAATGAGAGTATCTTAAGGGTATCTTACTCATGTACTTATGACTATCAATTAGTTGCCCCTTATGATTTTCAATCAGTATACTCCATATAACTCCCCTTGAATCAGTGCTGAGGTGCTCCAGTTTAAAAAAGAAATTCAATTTTTTTTAACACATTTCGTATTTTCGGGTTCTTAAACATGGTTCCTCCATTAAGAAACTCTCTTCAAATATGTTTATTCCTAAATCATCTTTCAGGGTTTATTTTTGTTCCATTGATTCTACTTCTTTGATTTACATCAAAGTTACATATACTAACAAAGGGAAGCTTGTTATGGGATTTGCTAAAAAAAGAAATAGACATTTTAGCCAAGACTTATGAGTTTATGTTGGTTGATGAACTTTTCTTTAAGCAATCCAAGATACATAATGTTCAAAATTTATTGGTTGAACTCAATCTTCTTAGGTTTTCTTAATAGTAGCCATTTGACTTTTAAGCAAGTTTTAATGAGTTGAGTAGAAAGTGGCTAGACTTCACAAAATTTTTCTCTCGTCATTCTTATTATCTCTACAAGCTTTCAATATGGATGCTAAATTGGCTCTTAAATTCAACCTTAAATAAGAATCTCATATTGTCCATGCTAGGATTGCTTTTCTTAAGATCTTTGTTCATTTTATTAATTGTAATTTCTTTACTCTCTAGGTATCAATTTAGGCAAGTCATTGCTTGTTTATGACTCATGTATTTAAATTCTCTACAACTAGAGTGTTAATTGAAATCAATTTTAATTAGAACTTTGAAAAAGAATTTTGAATTTATAATGAGGACAATGGCTTTTTCTATGATAATCATTATAATTAAAGTATATGTGAGGATAATACCCTTTTCGCAACTCTTTGGCAAAGAGAAAAGATATTATTGATACAGTGAATGAGACTCTTAATGCCTTTAAAAATAAGCCTTTTGGCTTCTCCTCTATTATATTCTTAATATTTTGATCACTCCACTTTATAATCATCATCTAATATAATTTATTCGAGATGTTCTTATCATGGGCGGATTCACCCTTGGTTCAGGGTGAGCAAATGCCCACCCTCAAAAAAAAAATGAAAGCATAAGATAGAGAGTTTTGGGATTCTGCCCCCTCCCCCCCCTCAAAAATATTTTTTTTCCCCAATATGCCCCCATCTTGCCCGCGCTTGCCCAAAAACAAATAAAAATACTAAAGAAAATCCAAAAATATTCTTACAACAAAAAATTGTTTCGAGGGTGCTGCCCCCTTGGACCCCGACATATCTGTAAAGCATATAATTTTTTGCCCCCCCTGAAAATTAAGGTTGGATCCGCCCCTAGTTCTTATTATTATAATTAGGAGGTATGTGATAGTAGCTAGAATTCTTAACTTTAAGATGGGGTTAATTCATTGACTATAAAAAGTGGCCTTTGATTCTTAAGATTATTTTCTTACTACAAAAATGATCATGAAGACTTTATGTATTTTAGCAGTGATAGAAGGAAAAATTAAATGCTAGTTTATGGGACCTAAAATGTTAATGTCAACCTTCAAAATCAAATGATGTGTTATGACTCTATAATTGGTTTAGTTTGACAATGTGGATAATTTTGGTTTATATTTTTTGAGTATTTGCCCATTTTATTTTCTAATTTTTGGTGACGATCTTTCTAATGATTTTAATTATATGTTCTATGAATATATAATGCCCGTGGCTTTCGCACTTTTCTAGAAGACTACTAGTTAAATAACATATATTTTTTATGATATATATTGCAAATATAATGTTGAAATTATATGATATGTTGATTTGAGAGGGTGCAAGAAAATACTACTCTATAAAAGATAGATAAAAATAAATTAATTAATTTTATAGATGTGATAGAAATTGTTTCATGCTTTCCCATCCTGTTTATAAATGATTATACTAACCTCTTTTATAAGGCGTAACACTTGTTAAATTATAGGTGCCTAATTTGTGCCTTTTAAAGAAAACTAGCAGCACAAGTCAATCTTCACGAAAAGGTCATCATAGGGTTTGAATGAGGGAGGGAGCCTTGGAAAGGCGTCTGATATTTGTAAATATTAGTGGTGGCTGGTGGGTGCTACCGATGGGGTGATGATGATAGTAGGATGGTAGCATTTGCAAGCGACAATGGTGGTCAATGATATTGGTGGCGGTTGATAGCAATACTGGTGGTTGGCCATGGTGATAGCGATATTAGCTAGCAAGCGGCGGGCAATGGTGGCGGTTACCGATCGTACTGGTGGTTCGTGACGGTGGCAACGAGGTGAATGAATGGTGTTAGAGTGGCTGTGTAGATGGCGACAAGTGGGGATAGTGGCAAATATTGCTAGTAGTGTCGGTAATCAAAATTATTTTAAGTGTTCTTACAAACAATTTGATTATTTTTTTTAAATAAAAATAGTTATAATTATAAAATACAAAAAACAAATATTAAAAAAATAAAAAATGCCCCCTAACAATAGTTAATAAAATGCCAAGTTATAATCACATCTTCTAAAACATCTTGCTATTTAATTGTATTTGTGAAAGGATCCATAAGCCAATGGTTAGAGGACAATGTTATTTCTTCAAAGATACTATTTTATATTCAATCCTTTACGATTTATTGCTCACCATAATTAATCATATTTTTCTTAAAATAATAACTATAAGCAATGTCTTGGATTATTTTATTATCACATAGTCATAATTTAAAAAAATATATATTATTTTTGTTAGAAAATATTGGTACATATATCTTCAACCATATCAATGAGTTTTAGTTTAGATGAAGGTTTTGTTTGGGACGGCTTTCTTGATGCTTCTTAAAACAGCTTTTTAATAAAAATATCTTAATTTTTATACTAAAAGCTATTTTAAAAAGTAAGTAAAAAGCCATCCAAACGAAGCCGAAAGCTTCCTAATTTGCAAGACAGAGGTCATAGATTTTAGTATGATTTGCACATTTAAAAAAATAAAATATATATTATAATTTTAAATTATAATAATAAAAAATAAAATGACCAAATATAAATTTTTTTATTATTTCTATTCCCCTCTCCTCATAAGCTACACCAATGGAGTAGTGGGAAAGGAAAGTGACTCGAAGAGAGCACCCGAATCATTCGTCAACTCTTTTTAGTTGGCAGGAATCTCCTAACTCTCCCTCTCCCTCTCTCTCTCTCTCTCTCTCTCTGTGTTTGTCAGAAAAAAAAAGGCATTAAAGTAATAACAGCTTTGATCCAATTGGAAATCACTGGGATATTTCATGGTGATTATTTTATCCTAATTAATTAAGCACCTTTTGGCTTGGACGACAAGCATCGATGCATTGGGATCTTCATTGTCTAATGATTATGTGGCATAATTAGATGCTTAATTGTAATTAATGATTATAGGTCAATTTGTCTTGGTAAGGGAACTGCACTTTTTTGTTGGGTTATATTATGTTTTATTTCATTAGAAAAATGGGAGATTTGGATTAGTTATACACCTCTTGTTAATATTTAATAGGTTGGTTAATTAAGCTTATTTGAGCTGATTTATTGATTGATTTGGATTCATGATACCAATTAATGACTAATAGAATATTAAAATATTTACATGAATTTAAGTTAAATAATTATTTTTAATATGCTAATTTGTTTAGATTTTGTTTGAACTACCTAATGAAAAGTGTAGATGGATGAGACTTGAGTTCTAAATAGTTTGCCTTTTTCCCTTTTTCTTTCTCTTTTTTTTTAACCGAATTTATTCCATAGGAAAAAGGACATACAACCAAAAGTCATAAAAGGCCAAAAGAAAAAAAGATGGCTTACAAAACCACATTAACTAAGAAATGCAAAATAAATTGGAAAGGATAAAAAACCCAAAATGCCTGACTCAGAATCTTCACCCGGTTGCCAAGCTTGGACCATCCATTAGAGAAGAAACAACGAAAAGACCCAAATATGAAAGCCACCCATGAACACATAAGAGCCACCAAGGTTGTCAAAATAAGCCATGGCCATCCAGGGGGGCGTGCAGGAACTCTGCCTCATCATAGTCCGACAAACCATACCTGCCAACCGACAACCAAATTCAAATAGCCAACACCCCATAGTCTAACCAACAATCTAATCGAATGCCAAGACATCCAACCTTATCTTATATTTTTTTTAATTTTTTGTTTTTGATTTTCTGCGACTACGCTTGCCACCACTATGAGAGAAGACTTTGTCAACAATACAACCCACCTGCAAACTATATAATTCATGAAGCTTGTCAATCGGCTCAACCAAACCAAACCACGCCCCCTCATCATTTGAGGAAGCATCCACCCAGTCCGAATGGTCCAGAGAAGTGTCTGTCAACTTGCTAGCTACATGACATTTCATCGCTTCATTAGAAATTAGAGAAATCGATATATCAAAAAAGGGTGCATGCCCAAGCGCACTCACAGGCGTATCCAAAACAGCTAAAGGAGAATCATCTGATGCATTACTCAACTCATTATCCATCACCTTGTTAACTTCACACTAATCCACCGGGAGAGCTAGATGATTCTTAGCAATATGAGGATGATCCAAACCGACACCTTCCACCAAAGAGGCAGTGTTAACCGAGTCAGCAAAATCCCTCGGAGGAACCACAAGGGCCATCTCAGAAACCAAAAGATCATCAGCTCCACGACCCACATTCCCCATAGAGTCAGAATTACATTCCACCACAACATCGACATCACCTCCAGCATTAGAAGAAGCAGTTGGAGTAGCAATAAAGTTAACCAAGCAAGAGTTTGGGCTCACAACGACCATGACACCCTCACTGTTGACACCAGATTCAACGACAACATTGCCACCTATATTATAATTAACCTCATTAATATCACCAGAATCATCAGCCATAATATTATTAGGCGAAACAAAACTAATATTCCTATCGAGACTCCATCCACAGCCACAACAAATCATTAATACCACCAGAAGCGTTCTTAGCAAACGAATCCAAAGTAGCAGTATCATTACCGTTAGCATTCTCATCTAACAAAATAGGATTAGAATTAGAATTAGGAACATGCAAAGGAGTAGAGGACTGGATGTGACGTCCCCCCCCCCCCCCCCTAAGATGACCAATACATTTGCAAGAGCCACAAAATGAAGGAAATTCCTCCATCTGAACCATTTGAATATACCCAAAATTCCTGGGCCCAAGCCAGATTTTGTCCGGATACTTTTTGGTAATGTCCAGTTCAACTAATACACGTGCAAGAGAGGGTCTAGAGCCAATAGATGTGGCATTGTCCACTTTTAAGGGCCTTCCAAATATAGAACCCAAGGCGTGTAGGATCCGCAAAGAAAACAGATGGGGGTCGTAGGTCGGGAAAGGAAATCCATATGGGAATCACTAGTGATTCAACACCGATATCCAAAGAATGAGACCATTTAGTTAATTTCATGAAGCAATTGTACACAAGATAAGATCTATGGAAAAATACTTTGCTATAATCAAAATCATTCGTTAACTTAATCAATACATGCGATGGATCAAGAACAGTAACAAAGAAATTGACGGTAAGCTTCAGATTGAAAAAAAACCTTCGAATTGCCTCCAAAGTCAGTCGGCGAGAAGGGAAAAATCCAACCAAAGCATATTGAAACGGAACAGCAAGAGCTAAAATTTCTTCTTTCAAGATCCACAAGAAGGGTAAACCATGGAAGGAAGACCGTCAGAGCTCAGGGAAACCACCATTAGTATGGGAACCAGCAAGGGCATCAACGAAAGACCTCGATTTCATGGATTTATTCAAAAAATCGGGATCACAAAGTCCCTTTATCGCCATTCTGGCCGCGAATGACCAGAGGAGGAAGAAACGAAGAAGCCAAACCGTAAAAGGATGATAAAAAACCACACCACAAATAACTAAGAGGAAGAGAGCTTCCTTTAAATCCCAGAAACGATAGGAGGAACCCTAGCAGAGCTCCAGAGCCACCAAAGTTTTGAGTCCTGAGGATTCTATTAGAATGAGTTTGCCTTCTTTCCCTCAAGCTTGTTTAAGAAGCCATTAGGTTGGAGGAATTTTGAGTGTATTGCACTTTAAGCTTAAAAGATTTTGACATTTTAAATATTTAATTAATCGAAAGATAAATTTGTTTGAAATTCATATTGCGTTTAATTTTGATGTATTAAAAAAATCAGATGATTGTAGAATGCCTGCAGTATTGATGTCTCTGGTTAGAGATAGAGAGCAGAACGTTATGACATTGTATGTGGCAGTGTCACAGTGCTACATAGTGGACTCAGAGATAGAGAGGTGCATCACGGCACTCCAGACCTCAACGTTGTGAGTCGGCTGAGCAGTTTTCTTTCCTTTTTTTTTCTTGTTTCACATGAAAGGTTGCATCCTTTTATATACTGAAAACATCTCTTTGTCTATTCTGTGCGTAGAATGTGTGTGACGTGAAGAGAGACAATGAGTGTGAGAGAAGAGAGATCTATACAATTTTTCAAATTTTTATATTAAATTTCAAGGTATTGTGTGGCTCCCTGATTTTTTTTCCGATTTTGAGTTTTTCAATCTAATCTACTCTGTTTTCGTTATTTTTTTGTCTTGTATGTTTTGTTGTGTGGTTTACTTCCCAACATCATGTTATTTATTCCAATAAGCTTTAAAATTATGTGGAACCTCACTTAGCTGTGCACTAACTTAAAAAAAGAAAAAGAAAACAGTAAAATATGTACTTATGTTTAACAAAGTTGGGACTGAGCTAACGGCTCACCTATCTATAATTACTTTGCCTGGTGAATCTTGAGCTAACTAAATGCAAAGATATATAGTTCAGACTTCAGAAATCTTGGCAACACCAATTAAAGAATCAGTAAAATTTATGAACATAAAAGCTGGAACAAATTTTACTATGAAACAAAGGGAAGGGAACACATAATAAATTGGTGAAACCTAGCCATTGCTTTATGCCTGTCCTCTCTCATCATTTTTCTCTGAGATCTCCTTGGAAAGGTTCACCTCTCTTGAGCTCACTGTCATTCTGTAATTATTCAAGTCACGAGATCTCATTGAAGAAGAGAACAATAATGATCTAACTTGATTGGTGAGCTTAATGCTTTATCAAGTTGAAGATTGCAAGGTGGAAAAACAATAATTAAGATTTTTATTGAAGATATTAAAGTTTTTTTATGATTAAAATAATTTTTAGTATCACACAAAATAATAATAATAATAATAATAAATCCCATTTTTGTATTTTACTCTTTTTTTATTTTGATATTTCTTTTTTATTTTTGGGTCACATATTATTTTTGGGTGATCAACTTCTCAATACATCATATTTTTCTCAGTCTTCCTATTTGAGTTACTATAGTCAACTTGCATTTTGTTATAGCTCCAAGCTTGACTTTTGTAATATGTTTAAACAATTAAGCTCGATTTATACTCCGTTTGGGATAGCTTTTGATCATAATTTTTTTTGTTATTTTTAAGAAATTTTTACATTAAAAACATCATTCGGGACAGTTTTTTAATGCTTTATAAAATAATGTTTTTGTTAAAATTTTTTTTTAATTAAAAATTTTTGTACTAAAAAATTATTTTAGAAAGCAATGAGAAAGCTATCCCAAATGAAGCCTTAGAGTTCGTTTGTGACAATCTTCTTATTATTTTTTAAAATAAATTTTTAGTATAAAAATTTCTAATTTAAAAAAATTTATATTAAAAAACTGTTTTAAAAAGTAATTAAAAAATGTCCCAAATATAATCTTAACTTTTATTTTCTTAGCTAAGTTCTCTTTCTGTATTTCCTCTCTCTCCACTCACTTAAATTCTAGCCAACAAAATCTTTTTTAAACTAAATAAGTATTCCTCTATAAAAAAAAACTACCATAAATCCTGTCACTCTAAAATCAATTTTAAATTACATCAACAAAATGATTTTAATTATCTTAATCTCCTCTGTGGAGACTGCACAATCTCTATAATTTCATCAGCATCAAAAAAGTATACTAATAAAAAATAACTTATTCACTAAGATGGATTAATTTTATATAATATTTCAACTAAAAATAGTATCACCTCATTACAATTAAAGGCCTAGAGATGTAATAGGCTCCCTACTTGTTCCTAGGATGCCCAACAAGCTTCATGAAAACTAAAGTTCTAAGTAGTTAACTACTAAACCAACATAGACTGGCCAACTAAACTCCACTAAGGCTCAAGGAGACATGGGCATGTGCAATCCAACATCTCAATTATATGGATGCCAAGGGTTGGGGAGAACAAGCCTTGCCCCACTAGTATCATAGTATGGAAGAGATTAAAGCTTCGTTTATCATAACTTTTTTACTATTTTCTAAAGCAATTTTTTAGTACAAGAAATTATTGAACTGAAAAATTACTTTAAAAAATAGTAAGAAAGCTGTCTCAAATGAAGCCTAAGGCTTTGTTTGAGATAGTTTTATTACTGTTTTATAAAGCTTTTGTCGAGAAAATAACGTTTTAAAATTACTGGAAAAAATAGATTTCTAGTATAAATTTTTTTTGAAAGCAATGAAAAAGAAGTTGTCAAACAGAAATTATGATGGTAATTTGAAAGCAAAGCAGTAAGAAAGCTATCACAAACGAAACCTTACGGTGATTTGAGTCATGAAAATATATTTTTTATAAACATAGCTGTAAGCTTATGCATACTAACTCAATTTAGTTTCATATTGTCACTATCTTTATGAACTAAATGTTTTTTTTTTTAATAGAATTTTGTGATCTCATGAGTTTAATTAGTCATAATGAGAAAATTTTCTATTCTATTTTAAGCATGCATTTTTAAGTGGCCTATTATATATATGAAAAACTCATTAATAGAATAGATGGAGGGTTTATATCATACTGATTAGATAACTAAGAAATGTATTTCTTATTCCTAATTTAATATTGCTGCTTTTGTACCATAATTAGGTTGATTATTAACATTTTGATTTTGCCACTTAATGAAATGAAATTTAGAAAAGGACAACAAAAGTTTTATAGTCCCTGCTTAAAAAATTAACAAAAGTAAACTTAGGCTTTGTTGCCGGCTCAAATATACGCAGCGATAGAATTTAGAAAATTTTTGTCTTAGCGTTGCACAGATATTCGGCACACAAACAGAAAATAAAAGAACACCAGTATTTGTACGTGGAAAATCCTAGAAAGGGAAAAAACCATGGGGCCACGCCCAATTGAAAGAATTTCACTAGTGTTTGCTCGGGTTACACGTAGCCGACTCGTCCGCAAAATTCAGAACGATCAGATTACAATAATCAACTCTTTGGTTGAACTTCAATTATACTGGATGTCAGAAATCCGGCGATACTTGGTGGCCAGTAAGAAATCCGGCGTTACTTGAAACTTTGACGTCCCTTGAAAAATTGGATAGAATTCCGGCGTCCCTTGGAAGTTGGACAGAATTTTGATGTCAGTTGGAAGTAAGGTGGAACTCCGGCGGTGGTCAAGAAGGAGTTTCTTTCTTCCCTCCTATTCCTCTCTTCTTCTTCTCTTCTCTTGCTTCGGTCCCCTCTTAAGAGAAATGATGGGCTATTTATAGTTTTTTGTGGATGTCATGATCCATAAATAGAAGAAGGATCAAGGGTAAATATGGAGTGATTTGAATGGACGGCCGATATTGATCCCCTTGATCGCGAACCGTTTAATGGCCATTTGAATGCCTTAATGATATCGGATTTTAGTGAACTTATGCTCCTTGGATTCGCCTCGTCGAGCCGCTCGATTCGACTATAAGCATGTCCTGTTTGGAAACCGTTTGGTAATCCAAATTATGGATTGAACCTTCCAAATGTACTTCGGGTCTTTGATTTGGACCCTTTTGGGCTCAGATCGAGTGCAATTTGGTGTCGTTGGGTTCCCATTTTCAAGACGTTCAGCTCGACTACAAGTTTGCTGGAATCGGAGTTTAAATGATCCCGGATTTAATTTTTGAAGCTTTCAACTTGCTTTTGCCTTGAGATTCGTGCCCGATCAAGATAATTTTTTGATGATATATCAGGTGCCCCCCTATTTTTGGACATCGAAGCTCCAGGAGTCCAAAAAATACTGGTCTCGATATTTTACAATGGTCGAATCACAAAAAATTGCTTTCAGAAAGTTATAAGTTTTCTCAAACTTAATCATAGAGGCCCCGTTGAGCTCCGAAAGTGTTATTTCTGGCTTTTGCAGAATACTTTTCAGTGGTAGATTTGTGTAAACCCCAATTGAATGGGCTTGAAAGTAAGGGCGTAGTTTTCTGGCAGAATAAACTAACGCCAATGCTACCTTATCTGCTAAAGGATAACATCCCTCCGTTTCAGATAAAATTTTACTGACATAATAGATAGGACGTTGTACAACATTTTCTACTCGAATCAAGACCAAACTAATGGTTTGGATAGAAACAACTATATATAAATATAATCTCTCTCCCGGTGTTAGTTTAGAAAAAAGTGGCAGGGATGCCAAATACTTTCATAATTGTTCAAAGGCTTCTTGGCATTCATCTGTCCATTGGAACCCACAGCTACGAGCGCCTCTAAGTATCTTGAAAAAGGGTATATATTTGTCTCCTGAACATGCTAGGAAACGAGATAATGCTGCAATTCTCCCATTTAGTCTTTGGACCTCCTTGATATTCTTCGGTGGCACCATATTCCTCAGTGCCTTAATCTTTTCTGGATTAGCCTCAATTCCTCTATGGGTTACCATAAACCCCAAAAATTTTCCAGCATCGACTCTAAAAGCGCATTTAGCAAGGTTGAGTCACATATTGTAATGTCTTAATAAGTAGAAACACTATTCCAAGTTAGAGATATGTTGAGATTTTTCAAGACTTTTAATCAACATATCATCCACGTATACTTCTATATTACGTCCGATAAGGTTTTTGAAAACCTTATTCATGAGGCGCTGATAAGTTGCTCCAGCATTTTTTAGCCCGAAGGGCATCACCCGATAACAGTACAACCCTTTGTCTATTTGAAAAGCTGTCGCTTCTTCATCAGCATGATTCATTTTTATTTGATTATAGCCAGAGTAGGCGTCCATAAAGCTCAACATCTGATGATCAGAGGTGGTATCAACTAATTGGTCAATGCGGGAAAGTGAAAAGCTATCTTTTGGGCAGGCTTTATTAAGATATGTATAATCTATACACATTCTCCAAGCTCCACTCCCCTTCCGAACCATGACAACATTAGCTAACCAAGTAGGATAGTGCACCTCTCGTATAAATCCGGCTTCCAAAAGTTTATCCAATTCTTGCTTGATCGCTTGTTAACGATCTGATGCAAAGTTTCGTTTCTTCTGGATAATCGGTTTGCACGTCGAATTGACTTTGAGGGAATGTACGATCACCTCGAGGTCAATTTCGGGCATATCTGTCGGACTCCATGCAAAAATATCCTGATTTTCTCATAGAAAATCTGTGAAGTTTTTCTTCTCATTGTCTGAGAGAAGTGATCCAATCTGTACTGTCCTTGAAGGATATTCTTCAGATATAGATATAGTAGTAAGATCTTCTACAGGGGAAGCTCTCTGAGGGATATCTTCACTCCTTATATCAAAGTCCTCGATGCTTAGGGTAACAGTTGGACGTGGCATAACCTACCTAAGATATCAGGTTTATGCTATTTGTTGATCTCCGCATACTACATTGACTCCCACCGGGGTATGGAACTTCAGCTTGAGATGAGGGATAGAGGCGACGATCCCAAAAATTGACTGGAGCGGGCTTCCAAATATAGCGTTGTAAGCCGATTCTGACTTTACCACAATAAATTGAATGGAGTGTGTAGTCTATCGAGGAAATTCTCCAAGTACAACTGAGAGATTGATTATCCCTTCTGCTCGTACAGGTCGATTATCAAATTCATATAAAGGACCTGCAGTAGGTTAAAGCTTTTCTCTTGAGAGACCCATGTGAAGAAAAGTAGAGTAGAACAGGACATTTATGGAGCTTCCGTTGTACACAAAAATTCTTTTGACATTGTAACACGGGTCACCTATGCCCGTGTTAATAACAAGCGGATCTTGATGAGGGATTTTTACTCCCTCCAGATCAGAATCATCAAATGTGACGGAATGATCGATACGAGCCTTTTATGGAATTAGGTTTTCATCTACAGCCAAAAAGACTTGATCGGATAGTAAGGGGCCTCCAGCGATTGTTTTAATTTTACCAACCATTATCTGGTTATTCAAAAGTTATCTCTGTTGTTGATTTTGCCCCCCAGTGGAGCGAGCTTCTTCTTGAGTAGGTGGATTCTCAATAAATTGTCGAAGATAATCTTGACGGATAAGTCTTTTAATTTCATCCTTAAGTTGCCTGCAGGCTTCAGTAGTGTGGCCACGACTATGATGAAAATGGCAATACTGATTCTAATTTCCTGTATTCGGCTTTAAAGGATGCGGCCATTTCACTTTATCTTGATTTTGAACTGTCATTAATACATATGCTCGAGATGTGTTGAGCGGAGTGTACTCTTTCTCCTGTCGAGGTTCTCGTCGTGGCAATGGAGGCCTAAGGGATGGATTATTCTTCCCTTGCTTTTTACATTGTGAGGATGAATTATCCATCCCAGGTGCTCCATTGTGCTTCCTGTTGGTTTGCTCAAACTGCTTTTTATGAGCATTTATAGCCTCATCTGCAGATATTTATGCCTCCACACAATGAATCAGATCGGCATATGAATGAACAGTGTCGCACATGAGTGCCGAATAGAAGGGGCCAGGATGAAGACCTCCAAGAAAGACCCCTTTGAGCAATTTTGGGTCTACTCCTGGAATCTATCGAGCCTCGGTGAAAAACTGCTAAAAATATTCCTTTAACGATTCTCTCTCATTTTAACGAATCCCAGAGAGGTGAGAAGAATCCTTAGCAATTCTTCGATTGGCTACAAACTGTTCAACAAATGCTTTAGCCAATTGACGAATGAGGTGATCGTTCCGGATGGAAGCGAATAGAACCATGTACGCTCCTGTCCTTTGAGTGTAGCAGAAAAAACCTGACATAGGAGGGCATCCGAAGCTCGTTGGATATGCATGATCATTCGATAATGATCGATATGCTCATATGGGTCGGGTGTCCCGTCGTAGGACTCGATGCTTGATAGTTTGAATCCAATCGAAATGGGGTGCTGAAAAATGGCTTCTGTTAGAGGTAATGACTCCTGAAAGCTCCGCTGTCGAAGAGTTTGCCTCGTATCTCCTCCGGGGAACTCTTCCCTCACTAATTTCCACAGTTCATGATGTAGGACGTTACGAGGGAGCTCAGCAACGTGCGGTTGGTCTACCTCGTCAGGGAGGTCCAAAGGAATGTGAGGTTGCTGACCTGTATGCGAAGGATGAGTAGAACTTGCTGTGTCAGCCAGTTCATTATCTTGATGTGATGGAGGGTGTCTTCTTGGTGGTGGAGGAGGAATTTCTGCTTGTAGATGTTCGATTTGAACATCTTCAGCTAGTGGTGGATCTCAAGGGAGAAGAATATCCTCCCGTTGTGCTAATGCTGGTTGACGATTCGCTCGTAGGAGCTGAAGGATCTCGTTCTAAGATTCTGCCATCATTCAGATTCACTCCTCCAAAGAAGGTCCTGAGGTTCCTTCTCCAGCAATGTGTTACCCCCCAGGATAAAAGGAGGCAGAAACTTGATGTCCATGATTTATAGACTGATTTTTGGATTGATGAGAGTGGGAGCGGGAGGCTCCTATGAGGCGATTGCTATGCCTATTGGTCATCAAAATAATATTTAGAAGTGTGGGATAGTGTTTCTCATAGACTGAGCCAAACTGTTGCAGGCTCGAATATACGCGGCGATAGAATTTAGAAAATTTCCGTCTTAGTGTTGCACGGATATTCGACACACAAACAGAAAATAAAAGAACACCAGTATTTGTACGTGGAAAACCCTGGAAAGGAAAAAAACCACAGGGCCACGCCCAATTGAAAGAATTTCACTAGTGTTTGCTCAGGTTACACGTAGCTGACTCATCCGCAAAATTCAGAATGATCAGATTACAATAATCAGCTCTTTAGTTGAACTTCAACTACACTGGATGTCAGAAATCCGGCGACACTTGGTGGCCAGTAAAAAATCTGGCGTTACTTGAAACTTCGGCGTCCCTTAGAAAATTGAACAGAATTCCGGCGTCCCTTGGAAGTCGGACAGAATTCTGGTGTCACTTGGAAGTCAGGCGGAACTCCGACGGTGGTCGAGGAGGAGTTTATTTCTTCCCTCCTATTCCTCTCTTCTTCTTCTTCTCTTCTTCTTCTCTTCTCTTGCTTCGGTCCCCTCTTAAGAGAAATAAGGGGCTATTTATAGTTTTTTGTGGATGGCATGATCCGTAAATAGAAGAAGGATTAAGGGTAAATGTGGAGTGATTTGAATGGACGGCCGATATTGATCCCCTTGATCGCAAACCATTTAATGGCCATTTGAATGCCTTAATGATATCGGATTTTAGTGATCTTGGGCTCGTTGGATTTGTCTCGTCGAGCCACTCGATTAGATTATAAGCATGTCCTGTTTGGAAACCATTTGGTAATCCAAATTATGGATTGAACCTTCCAAATGCGCTTCGGGTCTTTGATTTGGACCCTTTTGGGCTCAGATCGAGTGTAATTTGGTGTCGTTGGGTTCGTATTTTCAAGACGTTCAGTTCGACTATAAGTTTGCTGGAATCGGAGTTCAAATGATCCCGGATTTAATTTTTAAAGCTTTCAACTTGCTTTTGCCTCAAGATTCGTGCCCGATCAAGATAATTTTTTGATGATATATCAGGCTTCATTTTGGACAACTTTCTTATTACTTTCTAAAGCAAAATTTTAATACAAAAATTTTTATCTCAAGAAAATTATATATAAAAAGCAGTAAGAAAGCGGTCCCAAATCAATCCATAGTTTTAATTTTTACCATATAATAATTTTTTTAAGGTGATTGGATTGATCTTAAAATGATGGAGAACCATGGTATTTATAATTTCATAGAATTCAATTATAAGCTTATTATACTAATTTATTTATTAAAAAATAATTAAAAATCAGTAATAAGTTTATTCTAAATTTAGCTTAGAATAAATTTGAATTAAAAAAAAGGTCAAGTCAAGTTCGAATCAAATTTGAATTGAGTTGACTCTGAATCAGATCAAATTTTGTATGAATTTCTCTCACACACACATTGCATAAATATTGCTCTCGATGGTGGCAATTGTGCTGGTCAAGCTGGTCAAGCTCAAATCAATCTATTTAGACCCCTCAAACCTCAGCCACTTACACATTATCAGTGTGACACATACATGTGATGGAGGAAGAAGAAGTCCTATCAATACTCAAATATGTCTGAATATGACCGAATTTCATGCCATTGAAATCAATGAAATAAATGTATGAGTCAATTTTGTAAGATATTCTATCAAATCATTTCACAAAACAGATATTTTCTCCATGTGAACATTCATGTAATTAGTATGATTCCAATAAACAATTAATATATATTTAGTTTGTCTGGAAGTTTCCCTATGAATAATTCCAAAACTGGTTATGTGGACGATTTATGATAGCTTATTATTACGTTTTTAAGATATCAATCGTAGTTTCTGTTTGATCATTATTTCTTTTACTATTTTAAAGAAATTTTTATATTTGAAAGTTGCTTTTTACAGTAGCTTTTTAAAAAAATTATTTTCTCCACAGTAACTTTACAATCATCTTTACAAAATACTATAGTAGTCCCACACAAACCCCAAGTCAACATCAAATATTACTCGCTTATTATGAGCTTCCCTCATGAACAAGTAATTGCTTCTTAGACAACAAATTTAGGGCTGAAATTTTGGTGCAATTATATTCACTTAAGGCAAATGGGCCAACCCTAGCCGTGTTTCTAAAAATTAATTGCAAGTCCCGACGAAGATACATCTAAAGTGCTCGAAGTTCAACCCACTCAACACATTGAAAGAGCAAATCGTGCATAATGATAGAAGCAGTAAACAAGTCACGAAATTCAGCTTGATCAAACTTATCATCAGACGTAGACATTGAATATTCATTGTTGCTTTGTAATAAAGATGATTGTAAAGCTATTACTTTATATTACACTTCTCCTTAATGAATAATTTTTTGCAATCATTTCTAGCCGTGTTTCTAGAAATTAATTGCAAGTCCCGACGAAGATACAACAAAAGTGCTCGAAGTCCAACCCACTCAACACATTGAAAGGACAAATCGTGCATAATGATAAAAGCAGTAAACAAGTCACGGAATTCAACTTGATCAAATTTATCATCAGACATAGACATTGAAGATTCATTGTTGCTTTGTAAGATCAACTGTCCTATATCACGCATACTTCTTTTCTTACAATTTTTGAGGTGGCGTCTAAGATTACCAGTTCCATTTTTGCTATCATATAAATAAGTACTGCCACATTTCTTACATTTATAATTTTGTTTTCCATCTTTCGTATTAGGCAACATCTCATAATGGCCCCAAACAACTGAGGTCATCCTTCGCCATTTCTTAGTAATTGTCCCCTCATTACATGGCTCGTTAGAGGGCTCTACAGCATTTTCACAAGTTCGGACTTCTTCATTTTCATCAAAAAAAAAATTCTCAGGAATGGTATTAGAATCCTCCATCTAACATAAACATTATAATATATTACAATGTTAATTCCAACCTATTTGTTAAATTTCTTGTTTAAAAAATACACATAACACATTGAGACTTTAACTCATTAAATTCTTCGCCAAATGCCAAAAAACAACTTCTCCAATATAACATGTATGACATAACATGTATAATTCAAAAAACATAATTAACGTCATAAATTTACAAAAAAACCAATAATTTACATGAACAGCAACTCAGCATAATAGCTAGGAGTGTCAATAATTTACACAATACAATCTCTAATAACAACATATTCCTCTCCATAAATCCCAGAAAAACATTCGGATCACTCAGCAACAGAAGTTAGTAAAAGGATTAATTAGAAAAATCACTCTCAAACCAGATTTAACTGAACAACACCTCATTCATTTTTCGGACAAAAACAACCCCAAAGCAGAAAGCATGCCAAACTTTTCTAGATTTTCAAAAAAATTGAGATAATATTCGAGATAACAGCAAGTCAGCAAGACAACAATAAATCAGACAAATCCTAAACCCAAAAATTTTCTTGTAGAACTTCATAATAATTTAATCAAACAGCAAAACAGCAAGACAACCCTATACTCTACTCACAGATCAAGCTTCTAAAAGGAGAAAATAGGAAAAAGATAAGAGATATAAATAGTGAGTGATGTAAGTGTTCATGTTGAGCCAAATGAGATGTACACGATGAACACCACGGACCAACAATATGCCAGAGAAGGAGAGGAAACCGTTGAAAGAGCCAGAGATCTGAGGAGATCCGAATAGAAGAAATGGAAACCCTAGACGAAGCAGCAAAGGAGAGGAGAGGATGAAGCGGACGCGAAATGAATGCGGAGCCCTAATTTAATCCACTGCGTCGTGTGAAATGAAAATCTGCGGGCCGAAACGGGTAAGCTATCAGGTTGTCGGGTTAACCCGGACCTGACCCAAAATTTAAACCAGGTCATTTTACTGAACTCAAACCTGACCCGTTTTGAAATCGGGTCGTGTCAGACCCGAAATTTTCGGGACTTGTCAGACCCAAAATTTTCAGGTCGGGTTCGAGTCAGGTTTTCGTGTCGTGTCAATTATTTACACCCCTACCCATTTGGTTGTTTGAAATAAAAAAAATGTGAAATTTGTAAAATCTATTATTTAGTTGAATATAATTATATATTAATATTGATTTTTTTTTCTCAAAATTAAATTAAATATCATGCATTTATTTTCATGCATTAAAGAAGTGAATTTTTTTTTCAAATATGCTTTTTTTCTTATCTACTAGCTGCCAAATGAGCCGACCATGATCCCTAAGCACTTTAAGATTTATTTATGATTTATATTAAAGTTATTGAATGGAGCATCACAGTTCCTTCTAATCTCACCCCCTAAGTTACTCTTGGACATATTATTATTTATAATATCATGTTAGGTTAGGGTTTCAGATTCATGAATCCATACTATTATTGTCAATTTGTCCTGTATTTCAAAACATTATAGCTTAGATTTAATATCCATATAATTATGTTATAAAACTTAATTGATCGAGTCCGAGTCATTCAGGTTGTCAACGGGTCAAGTGCAGATTTATTTTTTTGGCCCATTTATTAAATGTGTTAGTTTTAGGTTGGCTGGATTCGGCTCTGATTCGAACTCAACTCGTAACATATTCTAACACTCTGCACACATCAAGAATGGAGCTGATATGTAATCCACCTCAAGTAAATGAGAGAAGATATTCAATATATATATTCATTTTTTTTACCATTTGATGTATATAAATGTGTATGTCAAATTTGTGATACATATCATGAAAATCTTTTCTCAGAAGATTTGAATGATATCTACTCATAGAAAGAAAAGAAAGATGCATTTTATCCCCCAAACAAATTTAATCATCAAAGGAAAAGTTCTGCCACAACCATAAAATCAGAACTTATCATTTATAATGAAAGATGGGAGCATTATTTCTCATGAACTACCTTTTTGCCACCAAATGACTCCATATCATTTATTCAATAAATACATCAAATCTTTATTCATCATTGGAAGATATGGTATGAACTATGAAGGTGTCAAATTCAATCATATTAGTTGCAATATGTACTCAACATTAAAGAAAAACTGTTTGTACAATATTTTGGTACATATATCAAACTATATAGAGTTGTTTTATTTGAACTACTTAAAAGAATATTGTAGATGAATAGCAGTTAATATAGTCATAGTGTTGTACAAAGTTGATTGTGAAGTTGTTGTGGGGAAAGCAACTTAGGCTTCGTTTGAGACGATTTTTTACTGCTTTTTAAAGCATCCTTAAATTACAAAAATTAAATTTTTTAACTAAAAAATTGTTTTAAAAAGCAGCAAGAAAGTCGTCTCAAACGAAGCCTTAGATGCTATGGTTATGAAAAATAGCTTTTCATCATAATTTTTTTGAAAAATATTGAAAAAGTAATAAGAAAGCAAGAGGCAAACAAAATTGTAGTTGCTGTCTGAAAACAAAGTAGCCGAAAAAATGTCTCTAACTTATCCTAAATAAATAGAGAAGTTAAAAAAAGACATGAAGAATGACATTTTTTAGTGATAATTAGCAAAGTGAAGTGTGTAAAAAATTTGTAATAAAATTAAATAAATATATTATTCTTCTCAAATAATATAGGGTAATATATATATATATATATATATATATATATATATATATATATATATATATATATCATATATTTTATTTTATGTTAAACATGAATATAAAAAATTTAAAATAAAAAACATAGGTGATCTCATAGGGCCCCTTATTCAATTTGATTAAGGAACTTTATCTAGTTGACTCAAGTCGATTAAGAATCTAACTTCAAATTTATTTGAAAGAAGTTTGACGCATTAGTTAGTTGCTAAGTATTTTAATTTAGGGCCTATTTGAGACAGTTTTCTAGTTGTTTTGCTTTTCAGACAACAACTATAATTTCTTTTGAGTATTCTTTTTTTATTGCTTTCTCAGTGCATTCATAAATTTCTCCAGTAAAAAGATCCTTTTTCTGCAATAATAATAAAAAAATTATTTTCTTTACAATAACTTCACAATCAACTTTATAAAACTCTGCCGCCGTCACAAAGACAGCCTCAAACTCATCTTCAGCTAAATTTACATTTACCTTGCAAAGCCATCGACTGGAGAAGTTATTGGACTCTATGGACTATAACGTGCTAGTATGTAAGTTATTTTGCTATCATTTGAGTAGGGGCTAAGTTATGCTTATTTGTGAGTCCGGTTAGGCTTGGTTCGATTTGTAGCTTCTAAGGATTCTGATGCAGAGCATTTTAGCATAATGGCACAACTTATCCTATAAGCTTCCCACTCGTATTAGTATATTTCTGTTAGGCATATCTTTTCTCTTATAATAGTACTGTTCTACTTTTTATATAGGGGTGTCAATTATTGACACGACCCGACAACCCGATCGGAACCCGACTTAAAAAATCTGAGTTAGGATAAACCTGTTTAACAAATGAGTTGAGTTCGGGTTTCAATTTTTGATCCGTTTAAAAAATGGGTCGGGTTGGGTCGGGTCCGGGTCAACCGGGTAACCTGAAATTGACCCAGCTACCAACCCGCCTGGCGTAGCTGCATCCGCTAAACGCCTGATTCGTGGGACCGCGTTGGCACTCCGTTTTCTGCACCGGAGCAGCATCACCGGATCCGCGTTGGCACTCCGCACTAGCCCTCACGTCGAACAACGGTTCGCTAGTTCCGCACCGGTCTTGCCCTAGCCCATGCGTCGAACCCGGAGCTGCATCGCCTGACAAGCAGGCACGTCGCAGGCCCGCAAGCAACAAGCCGCATCGCCCACTCGTCGGTCTCGCCCCGGCCTCGCGTTAGGCACGCCGCAAAGCTCGCGCAGCTCTCACCCTCGCTCCGCTAGAACCGCGCCCGAATCCAGTTCTCCTGATCTATGTTTCCGGGTTCGTGGGTTGGGTCAAGTCAACCCGATAACCCGCACGGGTTGGATCCGGGTTGGAAATCTTCACCCGTTTAACTAACCGGGTCGGGTTGACTGTTTACACCCGGGTCAACTCGGGTTGGACCCAAACCTGACCCGTTGACCCGAATTGACACCCCTACTTTTATATAGGGGAAGATAACAGAGAAAGAAACTGAGATAAATAAAATTTGGTTTTCCAGCTTCACGTTTCTTCCTTTGGTTCCCTGTTGTTGGCTCTTACAGGTTGCATCAGCTTCCTCTGAGATAGCTTTTTTTCTATTTTAAAAGTATTTTTTAGTACAAAAATTTTTAGAATTAGAAATTATTTTACTAGAAAGCAATAAAAAAGCTATCCAAAACAAGCCTTAAGTCTAATTTGATAAACTAGTGAGTTAAATTTGAGTTAAACTAACCTGGAGTGATTAACACCAAAGCAACAATTTAGATGAAATAAGAGGAGATTTTGAGAACAAATGTCCTTAAATCTTTGCTCACTTTGCCTAGTGTTGTTTCCTAATGCTATACTGCAAATATGATTGCTAGGAGTTTAAGAAGTTGAAATGTAGTGGTAGCTTTAGGACTTTAAATATCTAAGAGAAGTATGCTACTTTGTGTTAAAATTAATGAGTTATATCTAATTTGATTCCTTAAAATATAATGGGCCTATATGATTATCAAATTAGAATACATGAATTTATTAGTATATTTTTTGGACAAATTAATTTTAATGTCCCTTTTGAATCAATGTCCTGTAATTTTAAAGGATGTTTGATGAAATCTAACCTAAAAGGGCTAGATTCATTTGCTAGATATGCCATAAAATCAGAGGTATAACCTGACTCTCTATTGAGGGTGGACAAAATAGAGTTGTAAAATATAAAATATTACATATGAAATAGGAAGAATGATTTTTTTTTAAAGTTTGGGTAATTGTATTTATTGAAAATAGACAAAATATATCAATTAAATTTTATTTTTATAAATATATCAATTAAATTTGAAATGAAAAAAATTTTGGGTAACTAAATTACGTGCCAAATTTATCACATATTTCAGAAGTAATTTATTATGCTAATTATAAATAAATAGTTTAATAATTTTATCATATATTTTATTACATTTATCTTCATTATTTTTAAATTTATTTAAAAATTAATACATAAGCAATCCTAATAAAAATTTAATCAGAATATTTTGATATAAATTTCTTTCATTTGTAATAGGTCAAATTTTATAAACAAGCGTGATAAAAGTCAAAATTAATAAAAAGAGCATCGATTAAAAATAATTTAAATATGAGCAAATACGTTATATTAAATAACGCATTCTAAAATGCACCAAATAATTTAGCGGAGCAGCGGGGAGAGAGAGAGGGAGGGAGAGGGGAGGGGGGAGAGGATAATCAAATACTTAAATTAATATTTTAACTATGTTGAAATATTTATATAGTTTAAAAAATACAATATTCAATATTTATTATTAAAATGCATATATTTAATAATTTAAACTAAATATATATAAAATTTTATAGGTTTTAGTTAAAAATAATAATTTATTAAAAAAATTAATTAATTATTTAATTTATATTATATTTATTTTAAAACCTAATATTATTATATATTTAATAAATTAATAATTTATATTCAATAATAATAATAATAATATAATTAGTAATTATCTTATTGAATAAAAATATTAATTATTTTATTCAATATTTTAGTTTTAAACGAATTGATTTTTGGTGGTTAAATTGAATTAAAAAATGCTTATTATTTTATTTAATATTTTATCATATACTTAAAAATATGCCTTTTAAAAAATTATGTTTAATTTTCTTAATAATTTTTTAATATCAAAATAAATTTATATTTTTATGAATATTTTTTTACACATAACTTTCAATCTATATTTAACATATTAATTGGATGACAAAATAATTTTGGAGTGAGATAGCATAATTATATTTAAACAATAAAATTTATGTAATATTATTAAATATCTAAAAAATAAATTTTAAAAAGAAAAAATGAGTTGAATAAATAAATATTTAAAAATAAGTTAAAATAATAGTTAATTATCTTAAAATCTATTAAAATACTAATTTAAATATTTAATTATAATTTAAAATATTAATTAAAATATATAAAAAATATTTAATTCTCTCTCTTTGCCGTGATCTCTCTCCCCTCCACACACTCTCTCTCCGCTGCCTCCCTCTCTCTCTCCCCTCTCTCTCTTTTCACGTTTGAGTGCAACACGCCAACTTAAATGGCGTTTTTTTAGTCCGCCAAATTATTTGATATATTTTAGAATGCACTATTTAATATAACGTATTTATTTTTATTTAAATTATTTTTAATAGATACTCCTTTTAATAATTTTAATTTTTATCACGCTTCTGTATAAAATTTGGCCTTCTTTTCATTAGTCAAACTTATTGATCGGTTTTTTTGAAGGAACATAATTTTTGTCTTTGATTTTATTATTATTAAATGCTTCCTTCTATTTTGCGTTCGTCAACACCCGTACGGGTCCAATTTCAGACGCAGGACCGCCACGGCGAGCTTCCATCTTACTTCCAGGTGTCGCTTCGGAAGCTCTTCGGCAGGGTACAACGTAACGCCGGCCATGGACCTCTTCTCCGCGTTTATGTATCCTGAAAACGGTATCTCCACCGCTCGCTTTCTCTTCATCAACGATTGGCTCTCAGGGGTTTGTCTTGTTCCCTTACACAGACTGAGCCCTTATGTGTCCTGAAAACGGTATCTCCACCGCTCGGTTTCTCTTCATCAACGATTGGCTCTCAGGTGTTTTGTCTTTTTCCCTTACACAGACTGACATAAGGAACAACTGAAGAAAAAGAAGGAAATAGAGGGACAAGCAACAACGATCACTGGTCTAGTAGGCCCTTGGGAGCAAAGCTCGATCGTCACCGGAGAAAGTTACCGGGCTAAACTGTGAGGGAAAGACTATGGAATCCGTTATTGGGCTTCTCAGGGTCCGAATCATAAGAGGGGTCAACCTTGCCGTCCGAGACACACGGGGAAGTGATCCCTACGTCGTCCTGCGCTTGGGTGGCCAGGTCTCCCTTTCCTTCATTCCCGACATGCTTCGATTCCTTGTTTGCTTGGTTGTAATGTGTTTTAGGTAGTCAATGGCGGAATTGAGAAAAAGGAAGGAAGAAATGTCTTTTTTTGTTTACGTGATTGTTTTTCTTTTATTTTGAGAGTAGCAGGCAGGTCGAATAATACAAGGGGTTCGCAGAGGGATCACTAATGGAGTACGGGGGTGTTAATTTGGCATGTTGTGGGCAGGATGCTTAACTTTTTCTGGTATGATTTTGGGATGAAAATCCATGGAGAAATTTACTCCGTGAGTAAAAAAAAATTGTCTTCATTGGTTTGTTTACTTGATTAATTGCTTATTTCATTTTTTGATGACTATCTAGAAAGGTTATGCAGGAATTAGGAACAGTTATTTGTGTGATAGATATTGGAGCTATTACGACAAACAAGAAGTAAATTAAAATATCTGCTTCTCACCAGACTCAGTTGCTTGAAGAGAAGCCTGTAAATGCTTGAGTTAGTTTCTGCTTATCATGACTTGACATTACGGAGTTTGGTCATATCAGGCTGGCGGTCTCTTGGACAAGCTAATTCACTTGGTTAAAACTGAGTCTCTGTTGAATTATTTTATCAGAATGGGATTGTGGTCTCTCAGCCGGTCTTGATGGACTTATCCTAAATGATAACTCTGTCTCTGTTGAATGAAATAATTAGATCAGACTGCAGTCTCTCGGCATGACAGACTTTAACTGCACATAGCAAGATAAAACATGATTAATGATTAAATTTCTATTGGGTTTAAGGAAAAGTTTCGATAGAAATGCCCACATGTTAAGGCATGTGAGAAAGTTTTGCGTTTTCTCATATTGGATAGCTGATAAATATATTGGTGCAAAAAATCTAATGTTTTAGCTGCTTTTCTATCACTTATCGGCTTAAATTCTTAGCTAAAAATTGGTTTGTTGTATCATGCACAAATGTGATCATGAGTTGTGTTACAAGACATCAAATAAAAAGGACATTCTAGTTGTTTTTACCCAAGCTCTATCCTATTCTACCACAAACTACTGGACGTGAGCTTCCTTTCTAATTGTGAACAAGGATGGGACGCCTTTAGAAACCACGTGAAAGTAAAGGATGCATGGGTTCTTTGCGATATCTTGTTCAACTAAGCGAGCAGGAAGATTGCAATCCAGATAGAGGAGATTTTGATTTTGAAGATTTTCAAAAAGCAAAGGAGATTTATATGCTTGTGTTCTTGGAGATTTCTCTTTTTTGCTTTCTCTTGAAAAAGCTTATTTCAAATTTAGTGAGATGTTCTCCACCTCCTTGTTAGTTTTTTGAGAAGAGGAGCTGATGTATTTTATTACTCTTCTTTATTTATAGTCATCCAAACTTTTGATAGTGAAATTATCTGTATGGAGCAAACAAAATTGAAACAAACAAGATAAAAAGCAAAGACAACGGAGAAGGAACACTAGAATTTAACATGGAAAAACCCAAAAAGTGAAAAAAAATATAGAGCCACAACGCCAAGAAATTCATTATGAAATTGGGAGAAATTGTACAAATCTTACTCTCTCATTCTGTCACAGTCTTCACACCCTTTCATGCACACACTCAAACCTTTTGAGGTTACAATTGTATAAAAATTGTTGGCAAGAAACTGACTTAGCCAGTCGCAGCGTTACGGCCTTAGATTCTTTGTCCCATAGTCGGTCCCAAGCATTGTGGTGTTGTGTTCACAGCGCCTCTGCTATGAGCTCTTTGTCTCTAAGGGGGACCAAACGTCACAACGCTGCACACACTAAAAATTTTTGAGATCTTAATCAACAGTGCAATCCAATTGATTGACACATTCAGATTCTAAAAAAACTAATAGTAACATCTCACCCCTTGGATGTAGGTCATTCTTGAATGAATAACATAAATTTTAGTGTTTTTGTCTTTCTATGATGCACATAAAATGGTGGTCTTTCAATGACCCAGTTAGGAAAGTAGATGTATTAGATTTGACTTATGTTAAGAAGGGTAGAGGTAGACTTAAAAAGACTTGGTTAGAAAATATTAGAAATGACAATTCTTTATTAGATTTAAATGAGAATTTAACTTTTAACAGGGCACAATGGAGAAAAATGATTCATGTAGCCGACCCCACAGTGGGATAAAGGCTGGATGTTGTTGTTGGTTAATTATATTGCTATTTTTGAAACTTTCGTAGAGAAGTGCTTTGGTATTTTTATTACAACATGCGTTAACATTATTTTTCACCAATCATTAATCATTATGCCCAATTTTTTGTCCTGTTTTCTTTTGTATGTTATTTTTATTCCTAATCATTCTATATTAATTCGTTCAACCATCTCTTTTTTACAAATTTACCATCCTTTGTACCGGATCAAACTACCTAAATTTATTTTTTATTGCTCACTATTTTTTCTTCTATAGGTGCTAATTCACCGTAATATAAATTTTCGTACTACATTCATCATATTATTATTTTTACTGCACTTTATTTATAGATTTTTTTGCCAGATTTTTTCTTGTTTGATTGTGGCTTCTATGTTTTATACATTTCACCAAACTTTATATGGCTGCCAATACAAGACATGGTAATTCATTGCATTTCTCTTCGGGTGCATTGTAATGCTTCTTGAGTATGCCATATTTTTTAAAATTTGAGAAGTCCCCAAGCGAAGATCTTCCTTTTACTGCACTTTTTCTCATTTTAAATTAATTAAAGAGACCCTTTGAACGTTATGAACATTGCTTGTAAATAAAATCTAGGGTTTATCCACAAAGCAATAGAGTTTAGATGCCCATTCATATTGGAGGACATAGTCATTGCAGCTGGTTATATATTTGAATTCGTCTTCTGTCTTACATGATGCTTTTAACATTTTTAGTTGTTTTTATATTAAATTCATAGTGATTTTCCATCTATTTATAACATTGTTGTTCTGTTATCATGCCTCTTATTCGTTGAACAGAAATTGAAGACCAGTACAATTAAGAACAATGTCAACCCAGAATGGAATGAAGACTTAACCCTTTCTGTTTCTGAGCCTCTACAACCAATTAAACTCGTATGTTTTTCTTATTCCTAATAATAATAATCATACTGTTACTCTGACAGTTTTGAGTTTCATGAGCATTGTTTATTTTGTTAAAAGTTCCTCTAAACATTATAATCACCAGCAGAATATTTGTATAAGGCATTTTTTAAGGATTTATGATTGTTTATACTTCTTTCTTCTCCAATCATATTAAATGTTTCATTTTCTTGTTCCCATTTATTTCATTTGCAACTTAAAATTGGAATAATCCACTTCTCCCCATTTTCTTGTAATCTTTCTGAACGCATGCAAATGCCAGTGCTGCCATCTATGGATACTTCTGTAGGTTATATAAAGTATTCATTTTGCTGGTAGCTTCCTTAATTTTCTTATACAATAGATACGTCATATGACTATTGTGTTGCCTAGAATGAAAGATTTTGGATATGGTCGGACATTACAATATCAACAGTGAACTATTTACTTGTGATATGTGTAGCAAATAGATATTAAATACCAAGAACTATCTTTAGCTAAGAAGGGTATGGGTATGGATGTATCATGCACAATTTCATGCATTTGTGCATACATAATGATCAAATTTCATGGTCATTTTAAAAGCATTGCATGCGCATGCATTTATTTTAAAAAATTATGAAATATTATTATTATTTTGAGCATTTGTTAATTAATTAGGGTAATACCCTAAACCTGTTAGGATATTATTCAGATGATTGTCATGCACACCAAATAAATATTAGTTAAAGAAATAACTAATCAATCCAAATCAGAGTATTCTACTCCTCTCACAGCAGCATGGATGTAATTCCATTTTGAAGGGTGTTTTGCTAATGTGGTAAAAACCAAAAAATTTAAGAAACCAAAAGTCATTCCATTTAGAATTCGTAGTTAAATCATGAAAAGTTTGTCCAGTTTGCTTGTATTTGTGATCTAAGCAAATATTTTATGATAAGATATGACAGGTTGGAGGTGATTTTCCCTTTTTTGTTCTTTTGCCCGAGTTAGATATGGAAATTTTGATCTGGATCTATTTCTTAATGATTGCCAGATTATATTGGACCCACCTGTCCCCCCACTTAATGTTTATTGCTTCAAACCTGGTATTGACCCTCAACCATTTCATTTTGGGCATATAGGCGGTAGTTTCAGTTTTGAACCCAGTGAATCAGGCGAATACTAGCTATATATTATATCTACTGGCACATTACAATTGTGAACATTAAATTCTGAGATGCCATCATAATTGGTGGCATATTACTGAATGCTTGGTAAAGTTTATTCTTTTTTGCTTTTACTTAAAATTTTCGTTCTCATGGCTAGTTTGGTAGATGTGATGACTATTATCAGACGTAATAGAAATTGGTGTATATGATGTCTATGCTCGGTAGTTCCTCCTCGGTGAATAAATGCATATCATGGCAAGACTCATTTCTAAACTAGTGTTGCGTGCCAAAAATGTTTACACAAACAGGTGGAGTGAGACAATTTTTTCATCCAAACTTGGAACTTCTCAGTACACAATAAAGAAGTTGAGAAATTTTTACGTGGAAAATTTTTGAAGAAAAATCACTAGGCCTACCCTAATTAATGAATATTTTACTTGGAAGGAGCTATGAGGTTTTATTCTTTGCTAGTTAGTCATAGGTTGACAATATAAAATACTAGTTGATAGGAAAAGTCTAGTAATGATGCCAAGCTGATTGATTACTGTTGAAACTGTTGGAGTTGATGCTTGGTAACATCAGTTAGTGGCGTAAGCATGTAATTCAGTCTGCCAAAGAGCCAAGACGGCCAATATTTGTCAGTGCAGAGTCATTTAGCAATGGAGGTCATTGTTCAACGGACTGGAGAATTAATCTGGAGTTTCTCATTATGCTAGAGATTTAAGAGGCATGGCCTTACATAAGCATAACTTTCCTCGACTTCCATAGCTCTCCATAGCTCTCTCTTCGAGTCTTAGTAGCATGTTGTTCCTTATTGCACTAGATAACTAGAGAGATGGTCTAAATACGAGGAAAATTTTTCTCGAGTTTAGAGCTCTCTTTGAAAGTCTTGGTTGCTCGGTATTTCTTGTTGGAAAAAGATATTAGGAGATTGAATGGAACCGAATGCATCATGTGGACAGAGAAACTTCAGCAAAATTTGATTGGCTGACCTGACCGTAGGTTGGTGGCTCCTAATCATGGGCTCAATCCCTAGTTGTTGGCTAGTAGATAAATGCTAGTGTTTGTAGCAATGTCTTTATGAATTCAATGGTGGTGGTATATTAGATTTTAGCACGATGGAATGATAGGGAACTTTTGAGGAGGCACTCCTCTCTTAGAAATATTGAATTTGAATAATAATTCTCCCAAAAAAATTATAGAATTTATCTTTATTGATTGTTTTAACATAAATGACTGTTAGAGTTTTTGTGATCCAATTTATTTTTGTTTTGCGTATTTTCTGTTTAGTTTTTCATAGTTTTACTTTCTTTAGGCATTTCTTGTATTATCTTGTATAGCCTCTTGCTTAGTCCCTTCATTTGTGTCTTTGTATGGACATAAAGGCTGTAATAATAAACCACTCTCAAGCCAATAAGCAATAGAGATTTCAGTTCTTCATCCCCTTTTTCTTTTTCCCTCCCTATCTCCTTCTACATCCAAGAAATCTCAAGAATAGCTCTCCTCCCATGAGAATCCCAACAAACTGGTATTAGAGCTAGATGGAGGTGGAGGAAGCTTCTTGAAGTCAAGGAGAAGGCAGTGACAGGAACAGAATGTCTGGTGCCACGATCGAGAGGCTCGCGTGGAAGGTAGGGCCACAGGTCTGCGGACGGGTGATCGCGGTCGAGTGTGGGCGGTGGACGCGTTCTCATGGGTGAAGGATTGGTCGCGGGCGGGATCGTGCATGTCTCGCTGGGCACGTAGGCATTGTACGAATGTTGCCCCGGGGGGGGGGGGGGGGGGGGGGGGTGATCGGAGTTGGGCGCACGAGGCAGGGCTACGTAGAGCTTAGAGCAGGGCCATGCGGAGGCGCGTAGTGACTTGCGCTGGGTGCGGGGCATAGTCGTGTAGGGAGGCTGCACGCCGTGTAGGGCACTGGCTGCTGGATGCTGGATTCCTGGGGAGTGAGTTGATTACGCGTGAATATGGCACGCCGAATCGTGTAGGTCAAAGCTCATGCAAACAGCCTGGTGCCATGCGGGAGCTCAGAGCGGTTCGTTGCAGACATATGAGCGCAAAATCTCGGCGAATGGAGTGGCCTGGTGCCGCACGGCTTGGAGCAGGTTTGAGAGGAGCGGACGAACCAATTAACTGGTGGTCACAGGAGACTCGATCAGGCAGCCTGAGAGGAGCGGACGAACCAATTAACTGGTGGTCACAGGAGACTCGATCGGGCAGCCTGGAGTCGCGGTGATCGTACATGTGTGTGGAGCGGGACATTTCTTGAACGCATAATTTTGCGCGGGTTGGATCACGACAGGTGTTTGGGTCGGAGCGTCCTGGTGGAGCAGTACTCGTTGCCTGTTGTCTCGATTGGAAGGCGTGGAGACGCAAAGCAACCTTGAGCTGTGAGCCTGCGGGAATTCTTGATTTAAGATATATTTAAATCTTTGAGGTGGAGTAGAAGCACCAAATCTTGTGAGTACAAAGATTTGAGATCGATAGATTTCCTGGAGAAAATGATTTCAGCCTTTGAGATCAAGATAAAGGCATTGTTAGTCCATCAGGGGCTGTCGGAGGCGATATCCAGAGATGGATTTGCGACATTGACGGATCGGGTGAAGATAAGAGAAATGTAATTGAAGGCTCACACCACAATCTTGCTTTCTCTTGGTGACGAGGTGTTGCGAGAGGTTGTCGAGGAAGAAACAGCCATCGAATTGTGGGAGAAACTAGAATCGTTATTCTTGAAAAGATCACTTGCAAATCATCTGATCTTAAAGAAGCAATTGTATATCCTCCAAATGGAAAAATCAAAGGATCTTCGAAAGCACATGGATGACTTCAACAAGATAATTCTTGATCTAAAAAATGTTGACATTCATATTGATGAAGAAGATCAGGTCATCATCTTGCTTAGCTCGCTGTCAAAGCTTATGAATACATCATTGATACAATGCTGTATGGGAAGCAGACTTTGACGATGATTGAGGTAAAATCAGTATTGATGTCAAGGAAGATTCAACGGAAATCAGAGATAAGGAGGAAAAGAATGGCGACATGTTGCTGGTTAAGGGTAAATTTGAAGTTAGAAAAGTGAAAGTCAGCAAGAAGTGCTATCTGTGCCATAAAGAAGGGCATTTCAAGAGAAATTGCTCGAGTAGAGAATTGGCAATGAGCGGAACTTAAAGAAGACACTAACTTGGCAGTGGCAGCAAATTCAGTAGGTGAATGGATTGTTTCAAAGGTTCTGTGAGGATCAATTGGAAGAAGTTGAATCAATGTGGAGATTATTATAGTTTTTGTGATCCAACTTATTTTTGTTTTGTGTATTTTCTATTTAGTTTTTCATAGGTGTACTTTCTTTAGGCATTTTTTGTATTACCTTGTATAGCCTCTTGCTTAGTACCTTCATTTGTGTCTTTATCTAGACATTAAGGCGATAGAGATTTCAGTTCTTCATCCTCTCTTTCTTTTTCCCTCCCTCTCTCCCTCTACATCCATGAAATCTCAAGAATAGCTCTCCTACCCCAAGAATCCTAAGCCATTTTATATATTTCATGCACAAATAGGGGCATGCCAACTTAGTAGGGCCTCTGATGGATTCATGTAGTGAGACCCTGATGTGGATGCAGCAACAATACTCTTTTTGTTACCAAATTCTTATGATGCCTTGATAATATCCATAGATCCTTTCACGCTTGTTGTTCATTGATAAGAGGAAGCAAGGCTTGTAATTCAAGTCTCCAAAGATGGAAAAGAGAAAATGAATTCGGGTATGAGGGAGAGGGTTGACGGGGAGAGAGAGAGGAAAAGAGAGGGGAGAGAAAAAGAGGGGAGGGTCTGATCACCTCTTGAAGATAGTGATTCACGACATTTTGTTCTTTTAAATATCTTGTATTCTTGTCATTAAAATTCTTACAAGCATCCTATATTTATAAATAGAAGTTTGCACATATCGAGACATTAGAAAAAAAAATAATCTAAGTGCAATCAAAACAAATCATAATGGATGTTTCATAAAATATAATTTTTTTATGAAACAATCCTAAAAAAAAACTTGATTGCATTTTTATTATATATGATCAATCCTAATATAACTAGAGCAGAAATATTCAAATAAGGCGAATGATGACATATACATTTATTCTCTCAGAGTGCAAAAAACTCTTCCTCGAAGAGTTAAATGGGATAATTAGTGTCCATAGAGGCAGAGCATTATTGGAACAAGCTTGTCTACTTCTCTAAATGCGCCAATAAGTACGGAAGCATTAAAGTGGTTATCATGGAGGGGGTTGGCAACCACAGAAAGTAGTGGAGCTGTCAATGAATGAACAATTGGTGCAAAAGGATTTTCAGAGCAGGACATCAACATTCATCAGGTATCAGATCAACATCATAGGTAATAGACTCACAGTGGTGGTAGTACAAGGGCAACCCATAATTGTGATGCAGGTAATAATATATGATACTTGGATGCATCCTGTATAACCATTTCAATAACAAGTGAGAACATAAGCATTTCCATACGTTATGTAATTGTACCTGATATCCTATATGACAATCTAATTGTAGCAGTGGTGGAAACAGAAATTACGTTGTGATAGAGCACTCAGTAGCATGGATATTGAGCAAAAGTATCTTCAAAATGACTGAGATAGCACTTTCATGTGATAAGCTATTATGTTGCAGAACGTGCATGAGATCTATATAATAGAAGGTCTGTCACAGGCTATAGCATTTTCCGTAGAATGAAATTTATGTGTTGGAAAAGTAGCAAGTAGAAGTTGATGCAAGCTCAAGTGCGTGGGTGAATATGTTGGACCGGTCCAGCCAGTCCGTGATGGACCAGCTCTAGTTTATCGGAGGCCAAATCCCTGTTCCGCCCGAACAGGTTCTGCTTCCCATTCTTGGGATCAAACCGCTGGCATTTAAGAGCAAATTAATGGGTTTAGCTGTGGCTTCTTTAACTGCTGCAATTATTGGGATTAGACAATTTTGCAAATTTTCAGACTACCTTGGAAGAAGTTTATTTGGATAGAAAAAGTGCTCTTGTAGTGACTAATAATCCCATCTTACATAATCGTTTAAACACACCAAGATTAATTTTTATTTTACCAGAAAAGATAAAATAAGCGTGACTAATAATCCCATCTCTCTAATCTTAAGATGAGGATGCTTAAATGGATGAGTGGCTTTACTCTTAGGGACAGGATATGATATGAGCATATGCATGAAAAGGTTGGAGTAGCTCCAGTGGAAGATAAGATTAGAGAGAGTCATCTTAGATGGTTTGGTCACATAAAACGGCGCCCTTCCAATGACCTGGTTAGAAAAGTAGATGTATTAGATTTGACTTATGTTAAGAAAGGTAGAGGTAGACCTAAAAAGGCTTGGTTAGAAAATATTAGAAATGACATTTTTTTATTAGATTTAAATGAGAATTTAACTTTTAATAGGGCACAATGGAGAAAAAGGATTCATGTAGCTGACCCCAATATAGTGGGATAAAGGCTTGATGTTGTTGTTGTTGCTGTAGAGAAAAGATAAAATAAGGTTAAAGTTAAAAATGAGTTCATTACATCAGAAGAATAAATAAAAAAATATTTTAACCAAAGGATTGGCTGTAAATTATATTAGTACCCTTAGAGCAAGTTGATTATATTTGGAAACCATGCTCAATTAAGGAAATTGTAAAACAGAGTATGATATGCGATAAAGGCAAGAAGTAAAACCGAAATGATGAGCAAAAAATACAAGATTCTAGGAATCCAGGAGATGTGAGCATTCATTGAGAATAAAATCTGGAGTGATATCATATTTCAATGCATGCAAGTTCATAGTAAATATCATAAAAAATGAAAATATTTTCAAGAATATTTATATTGATTAATGCACGCGCCTGTGTGTGTGTATATATATATATATATGCCTAGATTTTCCGATGGCTTGTATCTTTCCAGAAGAAACTTAGATACCTGTGCTTGAAGAAGTTGAGCAGCTGAAAACAAATGGTTTAGAAGCAGGACTGAAGACAGAAACCAGGGAATAAGAAAAAACTGCAGCATTATATTTCCATACTATTTCAGTTCACATTACATTTTAGAAGAAGATGTATATATGCATGAGTTCTGTGGAAAATCTGTATTGGATTCAGCAAACTGTTATGGTTCAAGGTTTGAGATTAGAGAGTTAGTTAATAATGTAAGGAGGGAATGAAAAACAGAGAGAGGTGGCTGCACATGCTGCAGAGAGAGTGGAGATAATAAAAAGAGGGCTGCTTGCATATCATGTGATAAGTTATCACCGCCCTACAAATTAACGATCCAAATGTTAGAGTGTTAATTTGGTTTTTTTAGAAGTGTCAACCTGGGAGGTAGTGGTTTGGTGAGGTCAGTTGCCTGATCCTTGGAATCAATGTGGTGAATTACAATTTCATTGGAGCGGGTGCAATCTCGAATAAAATGATAATATATCTCGATGTGTTTTGTGCGAGCATGAAATACTGGATTGTTTGCCATAGCTAAAGCTGAGATGTTATCACAATGAAAGGGAGCTAGTGAGGATATAGGAATATTGTAGTCCTGTAGCAAGCAATGAAGCCTCAGAGGCGGCGGAGGCAAGAGCACAATATTCAGTTTCAGTGTAGGATTTGGTCACTGTTGGTTACTTTTTGACACTCCAAGAGAGAAGAGTGTCACCCAAGTAAGTGTAGTAGCCTGTTGTTGATTTCCTATCATTAGGATCGAAGGGTTAATCCATAGTAAGAGTACCTTTTGTAATTGGAAGACTGAGGTTGATGGTGCCTTTGATGTAGTGAAGTAATCCTTTGATTAGTTACTAAAGTGAAAGCCTCAAGATTATCCATGTATAGTAGAAGATATACAGTGATGTCGTTGTGAGAGTAAATAAGAAGGGAATGATTGGAGGTATTGAAGTGAAAGCCTCGAGATTTTAGAAATGTGGAGAATGTTTCAAACTATTTGTGAGGAGCTTGGTTCAACCCATAGATAGCTTTATGGAGTTTACAAACATGATTAGAATGGAGATGATCCACAAAGCTTTCTGGTTGTGACATATAGAGGTCTTCATGAAGGGTGTTATGAAAAAAGGTATTGGAGACATCGAGTGGCTATGACTTTAATGGGGGTTTCAGATGAGAGATGAGACTGGTAGCTATTGGAGTGGATGAGGCACCGTAATGAGGATTGCAGTGATGCCAACAATTGATGACAGTGTGGCAGACTTTGTAGCAAATTTAACAGATGGGGTGTGGGATAGATGGAGAGTGCACGTGAGACATTGGTGTTCCTGCCTTTGCCTAGAAGAGAGAACCAGCCCCTTGGTTCCACAAGAGCCATTGGTGGGATTAAGGGGAGAAAGAGTTTTGGAGTTATGGTTATGGAGGCTAATTTCCTCACTACACAACAAGGAATCATCAAGGCGGATTAGAGTTAGTTTGGTGTGAATTGCAATCTTGAAAGCTTGGTAAGTGGACGATAGGTCGTTTCGGACGTAAAGAATAATGTTCTCAAAATCAATGTGAGAACCGGCAACTACAGTATTATTAACTAGTGATTTAATGGTAGAGAGATACTGAGACATAGTAAGCTCTTTCATGATAATATTGTGTAGTTCGTTTTTGAGTTGTATGACTCGAGAACGATTTGTAGTTTGAAGGCATTACTCCAAAGTGAGCCGTATTTCATGACAAGTGGAGAGATTAAGAATGTAAGGTAAGTTGGAGAAAGAGATGGTGGAGAAGAGGGCGATAGAGAGGTTTTGATCCAAAAGGTGCCAAAAATCAAATGCAGGATTTGGTGTGACATCTCTTGTATCTGAAACAATTTTCTTTGGAGGGCAAATGATGAGGACATTGACAGATGATATCGGCGAGTCTATCAGCGTAGGAATCGTAAATTGATGGCTACGATTCACAGTCTTTATTTTTGATGCATTTATGTATTGTAGTTTATTTATGTGCTATTTACGATTGTACCCTTTCTTTTGAGTCTGCTTGAGTTGTAGCCTAAGGGGCATTTGAGTCATTGTTATTTTATGTTCTAGGCCTATATATTGTGGCCTCTTCTATTGTAAGATGATGATGATGAATGAATCAATATTTTTTGATTTCTCTCTAGAGCTTGTGAGTTCTTGAGTAGTGAAGTCCCAAGGTGCGGGCAAAGCAATACCCACCAGTCGCCAGAAGTGTTCGGGTCTCGTGGTCCGACTTCTCTCCCTCTTGCTCCACCGCCGGTTCTCCTTCATTTGCCCTAGCCGAAAGTCCTCTCCCTTCTAGCTCCACACGTCGGTCACCCCTCCCCCAATCCACCCCTACTCGACGGCCACCCAACGCCCCACTCCCTAGCCGCCAAGCAACCTCCCCCATCTCACCGTCCCCTCCCTCCTTCCACCAAGCCAGCCGCCGGCCCTCCCACCTCTTCCCTCCTTCATGATGGATTCAATCAACATAATTCCCTTCTTAAATTACATCAAGCAAGAAAAGAAAAGTATCTAAAATTATTTGAATTTCAAATTTGAATTTCAAATTCTTTCCTTATTTACCAATTTTATTTTAGGAAGGTTCTTCAATCTAATTCTAATTTAAATTTAAATTAGATGTGATTGAATATTCTTATTCCTAAATTAGAAAACTCATTTAGGAAGCTTTAAATTTAATCCCAAAACCCCTCCCCCTCTCTTAGATGCCGCCGGCCCTTCCCCTACACCGCCCCCTCCTTCCTATTCTAATCCCTAAGCCTTAATTGGATTTGAAATTCAATTTCAATTCAATTCCCTCCAAAATTATTTAAACCTGAAATCAATTTCAGATTTCTTGGAATCCCCTTAACCCAAACCTAATTCCAACCGCCCCTCCCTCTTCCTCTCTACCCGAGATTTCCCCCCACCGCCGGCCCCTCTCTCCTCTCTTCCCCCATAAGCCGCTGGCCGCTAAGCATCTCCAAGAGTAGAGAGAATTCCTTGTCCATGGATGGCGGATCCCGAGGTTTATCATGGATTCACATACGACGAACAAGGCCAAATAGACATTCTACGATCCCGGTTTTGTATTTGACGACACCGTCGAGGAATACGTCGACCGCATCCTCGACACTTCGGTGGAAGTCATCGACGAACAACAACCATCAAGTTCGTGGCAGATCATCGGACGTCCACCAACTCTTCCGTCGCTGGCTACCTCTCCATCAACGAAGATCTTAGGCTCCTTCCTAGTGGTGATCTCCTCCCTAGTGTGGAGTAGCTTCTTCCGCTAATCCCACGAGTGAATGAGTGAGGAGGTACTCAAGGTGAACCTCTCTTTATTAAATTGTGGATTCTTGTTATGCGCTCATAAAATTTACTTTTGTCTTTGAAGTTTGATCAATCGTCTTGGTTAATCTAAAGTGTACTTCTTTGCCTAAGCAATTTGAAAACTACGAATTTCTAAAATATTTCTTTGTTGTGAACGATAATTTTATATTTGGAAGTTTTAAACAGTTGTTCTTTAATTTCTCATTAACTCCTGGTAGTTTCACATCAGCAAAGAGTCAAACCACTTATATAGCCATTGAAATTGTTCGTTGAAAAGATCTTCAGGATTTGTAATATCCAAATAGGATAATTGTCATTGCTGAGTTGTGTATGAACTATGTGTTTGATGCTAGACATGAGCAATTTTAAGGAGGGGATAGGGGATTTGGCCAAGTCATGAGGTTCTGATTGGGAAGGGTCTGCAGTTGAGGATGCCGAGCTTGCCATGATGAGATTGCAGGGAGATAGAATGGAAGAGAGTTGCGATTAAGCTACTGTCTCTGATACCATGAGCAAAGTTTGATACCTGTGCTTGAAGAAGTTGAGCGGCTGAAAACCTATGGTTTAGAAGCAGTAATGAAAACAGAAACCAGAGAACAAGAAGAAACTGCAGCAGTATAATTCCTTAGTATTTCAGTTACATTACATATTAGAAGATGTATATGGACATTAGTTCTGTAGAAAAGCTGTATTGGGTTCAGCAATTTTTTATGGTTCAAGGGTTGAGATTAGAGTTATTTAATAATGTAAGGTGGGGATGAAAAATAGAGAGAGGTGGCAGCACATTCTTATGAGAGAAAGGAAAGAGGTGAAGTGTACGGGAAAACGAGTTTGGTTTTTTTTAATATCTTATTCTATGACAGCTAATATCTATTTAAATATAAAAAGTTTACAATGTCAGAATAAAAGAAGATGATGTAGGAACATCTTTAATAGAATACTCCTTAGGAATAGTTTATCATACAACAACAACAACAACATCAAGCCTTTATCCCACTACGTGGGGTCGGCTACATGAATCCTTTTTCTCCATTGTGTCCTGTTAAAAGTCAAATTCTCGTTTAAATCTAATAAAGAAAGATCATTTCTAATATTTTCTAACCAAGTCTTTTTAGGTCTACCTCTACCTTTCTTAACATAAGTCAAATCTAAGACCTCTACTTTCCTAACTGGGTCATCAGGAGGCCGCCGTTTTATGTGACCAAACCATCTAAGGCGACTCTCTCTAATCTTATCTTCCACTGGAGCTACTCCAACCTTTTCACGAATATGCTCATTTCGTATCCTATCTCTAAGGGTAAAGCCACTCATCCACTTGAGCATCCTCATCTCTGCAACACTTAACTTAGAATTATGCTTCTCTTTTAATGGCCAACATTCGGCACCATAAAGCATTGCAGGTCTCACCACCATCTTATAGAATTTTCCCTTAAGTTTGAGGGATACTTTTCTATCACACAATAAGCCCGATGCATTCCTCCACTTCAACTATCCAACTTGGATTCTACTGATAATATCCCCATCTATTTCACCATCACTCTGAACAATAGATCCAAGATATTTAAAACGTGTACTCTTATTAATGACTTAATCGCCCAAAGTCACAATCCCCTCACTAGATCTATTATTACTAAAATTACACTCCATATATTCCGTTTTAGATCTACTCAAGAGAAAACCTTTAGACTCTAAGGTTGACCTCCACAATTCTAGCTTACCTTCAACTCCCTCTCTAGTCTTATCAATAAGAAGAATATCATCAGCAAAAAGTATACACCAAGGTACATCCTCTTGCAAATGTCTAGTGAGAACATCCATGACTAAAGCAAAAAGATATGGGCTTAAGGCTGATCCTTGATGTAATCCAACCGAAATAGGGAAATACTTGGTCAAACCACCTTGTGTTTGAGCACAAGTAATAGCTCCTGCATATATATCTTTAATGATTTGAATATAAGCATTATTAACTCCTTTCTTTTCAAGAACTCTCCATAGCACTTCTCTTGGAACTTTATCATATGCTTTTTCTAAATCAATAAATATCATATGTAAATCCTCCTTATTCTCTCTATATTTCTCCATCAAACCTCTTAATAAATGTATGGCTTCTATAGCAGACCTACCCAGCATGTATCCAAATTGATTTTGAGAAACATTAGTATCACGCCGCAACCTATGCTCCATAACTCGTTCTCATAGTTTTAAAGTATGACACATTAACTTAATTCCTCTATAATTCGCACAATCTTGTGCATTACCTTTATTCTTAAAAATAGGGATTAACACACTCATTCTCCACTCATCTGGCATCTTTTTAGTCTTCAAAACAATATTAAAAAGTTTAGTAAGCCAAGAAATTCCTTCATCTCCTAAGCATTTCCACACCTCTATTGGAATATCATCGGATCCAACAGCTTTTCCACACTTCATTTTCTTTAAAGCCTCTCTAACTTCGGTTTTACTAATACGCCGATAAAAATAAAAATTTTTATTTTTATTTAGGGTGCTAAGGTCACCACAGTCAATTTTATTTTCACATTGTTCATTAAAAAGTTTAGCAAAATATCTCATCTACCTTTGTTGAATATCATCTTCTAAAAAAAATATTTTTTGATCTTCATCCTTAATACACTTCACTTGAACTAAATCCTTACCACTTCTATCTCTTTGTTTGGCTAACTTATACATATATCTTTCTCCCTCCTTAATATCTATTCTATTATATAAATCACTAAAAGCTAAACTTTTTGCATCACATATTGCTTTCTTAGATGTTATAAATTTGTTACTAATAGCTTCTAGAATATTCCTTTTAGCCTATAAAATGCAAGTATAGTAGGAAAAAGATATTGATGAATATTATCCTCTTTTCAAGCTTTTAAGCTTTGTGTTTGTTCCCTGGATTGAGATTCTCTTATTGCTAGTCCGATTCTTCCGACTATCCACTTCATCAGAAGATAGGACAAAATGAAAGGCTATATTACTAAGGATTCATATTAATGCACATGCTGCAGAGAAAGTGGAGATAATAAAAAGACGTCTGCTTGCATATCATGTGATTAGTTATCATTGTCAGCAGAGAAGAATGTAGAATGACCAAACATCGAGAAAGTACAAATGTAAAACCGTTTTTTTGTTATGTATGGATAGAGCTTAGTTGCATATATAAGGCTACTGTAATCATATACGAACGTATGAAATTGAATATGTGGCATTCTATCTCTTTTTTCTCTTCCTGTATGCTTTACCTCTCTTACAGGTTAACATGGTATCAAAGATCTACTGATTTTTTTCCCTCCTCCAATTCGCTCCTATCTTTGTGATGGCTGGTTCTTCCACCTCGCCACCTACCGTAGACTTAATGCCCTCATTCAATTCAATCTCAATTCCTCCTCAACTCAAGTTCTTGATGAGTAATATCAAGAACTTAGTCACAACTCTCTTAGTTGCTGATAATTACCCAATTTGGAAATCGTAAGTGGAAAAAGTCTTCAACGCAAATGGATTCAAAGGATTTCTTGATGGCACCTCGCTGTATTCACCGAACATCTCCACCACCGATGAAAACTCTTAGTCTAACAACATGACAATTGGATACTAATGGATCAAAATCTTGCTGCAGCACTATACTCGGTAATCTCTCCATCTATTCCACCATATGTGCTCTCCCTTACACACTGTCATGAAATTTGGGCAATACTAGCTCATCGGCTTCAATCAACAACACGATTATACACTTGAAAAACGAACTCCATCATTTATCCAAGGGAGACAAGACAATGACTCAATACCTACTTGATCTAAAATCCAAAGTAGACGCCATAACCACAGCAGGCAACAATATGGACCCTGAAGACGTGATTCTATACACTCTCAATGGTCTTCCCACCCCAAATCAGGCCTTCAAAATAGAAATTCGCACAAATCTACCGCTCCTAAGCCTGAACGATTTATACAGCCTACTATGCAGCGAAGAATAGAATCTTGCATAAGAAGTCATGAAAGATCTCCAATACCTACAACTGACAGACAACACAATGGCTCTTACTGCCTCTCGCGGGAGGGGACGAGGTCGATTCAATCGCGGCCGCGGCGGCAGAGGATCACTTCCGTCGACTGGCAGAGGAGATAAGTCAGCAAACAGAAACATCACTTGCCAGATTTGTAATAAATTTGGTCACTCTGCTATTCGATGTTGGTATCGGACCGATCCAACATACACTAATAACTCAACCGCATCAGCACTATTCAGCACACCCAACTCTTCTAGGCAATCAGACTGGTATTTTGACAGCGGTGCTTCAACTCACCTAACAGCCGACTCATCTCAATTAAGCTCAACTGAACCTTATGCTGGAACATTTCAGGTTGTTCTTGGCAATGGTTAGCAATTGCCAATTCAACACATAGGTAAAGGCTTACTTCCTATTCCAATAGGTAACCTTTATCTCAACAAAATCCATCATGTGCCGAATCTTTCATTCAACCTTCTCTCAGCACATCAGCTAACTAATGATAATGACTGCATGGTATCGTTCTCATCCACCGGATACCAAATAAATGATTCAAAGACCAATCGAATTCTACTTCAAGGTCCCTGCCATAACAGCCTCTACACGGTCCGTCCTGAACATACGTCCCCAAATCTTGCATTACTCTCAATGCAGACTATACCCGACCTATGGCATACTCGACTTGGACATCCAACTAATGCCACTCTACAAAAGCTATCACACTCTAATTCACATATATGTACTTCTCCCTCTACTATAAAATATAATACCTGTTGTCTTGCCAAGAGCAGATGATTGTCTTTTCCAAATTCATCCTCTACCACTACAATCCCATTTGAAATAGTTCACTCCGATGTATGAGGTCCTTCCCCTTCCATTTCAATACAAGGATATCGTTACTTTGTTTTGTTTATTGATGACTATACTAAATACTGTTAGATCTTTCCTCTACTACAAAAATCTAAAGTAACACAGAAGTTTATTATATTCCACAAAATAATCAAATATCAATTCAATAGTGCTATACGCACTATTAGAGCAGATGGTGGGGGAGAGTACCTAAACAACACATTTCAAACCTATTGCAATACCTGGGGAATCAATCATCAATATACATGTCCTTATACACCCTCCCAGAACAATGTAGCTGAAAGGAAAAATTGCCACGTTCTTGAAACCATCCGGAGTCTCCTTATACACTCCAACGCTCCTTCCAAGTTGCGGATTGAAGCGTTACACAGCCATCTACCTCATAATCGTCTTCCAACAAACAATCTCCAAAACCAAACACCATTTAAAAAATTATATCACAAGCCACCAACCTACACACACCTAAAAATATTTGGCTGTCTATGCTACCCATAGATGAGGCCATACTTCAAATCCAAACTATCACCTCTGTCATTATCATGTGTCTTCATCGATTATGCTCAAGCTCAAAAAGAATATCGTTGCCTTGATCGTCACACAAATCGAGTATATATATCTAGGCATGTTGTCTTCAATGAAAGCATATTTCCATTTCAACAAAAACAAATCTCATCTACCAACAACTCGACTACATCTATCATAAACGAATTACCTCCTCTGTTACTTGTTCCCACATCTACTCTACAGTTTCAGCCACCAAAAACGCACACATCCATCATAACTCCCATACAGACTTCAAATTCGACTCCACACCCTACATCATCTCCACCTGTCCAACAACATTCAAACCATTTTATACCTATTCAGCAACAACCAAAACATTCGGCACCTACACATCCAATGACAACTCGCTCCCAAACTGGCCACCTCAAACTGAAACACTTTTTTGATCTCACACATCAAATAACTACTCCAGATCCAACATCCTACATGCAAGCAGTAAAACAAGAACACTGGCAGACAGCTACGTCACAAGAGTTTCAAGCTCTACAATCACAAGGTACATGAGACCTTGTACCACCATCATCAAACCAAAACATACTTGGCTATAAGTGGACATTTCGAAAAAAATACAATGCTAATGGTACTCTAGTACGTTACAAGACAAGATTAGTTGCAATGGGATACAACCAAGAAATTTGGACTATATTATACTGAAACATTCAGTCCGGTCGCAAAAATACCTACAGTACGCATTCTCTTAGTCATTGCTCTCCATTACAAGTGGCCTCTTCATCAATTAGATGTATCGAATACGTTCCTGCATGGTCCGCTAACAGACACAGTATACATGAAGCAACTACTTGGGTTCATTGATGTCAATCATCCTACATATGCATGCAAACTGAACAAAGCTCTATACGGGCTTAAACAAGCACCAAGGCAGTGGTTTGAAACGCTAACGGGGTTTCTTCACAAACTTGATTTCACTACCCGTCACTCGGATCCATCTCTACTCATTTACCGAAAAAGTGGCTCTATCATGTATCTCCTAATCTATGTAGATGACATCATCTTAACAGGCAACAACATTCAAACTATTGCTTCACTTCTTGATCGCCTACATCAACGGTTCAATTTGAGAAACTTGGGCACTCTGACTCAATTTCTTGGTCTTACAGCAGAAATAATGCCTACTGGAGTTGTTCTACACCAAACAAAGTATGCAAAAAGCATACTATCTAAAGCTGGCATGCTTAATAGCAAACCTGTGGCAACTTCAAGCAGTATCAAGACTATATCTCAAAGAACGTCAGCGTTGTTCTCAAATCCCAAATTTTACCGTCAACTAGCTGGAGCACTGCAATACCTTACAATAAATAGACCAGACATTACCTACGTCGTTAACAAAGTATGCCAGCAGATGCATCAACCAGTCGAATGGCACTTTGAAGCACTCAAACGGATCTGAAGATATATCCGAGGTTCTCTGCATTATGGTCTGTCTATCTCAACCAACTCTCTTACACTTCGAGCCTATGCAGATTCAGACTAGGCGGGCGATCATGAAGATCGTAAATCTACATCCGGGACTGCAACTTCTAGGTTCTGTGCTGATTTTTTGGAGTGCTAAGAAATAGTCTAGGATAGCACGATCATCCACGGAAGCTAAATATCGCGCTCTTGCTACAACAACAACTGAAATTATATGGATTAGACAACTACTTCAAGAATTAGACTGCACACAACATGAACCAACAACCCTTTATTGTGACAATACTTTAGCGATTGTATTGGCAAATAACCTAGTTTATCAGGCTTGCACTAAACATATTGTGGTTGACTGTCACTTCATCAGGCAATGTATCAAAAAATGCATATATGTACACCATGTTTCGCCAATGGACCAACTAGCAGATCTGTTCACAAAATCTCTGCCCATCTCACGGTTCAAGTACCTAACTAACAAACTTATTGCTACCATAGAAGCATCAGTTTGCAGGGGCGTGTCAGCAGAGAAGAATGTAGAACGACCAAACATCAAGAAAGTACAAATGTAAAATAGTTTTCTGTTATGTACGGATAGAGCGTAGTTTTCTATATAAGGCTACTGTAATCATATACGAACGTATGAAATTGAATATGTGGCCTTCTATCTCTTCTTTCTCTCGCCTGTATGCTTTACTGCTCTTACAGGTTAACAATCATTTCATCCCGTCTCTTTGTTTCTCGTTTTTCAGCTCCCAGTGGTTCCTAGCTTCATGCCTACGCAACCTGCATATAATAAGCCCATGTTTTCTGTTAACCGCAATGATTTGTTATAAATGAACTCAGTCGAAACATATATTCTTTGCAAATTGCAGCAAACAAATTTAGTTTCATACATCATATATGCATCACTTGCTAATAAACTGATCATTTAGCTGTTATCCTCTTTTCTATGTGATTCAGCAAATATTTGACAAAGACACATTCAGCAGTGACGATGAAATGGGAGATGCAGAGTTTGACATCTATTCCTTTGTTGATGCTGTGAGAATGGATTTGACTGGCATCCCAAATGGTACTATAATCACAACTGTGAAACCCAGCAGAGAGAACTGTCTTGCCGTTGAAAGCCCAATCTTAAAGAAAGATGGAAGAGTTATCCAAGACTTAGTTCTCAGGCTGAGAAATGTGGAGTCCGGCGAAGTTGAACTGCAGCTGAGCTGGGTTAACATCCCAGGTGCACCAGTTTTCTAAACAATATCTACTTTAATCAAGTCATGTTTATTTACCACTAAAACAATCATGGAACATATGATGTTTCTGCAGGGAGAACTGCCTCGCTGTCGAAAGCCCAATCATAGAGAAAGATGGAAAAGTAATCCAAGGCTTGATTCTCAGGTTGAGAAATGTGGAGTCTGGTGAAGTTGGACTTCAGCTGAGCTGGGTTAACATCCCAGGTGCTCCAGATTTCTGAAACAATCTCTACTGTAATCAAGTCATGTTTATTTATCACTCTAACAATCGTGGAGCATGTGATGTTTCTGAACATTTTTTGTGTGTTATTTTGCCTATGGAACTTTATCATGAATCCTTCAATCAGTGGAATCGTTATGTAAACACAACTGAATTATTACAGTAGAAGGAAGTATGTTCGCTCTGTATCATATTTGTGTGAAGTTAATGCAGATGTCATCTTTCATTGATGTCCGGCACTTTTTTTTTTTTGATGTTACCAGTTTATTTTGTTTGAGTTTTTAGCCTACCAAGTATATGTAAGCCGAAGAGCTCTAACTTTGAGTAATCAAATGAGTGGTGGTATGCTTGAAAATTCCATTTGAGATTTTTTTTTGGAAACCGCTCGCAAGAAGTGCTTGATGCGGGCTTTATTAAATTTCCGAGGGGGGGGGGGGGGGGGGACGGGCCCCCCTAGGCCCCCCCTCTCTCCGCCCCTGATCGAAAGATAAAATTATAGGAACATGGTGTACATATGAAGCAAGATTTAGGCTTCTTTGTAAAGTTTTTTTAGTATAAAAATCTATAAAAAGTAGGGCAAAAACAGTGGTCTAAAGCTATCTCAAATGAAGCCTTAGGCTCTAACTAATTTTCTATTATTTTGATAATTAAAAGAAATGTGAAACATCAAACACGTTTATGGCTTCTCAAGTTCATGCTCTAATATTTAAAATTTAATTTATATGATGTTATACAATATTAGAGTTTGTGGTTCTAATTCTGTTGAGCTTCAGCATAGAAGTTCATGGTGCGGCATATATGATGCAATTTAATTTATTAGAAATTTTTTTGGCTCACATGAGGGTTAGCATATAGAAATGGATAATTTTAATAAATATTTTTATTCATAAGTAATCTAAAAGCTTTGTATCTCTCATGCTTGCCTCTCAAATGCGAGAAATTATTATAGGAGGTCGCCACTATCTAATAAAATTTTGCCTCATACTTTATACTTGTTAGGTGAAAAAAAAATGTCTTATGTAAATAGGATAAAAAAATATTATATGGTGGATATAATTTTGGCGTCGGAGGTTAGCCATTAAAAGAGAAGCATAAAGTTAAGTGTTGCAAAGATGAGGATGTTTAGATGGATGAGTGGCTTTACACTTTGAGACAAAATTTGAAATGAGTATATGCATGAAAAGGTTGGAGTAGCTCCAGTAACAGACAAGATTTGAGAAAGTATAGTCTGATCACATAAAATGTCGCTCTTCGATGATCCTGCTAGGAGAGTACATGTATTAGATCTAATATATATTAAGAAAGATAGAGATAAATCTAAAAAAGATTAGATTAGAAAGTATTGGAAATGATTTTTTTTTATTAGATTTAAATGAGAATTTGATTCTTATTAGGACATAATAGAAAAAAATGATTCATTTAGTCGACCCCACATATTAGGATAAAAACTTGATGTTATTATTGTTATTGTTGTATATAATTTTGCTTACACTGTCTGTGTGCATAATAATATCTCCATATACAGAGATATTATTATATACAATATAATTAGCAATATTTTAAATTTTGAAAAATTGTAACGACAATGTAGTCGCCTCCAGCAGTGGTCAGGGTTGGTATGGCAACTGAAGCCCAATGGGCTTTTATCCATCTTTAGCTGTAAAATGGCCCAAGGTTATGGGTAATGCCCATTGGATTTCCGATCCGGCTCAAACTAAAGGTTATTTTGGTAATAAAAAAATGACTTCTGGATCTTATATAGAGGCGATGCCTGCTCGGCATGCCCTAGGACTGCCTGCGAAACGGTTTGCTTTGAGCGGGGAGGCTCTCAGATTTCTGGTCTGCTCGCATCTCATATCAAAGTATCGCACCTTCTCATTTTTTCTCAGCAAATTTTGTTTTGGTTAGATTTGAATTTGATTATAAGTTGATCGGATCAGAATAGGTTTCTCTTTTCGCAATTTTTGAGAATTTGTCAATTTTTCAGATCTGTGATTGGAGAGAACGAGTAGCATCCAAACTATGGCGCTGGTGAGTTTCACCTATAATTTCTTCTATTTTGGAATTATGTCTATGCAAACGGAAAAAGCTCTAGTTTTCTTAACCGCTCACATATTGATTTTGTACAGTTCTTCTTTATTTGACTGTGTGTAGTTCTTCGTAGGTTTAGGTTAATTATACCTTTTGTTTTAGGCTGGAAAGGGAGGCAGTTTATAGGTCCGAGTAAAAGTTGTTGTCCGCTGGTTTTAACTTTAGAGAAGCGAGCAATTTTCTTTACTCATATTAGTCGTATTGGAGATCTTGTTCCTTGAGATATGCATGGTGCCTGCTTATGGAAGAAGCGATAACTTTTACCTAGCCGCTTATATTCTAATATTTTGAATTAATGCTTTGTGCCAAAATGAGGATTTGTTTTTTGTGTGTGTAGTTTAGTAAAATATATGAATGGACTGGTGTGCAAAGTCCTTGTTGCAGTGATAAGTTATTGTTCGGGGAACAGGAATCATGGAGGAAGAGCATTTAGAGATGATAGAATAATCATATCAAATGCCTTACAAAGATTAGGTTTCCTAGAGAATGCAAATGACACTTAGAGAGATGATGTTTTAGCTTTGTCAACCTCGTTCCATGCCTAGGATATCTAAAATGCATTTGATGTAAGTATTTCATTTGGAAGGTCGCTCTTTTTGGTTATTTATTTCCCCCACTCAAATTTCTAGCATCCAAACACTGCCTTGAAAGCTGCTTTTTAACTTGTATGTGGGACTTGTATGGATGGTGGATTGAATCTTTCCTCTCTTTTATCAGGGAGTTCTGTCTGTATGTTTTCATCATTGGTTCTGTATTAATGATCATATGTCAATTGTCATAACTTTTCATTAGAAGCTTCATTCTAGATTATATCATCCCAATTTGCCACACGCTTGTTGCTTTGGCTTGGCCATGGGTATTTTGTATGTGGTAATCTTTCAAATATTCAGATGATATCATTATTGTATTAATAAATGGAACTTTTTCTTATTACAGGTTCTTCATACTGGCTGGCCAAACAAAAATGCTTTCAAGACCCTCATTGCTGCAGAATACAGCGGAATTGAGGTTGAACTTGTCAAGGGTTTTCAGATGGGTGTTTCAAATAAAAGTCCTGAATTTCTTAAAATGAACCCAATAGGAAAGGTAGTCTTTGCAATTAAATTTTCTCTATGTAAAACTTTTATTTAATTAAATCCAAATTTATTTGAAGGATGCATGATGGTGCAGGTTCCTGTATTAGAGACACCTGATGGACCTGTCTTTGAGAGCAATGCTATTGCACGCTATGGTAGGATTTGCATTTCTTTTTCTTGTTTTTTTTTTTTGGAGGGGGAATGATCACTGTAAGGTCCAAATTTGATGTACTCAGATTTTGAACCTATTCAAGATTTTTATCAACTAAACTACTTGATGCCACATTATGTTTATAGACTACATTATTTATTCAAAACTTACAGCTTGATTCCTTTTTTTTTTGCAGTTACCCGATTGAAAGCTGACAATCCTCTTTATGGATCTTCACTTATTGAATATGTAAGAAGCTTTTCCTTGTTCCTTCTGTTAGATAAAATGACTTATTTGATACCATTATTCTGTACTTTCCTAGGCTCAAATTGAGCAATGGATTGACTTTTCAACAAATGAGATTGATACAAATGTTCTTCGGTGGCTTTCTCCAAGATTGGGACATACACCATACAATGCCCAGGTCAGGTTTGCTTTCTTTATTTTTTTTCTTAAGTCAACATATAACATCATAGCTGAATGCTCTTTTTTCATCTCTCCCTTAATTACGCACGCTATAACTCCATAGGTGGAGGAGCTTGCTATTGCTTCTTTGAAGAGGGGATTGGAAGCTTTGAGTATTCACCTTGCTAAAAATACTTACTTAGTTGGGCACAGTGTGACATTAGCTGATATCATATTGGGTTGCAACTTATATTTTGGGTTTACTCGGATCATGACTAAGAGTTTTACCTCGGAGTTCCCTCATGTAGAGAGATACTTCTGGACAATTGTTAACCAGCCTAATTTCCGCAAGATCATAGGTGAGGTGAAGCAGGCTGAATCTGTTCCACCAATTGCATCAAAGAAACCAGCTCAGCCAAAGGAATCAGCTAAGCCCAAGGAAGCAAAGAAAGAAGCCAAGAAAGAAGTTAAGAAAGAAGAGCCAAAGCCTAAGGCAGAAGAGCCTGCTGAGGAAGAGGAGGAGGCACCGAAGCCCAAACCAAAGAACCCACTTGATCTTTTGCCTCCAAGTAAGATGATACTGGATGAATGGAAGAGGCTGTATTCAAATACAAAAACTAATTTCCGTGAGGTCGCAATTAAAGGTTAGTTTGTCTTCTTAGTATTTACATTTTTCATGAAATACATTCTTTGTTTCATGTTGATTTCTTTTTTTTTTTTAGGTTTCTGGGATATGTATGACCCTGAGGGATACTCTCTATGGTTCTGTGATTATAAGTACAACGATGAGAACACTGTTTCCTTTGTGACATTGAACAAGGTGGGTGGTTTTCTCCAACGCATGGACCTTGCGCGCAAGTATGCCTTTGGTAAGATGCTTGTGATCGGCTCTGATTCACCATACAAAGTGAAGGGGCTGTGGCTCTTCCGAGGGAAGGATATTCCTCAGTTTGTGCTTGATGAATGCTACGATATGGAGCTCTACGAGTGGACAAAGGTAGACATCAATGACGAAGATCAGAAGGAGCGTGTCAATGCCTTTATCGAGGATCAGGAGCCCTTTGAAGGGGAGGCCCTACTGGATGCCAAGTGTTTCAAGTAACTTATATTCAGACAGCTTGCAGTGAGCTTTTAAGAACTTTAAGTCTTCCATCCTAATACATTTTTTGTCAGTTGATTAAATTTTGCCTAGACCAGTGATGCCAAATTGAAAGACTTATCCTTTGCTGTTGTGTGTTAATTGTGAAATGTTTTCTTTTTCCCTTTAATATTAAAGAGTTTGCCATACTTACAAGTGTTCTGCTTTGGAAAGAGTGGATAGGATGGAAGCCAAGGTTTCAGTTTGTGAGAGGACTGCCTCTATAGGCTTCTGATCCTATCGTTAAGGTGGTTCTTTAAGAAGAATGATCCTTTGGCTACCTAACTGGTGATCTAATATTGAGACTGGCTGATGATCAAATATTGAACTGGAATGCAGCCACATGTTGAGGTACATATTTAAGAATTGCAATTTACTAGTGGGATCGTTGGACTAGTTTCTTTTTAGTTTAAGCTGTCTGAAGTGATTGGCACTCCCTTGTGTAGTTAGGTTTAAATGTTTGCTTGGTAGAAATAGAATGAAAGCGTATTTATTTAATTTTTTATTTGCATTATTAAGATTAGAAGTGAGTTTTGATTATGAGGTTTGGAAAGCCACGTTGTTTTTTAACAAATAATAATATTATAAATATGAGATTAATGGGTGTAATATTTTTAATTTATAATAATAACTAAATATGGCATTTATTAAGAGGGTGCAAAATAATGAAATATTGTAAACCAAAAATAAGAATCGAAACGGTAAGGATTGAGTTTTTGTTAAACAAATAGAGATAATTAAAATTCACTTTTGAAAATCACCATAATGAAACTTATTTTTGGACTTTCATATGTTTATGTAGAAATAAGTTGGATCATGCTTTTCCCCTGTTAATTGAGTGAGAAGTCGAAAATAAGAACCATGATTAATATTACTTAAATTTTGTATTTACAACTATTGTCATGATTGCCTGCCGACTATCACCACCACCACCCGCCTTCGACCATCTTTGTCGCTAGCAACCACCGCCTATCGTCACCCGTATGAACCACTAGCGCCCACCTTTGGCGACCCATCGTTGACCTAGGGGTGTTAAAATAGGTTTTTGGGTCAGGTTCGGGTCAAACACGAAACTGATCTGCCTTCAACTACTCCGACCTGAACCTGACCCGATTAGACTAACGAGTTAGAAATTCAGACTTGAACCCAACCTTCTAACTCGTGGGTGCGATCAGGGTGTAAACGCAGGCCTCTTATGCGAGGCTGCGAGCACTGGCCACGGGGGCGAGCGAGGGCACGGGGGCGAGCATGGGGCGCAGGCGTGAGCGTGAGACGCAGGAGTGGGCTGTGCGAGTGAGTGGGGCCTCGAGGCGGGGTCTTTCATGGCGCGGTTGGGGGACAGGGGCCCAGGTCAGTTTTGGGTTGCTTTTGGGTTTTCTAGTTGACCCAAACCCGACTCGAAATTAGAAATGGGTCAAAACATGAAACCCAAACCCGACCTATTTTCCATCTCTCGCTGTCACCTGCTGCCTACTACTATTGCTAGTATCGGCCACCGACCACCACTCTCTTTGGAATTTATATTTCATTTATTTTACTTCAAATTAAATAAAAAAGTAATCTTATGCATTCTTTTAACACTCATGCAAACAACTCCAAAATATTCTTTTTACACTGCATTCTTTTTACATTACATTACTTTTTCAACCAACCAAATAACCTCTTAATGGAACAAAATTAGGTCCAAGCTAGAGTGATTGAACCCTACCTATTAGAGTTAAGTTTAAACTAGTTTGACTTGGTCTATATAGGTATATATAGGTTCCATACTAGTTGTCCAGATCGATTTTGAGTTTGTGACAGTCTTCCAACTGATAGTGAACAAATCTTGAAGATCGCTTGTTGAATTGTAGGATCTCTACTGAGGTGGGAGCGTGTAAGTTCATTGGCCCCTAACCCTTAGACCAATTTATAAATATAAAGCTATTCTATTAGTTATATTTAATGATGTTCATTTAACGCTAGAGCTTAAGGAGCTAAAAACTTAGAAGATGAGGTTCATTCACATTTGGCCCTAGACTTTTTGTGAGTGGTTTTTTTTCTCTCTCTTTATTTGATTGATTGGATCGTATTTTAAATGCCCACTTTCGAACTTCGGAAGCTTCTCTCGAAGGACTCTAATCTTTGGGCGGTGCATTGAGTTTTTATTTGACTTCAGTTTCATTTGAAACAGTTTTCTTATTGCTTTTTAAAGCAGCTTCTTAGTACATAAATTTTTTTAACAAGATATTTTGTACAAAAAAAATTATTTTAAAAAATAATAATAAAGCTGTCCCAAACTAAGCCTTTATGTGTGGAGGATTTACTTTCATCTTAAGACAATGTACTCATACAACCCTCCATCAATATCATAATTTTTCATCATCATTATAAGTCTTATCCTAAATATTGGTTATCATTCATCTTTGTGTGTTGCATGAGGTGTTCAACTTATTTATACATATCTTATGGCACAACTTTTCTCTATGTTACATTTTCATCTTGTAGGCCCCAACATCTAAATGGCCAAGTTAATTTGCAAGCTCATGTCAAAACCTAAATAAAACACAAAAACACATTAGCTCAAGTAGCACAATGGGCTACTTGATGATACTGTTAAAAAGTTAAAAATTAATCCTAAAGGGCTCCAAATCAAATTATAAACCACTCTACAAATTAGAGGAAAAAAAAAGCAAATGTGATGGTGGTGGGAAGATCAAAGTGAGGAGGTAAATAGAAGGCTCCACATACACAATTTGAAGTAATCTTAAATTAACTAGTAAGCCTAAGAATAATTTCATATGATTAGTCATCAAAAAGCAATATTCTAATGCTAACCTTGAATTCTTATCATAAAAATGAGGTTATAGAGATAAGAATAATTATTTTATATCAAATCTAATCTTATCCAACATTTAAATTTAAATTACATACTATCTAAAAGGATTGTTCATCTTAATAAATAGATTAAAAAATTATTAAAAATTTAGCCAAAATTTAATATGGGACTAAATAGACTTGAAAATTTGTTTGGTTCAACCAATGCTCTTATTCTGCCATGATGTACCATTGACTCATACATTGTTAGTTTGCAATATCTACTCGTACTTGTATCTCTGCATTCATATGAGTCTGTAGATTCTTAAATTATAACAACTGCCTATCGTCATTTTATTGTTTGCAGCTTATCCATTACATTACCAAGGTAGGGGGTATAGGAGGACTATTATGTCTTAAGCCTTAACATATGCCATACGAACCTAATTTATTATTTCTTTTTTTTTTTCTTCAACTGCTTGCACGCATAGTCTGTAATTTGACTATTATGATGCCCCACTTAAATATCTCTCTTCTTTAGAGCACTTTCTGATTCTCTCAACATATACTCACCATTAGAGGTGTCACCCAGAATTAACCCGGCTTCTACTCGCCTGACCCAAACCCGACCGGATTTGGTAAACGGGTTAGAAATTTGGACCGGGACTCGACCCGATCGACACGACCTGACCGCTAACTCGAGTGCAAGTGGGCGGTGCAATGCGCAAGCAGACGAGCGCGAATGCGCGAGCAGGTGCGATGTGCAGGCGGGCGACGAGGTGAGCTCGATGCACGAGCACGGACGACGCGACGAGTGCGCGAGCACGGACGACGCGACGAGTGCGTGAGCATGGACAACACCATGATGGGACGAGCGGGCGAGCACGGGCGATGGGATGAGCGTGACGGAATATGGGATGACGAGACAAGCTCATTTTTGGGTTGACTTGGGGGTCAATTTTAGATTTTCAGGTTGACCAGAACCCGACCCAAAAGTACAATCCGGTAAGAATTTAAAACTAGAACTTGACCCATTTTTCAGACGGGTTGACCCAGACGTGGAATTTTCGGGTTGTGTTGAATATTGACAACACTACTCACCATACAAAAGATTAGCATTTATGAGGTATAAACTAAGTGACTTGTTGTCCACCCATTGATGGTTTGTTCCTGATGGTCATGAATGTGTTGCCTCATTATAGTATGGTCTCTTCTCAATAGTTGTTTATATATATATATATATATATATATATATATATATATATATATATATATATATATATTCACTTAGCATTTCCTTAAGCTTTTTGTGTTGAATTGAGTTGCTTTATAGAGTGAGGTGTCTATGCCTGCATAATTAGAAGCACAATTATATTTATTATGCTCTTTCTTCTTTACATATTTCGAATCAAAACACTCTATGCATAATCCATCCCACAAGCCCTCCTCAATCCATTCAGGCCTCTGCCCAAAGTTGTAGATATAATTAAAGATCTCATTTTGCATGTTGAGATGCTTAGCTCAAAAATTGTCCCACATCCCAAATGAAAAGCAGCTCTTTTCCCCTCTCCTTATACAAACATTAGGTTAAGTCACTTTCACCTCCCCTATGATGAAGCCTCAACAAAAGGCTATCATCAGTCCACTGACATGAGAAAAAGTTCAAGCAAGGAGAAGGTGAATGAGTTTCTCTAAACTCAGCTATCTTCAACTCTTTCTCACCTATCTTTTACATTATTGTGCTTAAGTGAAGATTCCTTGGTATATGTACGTGTACAGAGCCTGGGATCTTCCATGGCTATCAATGCTTTGTTGTCTATGTGGAGGTACCAACCATCCTATAAAGCTAAGTGATGTTGTGATTTGGACGCAAGCTTTTCGATGCCTAATGACCTTAGAGTTAATGTAGTTATAGCCCAAAGATAGTTATCCTCATGTAGGCTATAACTCATGATATCTATAATTCGGAAATGACCAGCTTTCATTGGAGAGAAGGTTTTCATCATCCAAAATCATAGTTATCTATGTGATAGGTATGGATCTCTTATAAATCACTTCATCATCTTTGATGAATCAAACATATAACATTAATAGTTTCCTATTTAGGGGTGCAACCGAGTCAAGCTGACTCGCGAGCTAGATCGGGCTCGACTCAATAACAGGCTAGACGAGTCGAGTTTATCGAGCTCGTGAGTCGAGCTCGAATAGGATTTTGAGCTCGACGGCTTATCGAGCTGGAGTTCGAGCAACCCTCTGATCGACTTGCGAGCTTGTTGAGTGGAATTGAGCTTTCGTGCGGGCTGGAAAATAAAACCCGGAGTTCGGACGGGCAGAAAAACGGAACTTAGTTTCCGTTGTGGCCTGTGAGCAGGAAAGCGAAACCGCGGGGAAGCGAAGGCCGGAAGATGTGGGATCGGAGCTTAGACTCAACGAGCTATTTTCCCTGGTGAGTCGAGCTCGAGTTCGACTTTTGAGCTTGACTCGAGTTCGAGCTCGGTATTTGGCAGTCGATTCAGGCTCAAATACCTCCTGAGCTCAATATTTCGAGCGCGACTCAACTTGTTTACACCCCTATTCCTATTTACCTCTAACTCGAAGTTGGATCAAAGCCATGCCAAAATTTCAGGAGAAGCTCTTTAAGATGAAATATCACTTAAATTTTGCCACTACATTATTAGTTACTTTGCGGCAAAAATGAACTAAAACTTCTTTCCAAATCATAAAATGGCAAAGTACATAAAATAAAATATGGATCATACTGTGATACATCTCTATTTTGTCAGAAAAAATGGGCTTTTTAGTCAAGAATGAGCTTGTCTGATGGCATATGAACAAGGATTATACGAATTAGTGGCTAGGAATGTCGCCTCATGAACTATGGAATGGATTAAACATGAATAATATTTAACTTGTTTGATCACAAGAATTTAACCTTTTAGGATTATGCTTCAATTTCTAAAAATTCAATTGTTTTTAAAAAGTTATGAAAGTTATTTAGTATCCTCTCATATATCTATACCTTTGGAAAAAGAAAATCATAAACTAAATTTTATGGTTGTCAAAATTTAGACTTTTAAAAGATTATCAAAATGCTTTTACTTTTATCTTTCAAATAACAATTATGAAGACAAGGAAATTCATTTGACAAGGATTTTCTTATAAAATGATGTGAAAATATTGGACATTTGATGCCCCTATACCAAAATGTCTAATCTCTTGCTCCATTGAGATAATGCTAAATTATTAGTGTAGTGTATCATGTTGATCAATATAATAAAACTAAAATAGCCCAATTACAAAAGTTAAGGTTAAAGCCTAATTAGGAGATCAAAGAAAAGTCATAATTATAAGTTCGATTATTTGTCAAACAAAGAGCTCATAATTTAGATTATTTTAAGTATAATTTATATTTTATTAATTTTATATTTTTATTTTTCAACTAAAGATTTATATGGCCAACCACGACATGATTTGGAATAAAAAAAATATTTATTGTCAGACTCCCTTTTCACTCCCTTTTTCCTCTTCAATTCTCTCCAAAAATATTTGTTCAAGAGACTTATAATGTCTATAAATATGAGCTAAAGTGCTTCGTAATTTTTTTATTAATAAATAAAATATTTTGATGGAAAAGTGTTCTTCATTTACTTGGTGCTTAATAATTTCAAGTAATTTGCCTATCTTTAATGAGTTGGATAGTTATCTTTATATTTTCCTTAAATTGCTTATTACTTCTCTTTAATACCTACTCCAAATTCAAGTATCTTCCTCCACTTCATAAGCATTCTTCAAGGACAATAAACTAGCTATTAGAATTATACATCTACCTCAATCCCTTTCTTAAAGCTCCTGGTCAAATTAGGAAGAGTTAAAACATAGTCTTATTCTTTACACCTAATTGTTTTGATTGAAAAATATGATTTTTGAAAAAGTTTAATTTTCTTTGGGAAAGTTAGATTTTTGGAATTTTTAATATTTGAAACCGAACGCTTATTATGAATAATATATCACCTCGAAAGGTGAACATATCGTTCTCTAATAGGTTCAGATTACAAATCTTGATTTACCCTGATTATTGTAGTCAAACTCAAAGAGAAATAGCATATGATCTCGAAGGATCAGAATGATGTTTAATCCAATGTTTGACTATGCTAATCTGGATAGATGGATCATTAATTTCATAATTAAGAGTACGATTATAACTGACATGTCTATCCAAAGAAAGAAGATATCAATTATTATCGATAGTTTGAATATGACAATAACGATCGTCATTTTTTGTTTGATTTTTCCAAAGATAATTAATTAAAGTTTTGAAAAATTGATTTTGAAATCTGGTTTGGGTTTCTAAATCTCCTACAAGCGCAAGCTCTCGTAGTTAATTACATCATAAGAAACCAGAAATTTCCTACGAATACTCTCGATTAAAATAGCGATACGAATTTCATTTGAGATTTCAAAAATTAATGTCAAAGAAGGTAGAGACTGGAAATTTCAATCGGGAATGGATCAAAATTAAACACTTATTTCTGGAGTTAAATAAGGAAGGGTAGGAGGTGTCTTGAGATTCTGAATTACTTCAGAAACACCACAACCTATCCTAAGTGTTGGGCTCGAATTCGATGGAAATAGATTTAATATTTGAATAATTAATTTTATTAAAAAGTGAGAATTAGATTCCCGGAGGTTGAGGTCTTAGGATTAAAAATCTGCATCAGATCCTAAGTCTAAATTGGGTACTAAAAATCAGTGACCCGGATCCTAGCTAATGCAATGCAAGGTCTAGACTTACCCCAGCCTGGATTGGGGAGCCAGCTAAACCACCTAAACGCTTCAAAACCATGTGTCCGGTCTATTATGAAAGAGTAGTTAGGGACATTATTTAAGGTATATTTAAGGAAAGCAGGGCCGACATCTAGAGCAGATTCCTAATTGGCCCCTTAACTTATGTTGGGTGAAATGCTTAAGCTAATAATGCAATTAAGATTAGACTCAATTTTAATTTGTTACTAATGCGATGCATGTTAGTCGACTCGATTAAATACTTGAAATCAGAATGAAGCAATTTTAAAATCAGGCTTAAAAATAGGTTATCCTAGAGATTGCACAACATCCCCTTGGACAGAATTGCACCCTCATAGGCTAGATGGTCTGCCAAAACTCACAGGCGGGGAGGTGCCTAATAAGGTAGAGAAAAGTTAATATGAATGCATGAAAAACTCCCGGCGAGTCCGGGCTTACTTCTTAAAGACGTTAGAGTTTCTATCTGAGTCTAAAGCTTTTAATTTTAATTAAAGTAAAAATAGTTGGACCGTACCCTCACGAGCCTCCGATCGGATTCCAGGCTAAATCAAATATGACATGCAAGATCGCCAAAAAAACTAATAAAAGCAGACAAATCCTAATCGCAATCAAACACATCAATAATTAATCAAATCAATTAAATATAATACTCAAATTGAAAGTCCATAGGCAAGTGCCTTTTAATATTACAACACAGGATCTGCAGGAAAAGTAAAGTGGCCAGGTACTGCTGACTACAACCCGGATTCTAATCCTAAGACTCAAGTGACTTTGAGAATGGGTCTTCTCATTCTTCACTTCTTCGTCCTTGGAACTCCTTGGATCGTCGGGTCCGGATATCCAAATGAAAAGAAACTCCCCATGAATAGGGGTGTTATCTTTCCTCTGTGGATACTTAAAAGTATCATAAACTGTATTTCCAAGTGAAAATGTACTCTCCCCTAAGGGATGTCACTTTTCTCCTTGGAATCCAGTTTGGATCACCATTATCCCATCTCAAATCACTTGATATTACAACTCAAGTTCAAATCAAATTACATTAATCAAATTTAAAAAAAAAAATCTAGACTCAACGACTTGCAGGGTTATCCTAATAATCAACAGTTATATAAGCATCCCAAGCAGTTATTATATCGAAATTTAAATGCTCAAACCAGCTACACTTGGCCATGCTCTTTAATTTTAAAAGGGGACTTAAGTATTCTGGAGCACCTGCAGAAAATAACGTCAGTTTAAAGCTTTATTATTTGCCCCCTTTAATTTAAAATGCCTTGTGCGAGCATGACCACCTGCATAAGATTGAATTAGTGTAAATCGTCCCTAACCTAGGGGTAGATCTAACGTACAATCAATCACAACACAGAGTGCAGAAATTAAATAAACAATCACATCAATTCTACTAGTAGCAAACAGCATGCAGTGAAAACCATGGAAAATCCGGCATACGAAAGTAGCATAAAAGTAAACACCGGCCTAGCCTATGACTAGAGTTGGTTGTCCCAGTAAAACATCTAAAGTGTGTGTAGGAGGCTGTGCGGGTTTGATATGTCTTAAGTAGGATCATTTGATTGAAGTTGTTGAAGATTCTGGTTGGTTGAAAAGGCTTTAAGGAGATTTTAATTAAAATTTAAATCTTAATGATTTGAATTTGATTTTAAACTTGATTTTGATTGTTTGTTGGATACCACCTTTGTTGCACACCGAGGCCGTGAAGTTTATTTCACCTTCCTTGGGGCTAATTTAATAGCCTCCTAGGCCTCGGTTACCTAGTGGTACCCGGTATGATTAAATGATTTGAGTTTGATTAAATTTGAAAGTTAATTAATTTTTAATCAATGTTGATTGATTGCTAATTTTAAAGTTTAATTAATGTTTTTTGGAATTTTAGATGATTTATTGAGTTTTTGGAATTTTCTAGATTATTTTAATCATTTAATTAAGAGGTTAAAAATTGACTTTTTGATTTAAAGTGTTTTCTGGATTGTTAATATTTTATTAAAATACTAGACCTTAATACGATCAGTTAGACTATAAGTACGCTGAAATTGGATTTTTTAAAATTTTATTATGAAGGTTTGAAGTTTTGACTTAATTTTGAACTAAATTTGACCAAAAGTTGACTTTCTCAAATTTATTTGATTTCTGGAAATTTAACATTTTTTATAAATATTAGACCTTAAGATGAGTCTTATGCCTTTGAGTTTGACTGATTTGGAGTTTATTTGAATTAGTTATAAATTTTTAAAGTTTTGACAATTTATTGAATTATTAAAATTGCTTAATTAAGGCCCTTTTATTGGTTTAAGTCCAAATGACCTCCAAATTCCTTGAAATCAATTCCAAAGGTCAGGAATGACCCAAAAAGAGATTTCCAAGTGTTTGAGAGAGTTTTTGGAATTTTTATCTATTTTTAATTAATTAAATTAATTAAATATTGAATTTCACTTAAAATTAAATTATTCTTAAAATTGATATCAAATCTAGTTGGTTTTAATTTTCATTGATTAAGGGTTCAATTCTGGTTAGTTTGAGATTTTATTTGTAATTTTTGGATTTAAGTTTGACTTATTACTTATTACATTTTCTGGAAGTTTTAAGAGCTTAATTAAGATTTAAGTTTGATTAAGTTAATTAATGGGCTTAATGACTTTAAAATTCAGTGAGAAATTTTTCTAGTGTTAGGAGTGTCACTAAGTTTAAATAGTTTGAGTTTCAAGTCAATAGGATGTATATCCTAATTATTGAAATTTTTTTAAGTTCTCTAAATGAGTCCTTAATTATTGTCCTTAACAATGTCACTAAGTTTAATGTGTTTGAATCAATGTTTTGCTAACCCTTGGACACTGATTATAATCATATCAACTATCAATCAAGAACAAAGTGAAGTGTCCTAATATTCTATGGAATGATTTTATAGTAAATCATAAAAGTCATATATTACACAATCATTTATAACTTTAATGATTAACCATAAAGAAATGAACATATCAAAGTGGATTGAAGTGATTTGAAGATGTAGGGAATATCTTCAAATTGTACTTAACCCAATTTGATATCTCAACTATGCATGGTTTAATAAATATGAATATGGATCTAAACACTATTGATATCAAAATTTCTTAAACCATATATAATAATGACTTATATATATTTTTCAGTGATAGAGGGTTTGTCACTGATTCCATAGAGCCCTAAAATGCATGAATTGAATTTAAATTGAATGAGTTATGAATTTTCAAAAATCAAGATCAAATTATGATCAGGGTTTTTGTAAATTTATAAACCAGTTGGGATTGCATCAAATGACCTTAGGAAAATTAGAGAAGCTCAATCACAGGCCCTAAATACCTCTGCCAATTTGTATATATTTATTTAAAATTAAAAAGAGGTTTTCTGAATAATTGAAATAATTATCAAAATATTAGTCAAAATAATTTAAATTTATTTTTAAAATAAAGTAGATAAGAATACGAACAAAATGAGCCTAAGAACTCCAAAAATGGTTGGGAAATGAAATTCCCACAAAATTTTGAAGTTCTGGGCAATTTTTAAATTAATTTTAAGGATTTAAAAGTGGTCAAACGGCGGCGCTGACCCAGGCTGGGCTTTCCACACGGTGCAGCGGGATGCAGCCACGCGGATGGCAGTGGTCAAGCAGGTCCCACCTACTTATCCAGCGCGGCACAGTTTTGAGCCGTCGGATCTAAAGCAGCGAGGATCCGACAGTTGAGATCACACGCGCGACTGATATCTATCCAGAAAAGATCCAACGGTGGATCTAACCCCCGCGGTTTCGAATAGAAGGTTAGGATCTAGCCAGATGAAAATCTGGACCATCTGCAGTTTCAAATAGCTAATCAGATCAGGAGATCGAATCGCAGCCGTTGATCCAAAATGAAATGATCCAACGGCTGCGAGATCGTCTCCTACCTCCGCTCACCTGCAAGCTCTACACTTAGGTTTAAGCTTATATAGCCTAAATAGTACACCAAATAGCTTTAAAATTTAGGCAGAGATAGATTAGAGTGGAAGAAAGAATGTAGGATCATTCTTAAAGCCCTTGATGCAATCTTCAATATTTTAATTAGAAACCTAGGTAAATGCCTAGGGTTTAGATTTTACCACTGTAGGATTGATGGATTTAGATGATTTGAAATGCTCTGAATTTGTAGACTGTCCGCGCTCAACTTCCTTGAAGACTTCAAGATCGGAAGACGAGTAGATCGTAAGCTCGATCAACTTGGACAGAACATGGCTCGATCTACCCTCTCTCTCGCCGCCGGCAACGTCAAAATGGAAGGAAACAATCAGAGAAGTATGGAGGAAGCTCTAAAAACTCGAAACGAAAACTCAGAGTGGCTGGATGGGGATTGGAATAGGAGATAGCTTTTTATGAATAGTTTCGTCCTCTCCACTCTATTCGAGCTGTTGGAGTCAAAACAGAGGGCTGGGATCGATCAGGTGAATACCCTGGATGAAGGCCAGCTGTCCCAGGCCGTTAGAGAGCAGAGAGTGTGCTGCCCTATGTGAAAACGACCTTGGGTTGTTCTCACATGGTGGGGGGACCACTTTTCGGTTAGGATGAGCTAGGGATCGAGCTGATGGTTGGGCTAGGTCAGGTCAGCATCCAGGAAGCTCCTAGAATCAACTGGGTGAGCTAAACAAGCCGGGTTTTGGCTGGTTAAGTCGGGTAGATGGGCTTTGACCGAGTGAAGCTCATTTGAGCTCTTGTTGACCTATTGACTAGTCAACATAGGTCAAATAGCTAAGCTAAAGTCCAATTGGATTAGAGAAATATCTGGAATGATTTGGAACTCATGAAAGCCCATGGCATGGATATTTGAAAGGGGATTGACCACTTAAGCTTTCCTAAGATTTTCTTTGGCTCTTTGACTCGTCAAAGAGTCAAATAATGCTTAGGTGGCAGATGGGAAAAGTTTTGATTGCTGGAATGGTGGATCTAAGACTTGAATGAGATTTGATTGACTACATAAGGTAGTTTGAGTTAAATATACAGGTTTGACCAAAATTCAAAATGTTGACTTGGTCAACCCATAGTGATATGACTTATGAAAGGTCTGGGCATGTTTGAGCCATAATTTAGAGATGAGTTGAGGGCCTAAATTGTTTGAAATGGTTAAATGGGTTAAGATAACCCATTTAAACCCTTACAGGTTTGACCAAAATTCAAAATGTTGACTTGGTCAACCCATAGTGATATGACTTATGAAAGGTCTGGGCATGTTTGAGTCATAATTTAGAGATGAGTTGAGGGCCTAAATTGTTTGAAATGGTTAAATGGGTTAAGATAACCCATTTAAACCCTTAAGGAGTTATTGGGTCAACCTAGGTTGACTTGGTCAACCTAGGTTGACTTGGTCAACCAGGTTGACCTAGGACCTGGGTTTAGGCTCGACAAATTTAAAATGACATTTGAAGTTTGGTAGAAGTGATTTGAGGGATTAGAACAATCATTTGGTTTAAAACATCTGTTTGGGCCCTCAATGGGTCACTAGGTTGACTTAGTCAACCATGGGGCTGGGTTTGGGCTCAACAGATCTGGAATGATATTTGAAGATTGTTGGAAGTGGTTCCAAGCAATTTGGAGGTCATTTGATTTGAAATGTGCATTTGAACCCCAAAAGGGTATTTTTTTGTCATTTTGACCCCGGGTCAACTGGGGGTCAAAGTGGGTCCAACAAAATGCAGTTTAATGTTCGATAAGTCATAATTAAGGGTCTGGGAGTGATTGGAGGCTTTGGAGAAAGCTCCAAGGTCAAATTCCACTGGGTGCAAGGTCCAGTGGCATAGACTGTAAATATTTGAGGGTTTTACAGTCTTTGGAATTCAATCAAATTTCTGAGGTTAGAGACCTCAGAATGAGCTCAAATTTGGAGGGTTGCCTCTAGAGACATGTCATATCAATGTGGAATTGATAGACTCTGAATCAGAAGTCATTTGATAGGGTTTTGAAGTGTTCAAAGATTCACTAAAAAAGGCTTTCAGGACCTAAGCCTTTAGCCTTGGGTTTGAGCCTGAATTTCTAGTTTTGAACTGGATTTTGAATTTGAATGATTGGATTTGAACTACCTAAGTCATTTACAAATATTTAGATGATTAGATAAGATTAAGGTCAGGTCAGAGGCTGGAGCAACTAAATCTGGGTTATTTAAAGGTCATGATTGGTCAGGGGTTTGAACTGACTTGAAATCTGGATTGACTTGAGTTTTGAATAAATTGATTTAAAGTCTGGGTTGGACTAGATTGACCCTAGGTCTAGGTAGATCTAGGACCTGGGTGAATCCTAGGGTTTAAGTTCTAGAAGGATCCTAAAGTCTAGGAATCCTAGGGTCTATAGTAGATCCTAAGATCTGGAGTCTAGGAACATCCTAGGATCTAGGAAAATCCTAAGATCTAGATTCTGGGAAGATCCTAGGGTCTAGGTAGATCTTAAAGTCTAGGATCTAAAAGAATCCTAGTATCTAAAAAAATCCTAGGCTATGGCTCTAAGAGAATCCCAAGATCTAAAATAATCTAGAGGGTAGATTGATCTAGCACCTGAATTGATCATAAAGTCTAGAGTAGGTCCTAGGGCCTAAGAAGATCATATGATCTGGAGTCTGGCAGAATCCTAGGGTCTAGAGTAGATCCTAAGGTCTGGAGTCTAGGAGGATCCTAGAGTTTAGATTAACTTGGAATTTAATTGAATTGAGTTTAAAATTAATATGGGATTAAGATTGGTTTGAATCTGAATTGATATTAAAGTTTGAATTGATTTAAGATCAGATTGATCCTAGGGTTAAGATTATCCTAAGGATTGAAAAGATCTTAAGGTCTGGATTGGTCCTACTGATCTCATACAAAAATGAGGTTAACACTAATCACCCCCTTAAACTCCAGCAAATATTACTATATACTCCATATTATGAGTTAATATCCTAAGATGCTTTGCAACATACATTCCAACCATTTAAATCACTTAAAATATATTCTAAAGGGTCTTCAAAATTAACCTAAATTAGCCCACGTTGGACTAAACTTGGCGTTCATTCCATCAAACCCCACAATACCCCTCATTTTTTAATTTTTATTATTAAATTTACATCACATCCTTAAACATTAAATTAAAGGCTCTAATCATTAATCTTATTAAAATGATACCCACCACCATCAATTATGTCACGTCCTAGAATTTATATTGGAAGAATTGATTCTATCTTACTTTCTTTTCTTTAATCAAAAGATTTCACATTTCATATACACAATGGAAAAGAAACATGATTACATTTGTATTCATCAATATATACAATTATTATAAGCAAAAAAACGTCATATATATATAATAGTCATGAAACAAAAGACTAGCTACATCACTATAAATACATCATGGCTATAAAATAAACTGCAAGTGCCAAAAAGAAAACTAAACATATTATTCGGAGTCTTACATCGTATGATCCTTACCCTTTCCTAAAAACATGTAAAGCCACATAGTAAGCATTTTTTTTAAGTCGCATAGTAAGCATAAAAGCCAAGTAGTAATTAAAATCTTACAACTGAAATCAATGCAATGAAAAGAGAAACAATATGTTGTAAATTATATAAAGAATCAATATCTATGCCGGTTATATGTACCAACTCAATTCATAACACATCATATCTCAGTTTATTATATCATTAGTAATGGTATTAGTAACAGTGATCCACACCAGTAACAATAATAAGTGTCAGCGTAAGTCACAATATCAGTAATAGTGAACAGTCTCAGTAACAATAACAGTATTGACAGTAAATAACATCAGTATAGTGTAAGCTACAATATCAATAATAATAATGAATAATCGATCATAAATTAATATCAATAGCTAGCAATCAATATTTTATCAGATATTCAGATGAGGGTATCTTGATATTGATCTTGCTCCTACCCTTATGACTCCCAGTAAGTCATATTCATTCAATCTTAATAGTAGCATTCATTTTATCTTATCAATAAGTCAGTTGAATAAGTGTTCATATATTTATAATTAATATATCAATATTTTTAGTGCTGTCTGTAATATATCAATACTGATAATACTCTTATTATATATATCAATACTGACAGTACTATATGTAATATATCAATACTGATAATACTCTTATCATATATATATACTATCTGTAATATATCAATACTGATAGTACTCTTATCATGTATTAAATATCATCAGTACTATCTGCAATCTTATCGTTGAGGCATTAGTACGATCATCCATATTCTTACCTTGAGGTATCAGTACGATACATCCTTCTAATTAGATCGGTATCAAATTCTAGTACATATCAATCCGATCAATCATTTCATTTTAGTATTATCATGTCAATCACAATGCATCAATTTCAGCCTATTTTCAATGTCTTTTTTCTACTCATTTTATCCAAAAATTTCTATACACATATTTAACCTATAAAAATATAATAAAGTCATATCAAATCATTCAGAATAATCAAATTCATAGTTTTAAAAACCAGACTAGATCTGCCAGTTCAACCGATTCAATCATGAATCAGTTAGATGTCCGATCCGATTCATCGTAAAAATCATATTCGCAGCAAACCGGACTGAACCGACAAAAACCAACAGTTCAACCGGTGAACCAGTTTGGGTTGGGAAGAACTAACCAATTCTATAAAAAATTATTTTTATTTTAATTAAATTATAAACAATATATTTAATTTATTAAATTCTTTTATATTTTTTAAATATTTTTATTAATTATGGAGATTAATTACACCATACATAATATATTCATGTCATCTCATATAAAGTGTTTTGTTATAAAAAGTATGTACTTCACACTATATAAAGAGTTGAAAATAAGTATCTCAAACTTCTTTATGATATGGGATTAAAAAAGTTACATGAAAATTATATAAGTTAGAATATGAATTTGGGCTTTGTTGGGCTGCGAATTTGGGCCTTGTTGGGTTATAAATTTGGGCTGGTTGGGTTACAAATTTTTTAAATGTGTATTAAAAAATATATATATATTATAAATTTGTTATAATATATATTATAAGAATCTCATTTATTATCATTATAATTAAATGCAAAAGTTAATTATAATTGAATTATTAGATATTCATAAATATAATATAATTAAACTATATGTCTAATAATTTAATTATAGTATATAATTATATTCATCATTTCAATTTAATTAAATTATTTAATAATTTAGTTATATTGAGAGATAATATATGATAATTTATTGAAAAATACAAAATTTAAATTTTTAGAATTATGAGGTTTAAGGTTAGATTGTCATAATTATTATATTAACTTTATTAATTTTTAATAACAATATTATTTATGCCATCAAGTTTGACCTTGGTTCGGCTGGTCGAACCGGTCGAACTGTGAACCTCTCCTTCCGGTTTGTTGTCCGGTCCGATTTTCACAACCTTGATCAAATCTATAACATATCAAAAGTTACATGGTGAAAACTTATAAATCGGGAGATAATGCAAATTTAGCAAATTTATAAGAGATAAATGTGTATAAATCAAAATCATCGAAAATAAAAGTAAGAGGATAGTTACTTATAATGCTTAGAACAACTTTTCGTAACAAGAAGGACGGACGAAAAAGCCCCGACGGCCCTCCTCTTTCCTCTCTCTCTCTCTCTCTCTCTCTCTCTCTCTCTCTCTCTCTCTCTCCTCCTCCTCCTCCTTCAGTTTCTTCTCGGCCAAGGCACGAGTGAGGCGGTGGGGGTGATGGTAGTAATATATTGATTAAAATATATATATAAATGCTTGTAGTGCTCAAACTCAACGTAGTAACGCTACATGTCGAATTCATAGTTACTTTAGAACAGGGATGCCAACATTGCATCGACAGTTTTTGGAGCCGCTATGCTCTCAAACCTAGCGTTGCAGCGCTTACTAGTACAACGCCGAAGCGCTCTAGTTTAATTCAATTTTTATCTTTTTTTATCATATATTGTATTTTCAGGTTATTACAAATTATCCCTCTAAGATAAGGCTATCTCCCCAATGAAATATCTAGTCTCCTCTATAATCAGATCGAGACAATGCCAATACATTTTTGGTCCTATATTCATTCGGGGTGAGGTTAAACTAATACCCTTGCAAGATGAGGATAAACCATAACCCTATTCATAATAATTGCTCCAACAAATTAAATACCCTAGAATGAAGTTAAACTAAATTATATATCCCTAAATAAGTTCGATATGATTGAGGCCCCCAAAACAATGCAATGCCCGTTTTAAAATTGAATATTGAATACAAATACATTAGCCTTTTTTATCCTTCCAATAATATTAAAAATCTTCCATTATGCACTAAAATGCCTTAAAACTTTAAATTTTGTCTCAAGTAGAGCTTGAGCCCATCTACAAAATTAATCCTCCAACTCGGGGTGTAAACGAGTAGAGCCAAGCTCGAGTCACACCTAACTTGAGCTCGACTCTTCCAATCAACAATGGCTTGCACTCAAGCTCTAGCTCGAGTCGAGCTTGTATATTGGGCTCGAGCTCGACTCATTAAAATAAATATAAGATTGAGCTCAACTTGTTAACTCGAGCTCGTCGGCCTCGAAGAAGCTCATCGGCGTCGGAGAAGCTCCCTAATGTGGAAGTCGCTCTGGAGCTAGGTGGAGACAAGGTGTTCAACTCGGATTCGCAAAGAAAAAAATTTACATGAGGAAATGACTGGCTTGATTGGAATTTTAATGAAGGAAATGATATAAACGCACCCTAAATGAAGGAAATGATATGGGTTGTACTAGCACATCAAAAAGACAGAAGCATGCATTGCAAAATATTTAATATTTCTTTAAATACCAAATATAATATTTTAAACTTTATTTTAAAAAATACAAGCCGACTCGTGAACCAATGAGAGAAGTTTTGTCAAACTCGAACGCCAGCTTTTTTAGTATTCAAGCACAACTTTATACTCGAGTTTGAGTTCATGATTCAATAAGCTCGATTTGCGAGCTCATTAATGAGTCGAGTTTGTGCCGGCTCACTTACACTCCTACTCCCAACCAAGCCGCCTAGGGCCTCATTCAATCAATTCAATAACGGTTGAACATGCAAACCATATTAAATCCCTCCTTAAAAAAGCTACCTCACTATTTAGTCATGCTATGCCATTTCTCTATGGGTTTCTTAATTAGTATGTTAATCGAACAATATACATCCCTAATGTGTCTCCTTTTTTGATAAAGTACTTGATCGTAATAATGCCTCCACTCAATAAAAAATCTTATCCCCCAACAAAGTTTGCTTTAAACTAAGATGTAAGCTAATATATTGAAGGTTCAGCCCTTAGGGAGTCTTTATGTCTGGCAACAAATACTCAAATGTTGTTTCTCTTAATGAGATCTACCAAATGTATGTTCTTAAAACTTAATCCTTAATGAGTTATGCTATGATTGAAAATCTATATATGTATTTGTGGGTAAGTGTGAGGCGAGGGGTCAAGGTTATCAATTTATGCAAGGCATCACTTGTAGAGCGCTCTAATAATTTGATACCTCAAATCTTAATATTCTAGATAGTTATTACACTTACTATACAACCCCCTTAAAATAAAATGAGCTTAAATTCCTTCAAGACTGATGTAAAAAATATATGTTGTACTCGCATTAAATTCAAGTTCCTATGTTCACAATGAGTTACATCGTTGACTAGAAACCCATATGGAACTAACTAGGCAATCCTTCAACTCTACTCTAGCACATCGTGTCATTAGTTCAAAGCTAAATAAACCTTATTCAATACCTCTTCTTAATGATAAGTAAATATATATCGATCATAACTGGAGGGATATTATCTTCATAAATATTATAGGATATGTTGATCATATAGGCTTGTCATATTTAGCGCTCCAATATATCTTCCTACATTTTTGTCATTATAAAAGTATAGGTTTATTGTGTCAAATTAGTATCTAACCCTCGACTTTCTAGGTGATGATATTCTTCATTGCTTTCTCTGGATCTCTATTCATTATTAAACTTAAGGAGTGCTCCACTCTATACTTTAACCATAATGTCACTAGTGCAAGCATCACTAGAGCTACAGTTCAATTAGGCTAATATATAGGGGGAATTGACCAATAACTAACATATAATTTTCCAAAAAGTGTTCATTACACAGGGGGCATTAAACCCATTGCACCACTACATAAAATGTTACTAAGATGGTAAACAACACAATTGTTCCAACTCATTGCACCACACAACCACTTGTGTATTAAAAGGTAAAAGGCCAAATGTAGGAATCCCTAATTAGTCAACATGCCAACCAATTGAAGTTGTCATAAAAGGACTTTAACATTCTTAAGTCTTTCTAATATCATGACACTTATCACAAAGAAAGTTACAATACACTTGTAAGAAGGTTTAGAAGCTAGTAGGCTTTTCACCATCAAATAATAAATACTCGCACCTTTTGCTCTATGAAGCATGATCCAGAGGCTTCCACCTTTAGAAGCAAGAACTCAAAGACTATTAGAAGGAAAATTGACTATCTTCAAAAGTAGCAAACCTATTCTGCTACTTTAATTATAAAGTCTGTGGTTAATGTGCCCACCAAGAATAATTTCAAGATGTTGTAATGGGTCAAGCCCAACATCCCAATCACTTTGAGAAAAAAAATTTTCAAGGAGTTATGATGTTTGATCTCCCAAAAGATGGGGTAAAAGAAAAAAAGATCAATAGATAGATCCCAAGCTTTATAACCTCCTTTAGTGTGTTTAAGAAATAAATGAAAGGTGAATTACTAAAGATGCCAATATCAACCCTCTCAAAAGCTCAATGCAAGGGGTAGACACCCAAGGCTATAAAAGAACCCTCCTCTAAGAGTTCTCACACTATGCATTTATTCAGGCAGGTAGCCCTGCATGGTGAGCATTTGGGCGTGATGTCATGCCTCGCCTCAATTTATAACATACATTGTCATAAGGTGTGGCAAAGTGGAAAACTTCCAACATTATATAATAAATTACGACAGCATATCTATATCAAATTGTATTAAAAAACTTTCTAAACAATTATTGCTATAAAAATCTCACATCATTATCCTATATCATTTGATGCATACGTAAAACCCCAATCATCCCCATGAGAAACTTCTATAATAACATTCCAACACTCATAAAAATTGAATTATATCTTATTTTAGTAATACATGTAACAAGAAAACCAAAATATATCATAGTACATCTTTTTACACAATCAGGATCTTTACTCATCAATAATACATTTATCCTTGTTTGAAAGCTACACATGCAATTGCATATAATTTGAACGAGATCTTCTTATTTGAGCAATTTTTGAAATGGGGTTGGATCTCTTGTTTGGAGAGGGGATCAATAATATGCTTGCAACCCTCAATTTTGCACTTGCACATCTTAATCCCAACACCTACTCTTAGTTGGGGCATTAAGAGGTTACTCGACAAGTCTGAGATATCTTGGTCGACCCATCATTTTCTCAGTTTTTTCAAATTTTACTGCATTGAGGGGCTTGTCACTTCCATAATCATTATGTTTATCTATTGAGGATTACGAGCTTATCGACTTCCAATGAAGGGTGGAAGAATAAGTACTTCCTTGTATTCTATTCTTTGTGATGGGATGGAACCACCCAACCACTCCAAACTATGTTGGCATGGAAGTATTTGAGCTAAGGGCAACCTTAAAGGAGTTAAACATGGTGGTGGAAAGCTAGGGAGAGGATGGTTGGGCCACCTTGAATTTCAAAGATTTGAGAAAGCCTTTGTGATGAATCCAATGTTTCAATATGACCAATCGTCTCTTAGCAATCTTAGAGGACAATAAAGGAGGGATGACTTGTCCAAACATAGTGGCAAGTCAAAGGAGGTCAACCATCCAAACAGCGTGAAGAAAGAGGCAAACCTAAGCCTGGTTTGAGGTGGTCAATCATATTGATAATTATACCTTAAGCACCCAAAGAAGCATGGTTCATAACCCCCTTTCTCTTTCTCCCTTCAACTTTAAATCCACTTTTCTTGATGCCTCAAATGAATGAACTAGAAAACAAGCCTTTCTTGTCATGTGGTGATGATAGTGAGTGCCTTTGAGAACAAAAGAGTTACCAAAATGTGGCATCTGGATATTCATGGCTATGAAACATGGCACAATATACCTTTTGTAGGGTACGCCATTTGAGCCAAGAACATGGTTGTAGGTATGGAACGATAAATAGTATAAGAGATGGGGTGGCAAGAGTAGGGACCACAATTGGGCTAATCGGGCAGTGGAGCAAGGATTATGCTTTAATATCATTGACCTGAAGGGGGTGGCTATAGCATTCATAATGGTGTGATTATTAGTGTAGTAGTTTTCAGTTAATGTGGTTCCATGGGTCTTTCTTTACCTCATATAAATTTTGCACCCTTTGATAAAAGAGACAAATAAAATGAAGTGGTAAATCCGAGTAAGTAATGATGAAAGATGGAGCTAGGACGTCACTCAAGAGTATTCTTATGATTGCTTTTGAGGATCAGGGTGAAGATGTTCTAGAGAAAGCTTTCGAGTATTGTTGTGTGTGGGTATCCCAAGAGCTTAGCTTGTAATATCCTACCTTGATCAGTAGGAACTTTGAATGTCACCATGTGCAGGACTGATGTCACATTAGATGGTTGCATTTTTTAGTGTTACACTTTTGATCCAAGTCATGATAATGGACAATGGCTCAATTTATCATGCAATATTTAGTTAACCACTATTATCTAATGTCATGGCTATTGCGTATATTCATTGCTTGTAGATTAAGTTTCATATGCTAATAGGTATTGGAGAAATAAAGTGAAATCAATCATTTGTTTGCTAATATTATCTCTTATTCCATCTTCAATGAGGACCATATTAAAGAGTTATCCATCAATGATTGACTCTAGGAAGTTAATAAAATTCAAAGAGCTATCTTGGAGGAGTTATCCAACTTCCAGAACTCTTTTGACAATTGAGCTCCTTTTCCTTTAAGGTATAAGAAAGGAAGCCCTCTAGCATCATCGACTAACTCAATCAAGAGAAAACATGTAACAACCAAAAAGTTTTAGAAAAATTATTTAAATATATAAATATATGAAAATTTTGAGTTGAGCGCTATGACGTAGTGCTTGCGAGCACTACAACACTATGCTTTAGAGCTCAACGACACCAAAAATTGCCATTGTGGCATTAATGCCTATGTTCTACAGTAACTCTTGAATGAGCATGCAACATTGTAGCACCGTGATGCCAGGCACTAAAAAAGTTTTTTATATATTTTATTATACATATTCTTGCCATAACCCCATTACCCTCTTCATTTTGTGTGGCTTGGTCGGGAAGAAAAAGGAAGGGACGAAGAAAATGGGAGTGGGAGAGGGAGAGGGAGAGGGAGGGGAGGGAGAAGTAGAGAGAGGAAGCTCTTCCGGAGATTTTTAGTCATGCGCTCCTGTTACGAATTTTATTCAATTTGATGTAAGTCATTATATTCTTACTCTTGTTTTTTATGGTTTTTGATTTCTATGGATTTTATCTCTTTTAAATATGTCAAATATGCAGTATCTCATTATTCGTAAGCTTTCACAGTATAACTTTTGATATATTATAGAGTTGATCATTCTCAATAAATTTATATGATATTATTATTTTTTTATCAGTTAAATACGCATATAGTAACTTCTATGTGAAATGAGTAGGAAAAATATACTGGGTGAATAGTGATGTGCTGTGATTTGATATAACATGTGCTGAAATTATTGATATGAAATACTGATATATATTAGATATATATAATAAGCTCACATGATACCTTAAAGATCCACTTGATTCACTGATTGGGAATCATAAGGAGTTGGAGACTGATTGAGAGTCATAAGGAGTTGGAGCGACTAATTCACGTGATTCACTGATTGAAAGTCATAACGTGCTGGAGATTGATCATGAGTTATAAGGACAGAGTAAGATCAAGATACCCTCAGTTGAATATTTGATAAACGATATATATATATATATATATATATATATATATATATATATATATATATATATATATATATATATATATATACATGATAATAATGTTGATACAATTGCTTTACATATAATTAATTAACTGAGCCGACTGAATGAATGATATGTTAAACTAATTTAATAAGACTAATTGAATGATAAAGACTGACTAGTTGATTGCCTTCTAACTTAGCGTTAGAACTGATGATTGATACATTGAGATGTGAGATTGATAAATTGATACATGTGATTGATACATATAACATATATTAATTCATAAATTTATTTTATATGATTTACAACAATTGTTTCTCTTTCGTGCATTGATTTTGTTATAAGGTTTGATTACTTGATAGGCTATATGCTCATTATGTGATTTTATATTATTTCAGGTAAAAGTAAGGAGTCTGCAGTGTGAGGCTATACAAAGATGCTAGTTTAGTTCTATTTTTAGTTATTAGGTTTTATATATTCTTTCATAGTCGATAGTGATTATGGTATATATTATTTTGAACTATATTTTGTAGTTGAATGTAAATATTGACTGCTGAAATATAACTATATTTTTCTGTTATTTATTTTTTTTTCTTGAATAGAATTAATCAGTTCTGGATGTCAGATTGATCTGGTTGTAAATGAATGAATATTGATTATTATTGAAATTAAGAAGAATAAGAGATGAAACTCCTCCACCTTAGGTCCCAGAGCATGACAAAATATATGGAAGACTTCACACCAGAATGTACACGTGGGCCTATATTTTATTTATTTCATAGAAGTCATGGCCATTGTGTTGAGTAGTGCAGTTGCTTAAAGGAAGAAATTGAGTAAATTATTATTGTTTATGTCTCCTAAAGTTAACAAAGATTTATATTTTGTATTAAGATTTACTTTCTTGCAAATGAGTTCTACATATTACCATTTATAGAATATCTAAGCATTTCTTTTCAAACTATATTATATCCCTTATTAGCGATAAAAAAAATGTCATGTATCTCATCTTATCATCTTAAAAATATAAGAAGGTATAAGTCTCATTATATATTTAATCTTGGACATGGTCCTCATCAAAAGTTCCCATGAGTGCAAGTGATAGATAGGATATCCATTTTGAACCCTAGGAAGACATGTCGATAAAGAAGCCTTGATGGGTAGCTAGTGATGGAGGTGATCCTCACTAAAAAATCTCCATGAGAGAAAGTTCTACGTAGGATCTCCAAAAATCGTATATGCCTATACAAAAATCTTAAAAGGTATATTCCTCAGAAGGCATATTATTTCCACTTATCCAAAAATCTTAGGACACACTAGTTTTAGAAGGTACATAGTTTTCACTCATCTGAAAATATCAAACGATAGATGCTGTTATGATTTGTGCAAATTTGTTCGTTCAAGTGATTTCTGATATAAGTTATTTTTGATGATTACAAAAGCTTATTGTTTATTTTATTCTTCTCCTAATAAATATTAAAGTTTCTTTCTTTTGTGTGTACTAACATATTTTTTAGGAAATTCACACTCCAGATTTCTGAAGACTTCAAGTTCATTTATTAATGTTTACTGTAGGTGAAGTCTGTATTTTTATTTTCTTGAGTCTGAGAGAGTGTGATTGTAAGTTGGATAACTGTGCACACACATACAATGGGGGAGTGAAAAACTTAATTTTTAAAACTGATTGTACTGTACGAAATCTAATTGTACGGGACAATCTGTATTTGTCTGTCCTCCACAACGAACCTGCCTGCCTGGAAATTTTTCTAAGTCCAGTTCGTATAGTATGAAATGGACTTCGTACAGAAGGCTATACAGTACGAACGGCTCTGAATTAGGTTCGTATTGGATCGTACGGGATGAATCATTCAATTTTTTGAACTATTCGAAATATAATTTGTACAGAAAGTTATGCGGTATGAACGGCTTTAAATTAGGTTCGTATTGGATCGTACGGGACGAACCGTTCATTTTTTTTTTGAACTGTTTGTATATTATGAAATAGAGTTCGTACAGAAGATTTTGAGGTACGAACGACTCTGAATTAGGTTCATATTGGATCGTACGGGACGAACCGTTCATTTTTGAACTGTTCATACAGTACGAAATAGGGTTCGTACAGAAGGTTATGCAGTACGAACGGCTCTGAATTAGGTTCGTACTGGATCGTACGGGACGAATCGTTCATTATTTGAACTATTCGTACAGTACGATGTGTGATCGTACAGGATGATCGGCACGCGTGAAACTTGAAAAATTCAATTTTTGGACGGTTTTTCTTGTCCCAAGTACTTAACGGTCTTAAAACTGACTTGAATAGAGATCCTTCTATGAAATTTTTTCTTGAGAGTGAATGGGAGAGTGTTTGAGAGAAAGTGTTGAGAGATTCTTGAAGAGAAAATTGTGAGGGGATTCACAAGGTTATCCAATAGTGAGGATCTCAGTGTTTGTACTTCAAGCATCTTCCTAATCTCCTTGGAGGCTCTTGCAAGTGAATTGTTCAAGAGGTTTTCGGTTCTTTGTTGTCACTTGGAGGGTGAAAAAGGACGTTTGGTTCTCTGCCAACATCAGGAGGGTGTGAAAGGACGAGGTAGTTCTCTGTCGACACTAAGAGGGTGTGAAAGGACGAGTTGGTTCTCTGCCTTCACCAGGAGGGTGAAAAATGACGTCGGTTCTCTGCCGCACCGGGATTTGGTGGAAGAGAGTTTGTAAAGGCTTCTCCGCCTGGCTGAGGGGGCTAAAGGAGAGTCACTTTGATATAGTGCAATACCTAGAGAAAGAGTCTCTAGGGAGTGGATGTAGGTCGTGTTTGACCGAACCATTATAAAATTTGGTGTTCTCTTTTCTGTTTTTATTTTACTTACTACACTGCGTTTTATTTTTCTATGGTTGAAAATCATCAAAAATTTACTCTGTTCATATAGTACGAATAGTGATCATACCGTATGATTTGCTTTGTATTGTGTTAAAAATATTTCCAAAATTTCAAGAGAATTTTAAAAGTACCAATTCACCCCCCCTCCCCCCCCTCTTGATTAGCCTAGGGACGTAATTAATAGGTCTAACAACCTATTCATTCTTTCAGATGCCTCAAAAGATTCCCTCATAATAAAATCTCAAAAGACATTGGGTTTAGAAGATAGAGAGTTTTTGCTTAGCTAAAACTTTCACAACTCAAAAGACAAGTCCTATAAAATACATAAAATCCATTCACCTAAAAGTCTATAAAAACATCCAAAATTTAGAATTCCTAAAGATTGTGTAGTACTAGACAATATCCTTATCAACTAAGAGATATAGGCTCTATATTTTTAGTTAAGGGCAATATATTTTTATTGCTAACTCAAAGATACAAATATGACTTTTTTGATTTCTAGCAATTTCAAATGGCTCAATGTTCTATAAGGGGCAAGTCCTATAAACTATGGGGTAATGTCATCCATGGATTATTAATCTATTAATTATCACTTTCTATTACAAGTACCATACATGCGTGTATATTAATATAATAACAAATATCGAAGTTGAAAATATAATGGCTAAACAAAAGCTGAGTTTTATTTTAAAAGCACATGAAGAAAATAAATCTATATAATTTAAATATCCTTAAAAACTTAATGTGAGTTTGCTTAATGCATGTAATGTTAGCCTCTATAATAGTTGGAATAGCATCATCTTTATAAATTTCACTTTTTAAATTACCAAAATCAAGTTGAGGAGTAGGTTTTTCATTAACTATTCAAAAATTTATCATCCTAGTACTTGTGTAGTTAATAGATCATAATTTTTTTAAGGTGCAACCATTAGTCTTTTATTATGAATTATCATTATAGCTAATAATAGAAAAATACTAATTATGTATTTATTTAAACATAATGTTCTAATAAAGAACATATCTATTCCTCAAATTAAGGTTGTACCAAATTTACTCGAGATTATTTAGCCTTTCATGCTGAAAATGATTTATTTTGTGTATGAATTTACTAAAAAAAATACTCAATTTATTTCGTATTAAGAAGAAGTTTGACTAAGAATATGGATAACTAATTTTTACAAAATTTAATCTTAAGGGCCAAGCATCTTCCATCATTCATCTAAATATTATGAATAATTGATTAATTTCAAGAATATGTAGATATATCATTAATACAATAAATTAGCATTATAAAGAGTTAACTAGGATATATATATATATTCTTGGACATAGCAAGAGCAATTAGCTTCCCAAAGATTTCTAAATTATCTTAAAAAAATTTAACCATATTCATTGCAAATTTTGGTTTATCACATATACGCTTATTTCCAATATCAATCAAACCTTGCATGACTTCAAATTTATGACAATATGGTGGCTTGTGTGTGGGCTTAGATTCTAATGTGATCCAGTTTGTGGATGGGAGATCTCCTAAGATGTCTAGGTGAGTAAGACTATGTTTGGTGGAGTTTAATCTTAAGTGAAATTAGGGTTGGGAAGGAGTTAGTAGTCGGCCAACCCAATTTCAGCAACCAGAAGGATCTGGAGCCCTTAGTTCTACCCACTATAACTTTCTCTCCAGAAGTCCAAATGATTTAAAATAAAAATCAAATTGAATGAAAATGTGTCTAGTTAGGATACAGAGAATTTGGTTAATTTTGGTGGAGTTTTGGTATTTTTTATTGAATATTTTTCAATATTAGTTTGAGAATTTTAGTCTGTGGTTGCAAGTTGAATTCGACTTAAGGCTTCTGGAACTTTAGATTTTTGTGAATAAGAACCATAATAAATGTATGGAAATCAAAGTTTGTGATGTATATTAAGAATCTAGAGTTTTTAGTATTTTTGGAGGACCTTAGATCATCCAAGTGAAGGCAAATTATAGCTGGGTTTGTTCTGACCTAGTTTGGTTGATTCTCACAAAAGCCTTAAATGGATGAATTTTTTATTTCTAGGAAAATTATGTTTATCTTTTTCATGGAGTGGGGGTGATGGAATAAACACAATACAAAAGGAAAATGTAGAGTTTAATACATAAATAAAACTCTACTTCTCAACAAAATAGTAGTCTTAAATAGGTTCCCTTCTAGTTTGACCGAGCATTAAGCTCTAACCAAAGGATTTTTCCTTCAATTTCAGTTACAAAACATTAATAGCCTCCTTCATCCCACTTATTACAAGAGATGAAATTTTAAAATAAAATAAAAAAAGGAAAAAATAGAAAGAGGGGGGGGGGGGGGGGGGGGGGGGGGGGGGGGTGGAGTGTAACCACCATGTGACTACCACCACTCTTCCCATCTTTACATACTTGGCCACGGAGTGTAACCACCATATGACTGCCACCACTCTTCCCATCTTTACATACTTGGCCACGAGTCCCATGCATAGGCCAATCACTCCACTCCAAATTAGGCATTTAATTGGGTTAATTAAAATGACTAATACAACACAGCTTAAAATGGCCTAATAGAAAGCATAAATGCAAGAACACTTAGAAAGACACTTCTACTACAACATATGAGATAATATATTCACATAAAGATAATGCATTCACATAAAGACAATACTAAATACAATAACTCTTCTGTCGTTGCTCTTGTGAAGCCCTCGCACCCTAGGTTTTTGTAATTGAACCTCCATTTTCTTGATTAACTCTATATTCTACATCATAATAGTTATCTTGATTATATTGAAAATGAGTATTTAAGATATATGCATCCAAATGAATTTCCTAATGAATCTAATAATCACCTTACCTCTAAATAATGGTTGTATATAGCTTATATAATCTCTTAGTATTCCTCAATATGCTTTTTGTTGGACTCACATATATTCGTGGATGACACCTGACGTTACTATAATGCAAGCTAATAAGATCAGGACTTGAGAGCATGTAATGAGTATAGAAACAAGAAGATTTTTTTGGGGAGGAAGTGTTGTACTAGTTTAATAGTATATTTAGAAAGTGCCAAAAGATCTAAAATGTTATCTCTTCACCCCTTATTTCTAGGGATCCATAGGCTACAGGGAATACTACATAAGAAAAAAAGCATAAAAAATATAATAGTAAATGACCCATAGTACATACTATCATAAACACATGTCATGCTCTGATAGACATTGTGAATGGTCACAACTTTGCTAGTTCAACTTGTTAGACTTGGGGCTAGTCTCCTTGTACCAATTACTCACAGAGTGAGTGGATGAAGGCAAGTTCATCGATGAGGTCGAATTGAAAGGATTATTGTTGATGAGTCATTTGGTACCACTGACAACCTCTTTGATTGAGTCCTTGGATTGCTTTTGATGTTGGGGGGGGGGGGGGGGGGGGGGATTTTGCTTAAGCTATAGGGATAGTGGACTTCATGTCTGTTTGAGTATGAGGAGGCGAGATTGAGTATTTTTGGGATGATTATTCCTTACAGCCACTATGATGAATTTTGTTGACGACTCACTGCTCAAGGTGATGATAAATAATTTTGAGTTTTACTTCTCGTAAATAAGGTTAGTCTTAATATGAGTAGCCTGTGTGAACCCTTAACATTTCCTTGAGAGACAACTCATATATGGCTGCTTTGTCGAATTGGTGTTGGTGAACCCCAAGCGAGCCTTCATTGCCTAGTTCAATGAGATGTATGTTCATCCTTTGGAACATGTCAGCTACATATTAAACATCAGAGAAGACATATATGAGTCCATATTTTTTATTATCTTTCTTGTTGCATACAATTCACATAAAAAGATATTCAAGTGAGTAGAATCAATCAGGTTAATCGGTTAGGTCGAATTTTTTAATAGATGATAATTTGTGAAGTATCACTGTTGGAATAAAATATGATGATATCATGTTGATGAAAACACATTTTTATAAATTAGGTATGGAGAAAGTATATTCTATTCAAAATTTAATTAGAATATAACTTAAAATCATTATATTAATTTTTTTGGAGATATTTATGCCAATTAGGATATACTCACACACATATCATATACGTAAGCTTCAAACTCAAGACCTCTTGGTTGATAGCCAAAGCTCCCAATCAATTGATCAAGGTGAGCTACATATTATATTAATTTTAAAATTAATATAACACATATATATTCAATTAAAATTTTTATTATATTCATCTTAAAATAAGTTCAATAAATTTTAAATTAATTTTGATAAAATTTTATTCAGACTATTCTTACCTAAATTTTTTTGCCCTTCATGGGCTTGATATTGAACCAAGCGGTTCAACATGGTTTAACATAAGTGCCATGTGAGTTCAACGGGGCTACAAAATTATTGTTATTTTTTTTTTCTGAGCATATTATATCGAAGCAGAATTACCAATCCATTCATACTGTTATTTAAGTCCTGAACACTTCATAAAACAATTGTTATTTTGTTTATTAGGACTTTGTGACTCGGCTTCAGCGAACCAAACCACCCTAATCTGTACGAAGGAGGAAGATGCTATAGGCGCATACCGGGGGCAAAGGTGCGCAAAACCTAAGCGAACCTATCTGGATTCTTGAGTAGTACGGGCGAAATCCGAAGCTCTTCCGTTGCCATAGTTTAGGAGGCGACGCCCCCCTTTGGATAGCTTAGCTCTCGTCCTCAAGCTTCCATCACCGTCCTCGCCGCCAAGGGCATGCCGGAGCATTTGGAAAAGGCCGATCCCTCGGCTCTTGCCGATGGTGTTGATTCACCCATGTTGGATCAGGAAGATTTCGAAGTTGAAGAGGAAGACGTAGATATGGATGAGGATGAGGAAGAGGAGGTATCGGAAGGCGAAGAAAAAGAGGACGTTGAGGCGGAAGAGGAGGAGGACGATGAGGAAGAGGCTAGCGAATTTGAGGAGGAGGAGGAAGTTGAAGGTGGGGACAGCGAAGGTGAAGAAGTCGAAGAGTTGGTGGAGTATGGTGTAGATCGAGAGCAAGAAGAGATCGACGAGGTTGAGGAGGGAGAGGAAGAGGGTGAAGGCAACGAGGAGCAAGAGGCTGAAGAGGTGGAGGAAGAGGATGATGATGAAGGCAGTGGAGAGGAAGAGATCGGGGAGGAAGAAATGGTGGTGGAAGATGAGAGAAGGGGGAAATACGACGAAGAGTCTGCCGTCATTTCTGCAGAAGCTGCAAGTGCTGCGCCGGAGGATGCCAAGGGTTTGCCCGTTTCCGCTAATATTCGTCTTTTCACTTCCATTCTTGCTGCATTATCATGCTCTTTTCTTCTTAAGAGATTGATGTAGAAGTCAGTATACTTAAAGATTCACTAACGAGAATTGTGGGAGGGTGGAGGATATAAACACCAAGCATTTGTTAGGGTTGGTCATGCAGCTGGAAAGCTGGACTCAAGGCGGTACTTATTTTGAGAAGTCTGAGATGCAGTGGATCGTATTCCGTTTTGAGCAGGGAGTTTTTGGGACTTATGCAATTTAGATTTTTTATTAGACTTGGCTGAGTTGGTTCTCGTTTGTATTAGTTATAAGATGCATACAAAGGATATTCCAAATGAGAAGCATTATGTCTTCTTTCCATAGCTTACGTAGTGCCATTCAATGAGATATTTAGTAAAATAAGTTTAATGTTACAATAATGAAGAAAATATTTAGATGATTGACAACTTATAATTTTAAGACTAAATGTTGAGTATATATTATATGATTTTAATGAGTTTAATATTTGCATTTATTAATCTTTGTTATCAGGATTTAAAGTGATATAGTGGTGTGATAGACTTAAGTATCTTGAATCTATTATATAAAAGAATATGAATATAATTCATGAGATTACTTCTAGAGTTTAGGTTGAGGTTTCGTTTGGGACAATTTTTTTAATGCTTTTTAAAATAGCTTTTTTTTGAATTAAAATTTTTGCACTAGAAAGCTGTTTTAGAAAGCAAGGAAAAAGCTGTCCCAAACGAAGTTTGAGTGTTAAAATAGACAGACGCCCTAGGAATATTATGCTAGAAGAGATAGCATATAAACTTAAAGGTAAATTTTATGAAACTTCAATTAGGTTAGTTATGTAACATGCATCTACATGTTTTCATAGAAAGATGTTAGTGATAGCTAAGTTGAGCATGAAGGAAATGATAATGTTAATATAGATGTCTGGAAGAACTACAAAAGCATAAATTAAGATACAATTATTTAAGAAGGGCGGTTAGAGTGGCATTTATTGAAAACGCTATGGTTGGAAACAAACTTAATTGGTTTGAACATAGAAATAGTAGTCCTTCAATTACTATTTCTACAACCATGTATCCTCCTCCTCCTCCTCCTTCATTCCCTCTATTTATATATTTCAATGTCATGATGCTTGCATTGCTATTTCTATTATGGTTAATATTACCATGATATTGATAATAGAAATAGTAGGCATGATGAAGATTGTGATACTCATGATCATTATTGACAACTTCATTTTCATCTTCCTTTTTATTCTCAGCCTTTTTGTTGGTCTCTTTCATTTCTGGTATTGAACAACCATCATTTATGATATTTCTTTTGTCTTTCAGTTGCAATTCTTCAAGTCTAAGGGCTTGTTTAATTAGTTATCTATTTAAGTTAGGTTAGCGAGCTTAATTAGTAATCTTTTGGAGCTTCAATCATAAGTTGCATTAAGTCGTTTGGTTGGTTACAAGGAAGCCTAATATAAGCTGGTGAAGCTATTTGATGTTTTTCTTCATATTTGCTTCTTACATTTAGGCTTAAGTTGTATGATGGAGTTGCTGTGACATTTAAAATAATGAAAAGTTTTGAAAACGCCTCCCTATGACCAGTGTGTGTTACCCTGTGAAAAATACAATGATTGTGACTTAAGTAATACTGCAATGAGTGCACAAAAATTATCCAGAATCTAAAGGAAGATGGGAGCGAGAAAGACAATATGAGCCTAGAAGAAAACCCAAATGCAAATCCTATCCATAGATGTCAAATGAGGACAACATCAACAATAAAGAGGAATAACATATGAGGGGTAGAGCGAAGTTCATTGAGGAGGGAGAAGAGGACAAGGAGGAGAGATCGCCATGTAAGGGTGAAGATGGGAGCCTGATGCATCTAGTTTTCTTAATTTTTGTTTTGATGTAATATGAACAATTATAGTTGTGTTTTCTATTTTTGTTTTATGTTTTTTTAGCTATCCAATGATGGAAAGCATCCCGTGATCAATGTGTAGGATTTGCTTGGCTTGCTTGACCTTGGGTGTGCCGGTTTTGAGGTTCTTTGGGCTGCTGCTGCTGTTGGTTTGGTGTTGGGTTGTTCTCGGTTTGGCTTGGGCTGTTTGGGTTGGAGCTTGCTTAAGTTGACCTACTTAGGGTTGTAGCTCATTATTGTTGGAGGATCATTAATGCATAAAGGTGTGTATTTATTTCCAAAAGGTTTAGGGGAGTGGAACTTGTGTGTCTCTTCGGTTTCTCCCTTCCCTCTCGGTTTTGGTGGCATTTTGCTCTTCCCATGGCTGCTGGTTGGTTTCCCCTTGTTGCCTTCTCAGGTCCCTCATTTGGCTGGTTTTCCCATGAGTTTTTCCCTGGTTTCTGTGTGACTTTTCGGGTCCTGCTGGCTGCTTAGCTGTGGCTGCTTGGGGGGGATGTTTTGCTTGTTTCTTGTGATGTTGTCTCTTGGTTTCCTGTACCAAAATGTTGGGGCTGCTGTTGGAGACTTTTGGCATTCCTTTTCCCCTCTTTTCATTGGTCTATTTGGAGGTACTTTGGCTGTTGGGTTTCCTCTCTCTTGGCTATATATTTGGGGTGTTTTGTAAGGAAAAAGGTTGTTGAAAATTGTTTGGCAAAGCCACTAAACCTGAGGGTTTTCTTCTTGGAAAAGCTTGAGAGCTTGTTCCATTTTCTTTCTCCTCTAGGAAAGCTTGCGAGCTTCTCCTCCCTTCTTCTCTACGCAAGTTCCACTCCACCTGTATCCTTCTTCTGGTTCCGGTTGGTGTAAGTTTGTGGCTGTTTTTTGAGGTGAATCGTGGCTGTTTTGTGGAGGATTGGTGGCTGTTTTAAGGTGACATTTGTGGGCTGTTTTGGAGACATTTGCTGGAGGAGTTTGGTAGAACGTTGGCCCTATGCCTTGGTGGACCCCTGGTTTGCAAGCTAAGCATTTTTCATTTTAATTTCCTACACCCGATGCATGTGAGGAGTCCGCTTGACGGATGTTCTGAGGATAGCGTTGTTTTATTTTAAATTTGTTCTTTGCTAACTTTCTTTTGTCTAAGGTTTGTTGGTCTTCGGTTTTCTGTCTAAGTTGAAGTGGAAGTCTTATTCTCTAGCCTATTTGTTCTCCAATTGTGGTTTTAAGTTGGAAGGTGAGTCTTTTGTTTTCTTTTCGTAATATTTCTCCTTTCTTGATTTTTGTTTTTAAGTTGTCTACATCAGAGCCTAGCTTTTAGATTGCGAATAGATTGTAGCAAGAAGACTATAAAATAAGCTAAGTGGGGTTGAAAGGGATCTTAGTTTATCTTCTTTTCTCTTTAATCGAACATAAGTCATGCTTGGCTTAACTTGGCTTAAGATAATGGACAAATTTGTGTTTGAAAAAAAAAGGCTTAAACTGAGTTAAGCAAGTTAGTAAGTTTGAACCAAATAACTGGTAAGTTCATTCATGCATCAAATGCAAGTAGTTAGAGAAGAATAGGATTGTAAAGCATGATATTCATGTAACTTCCAATAGTATGATGCTGGTGTTGGAAAGTACTATTACGATTAGTATTCTATAGTACATATTTTAGATAGTGTTTTATGTATTCAACCTTAAACAAGACCTCAAAGAATCCTCAAGCCTAGCTAACAAATACAAATGGCTAGACAATGTGTTTTTTTTTCCGGCATAGAAAGGAGAAGGATTTGCACAACATGCTTATTAGTTATCTACTCTTGCTTTCGGTGTTCAATAAGGTGTTCATGATGTCTTCATTTTTCAACCATAGAGCTATTAGCCAATGTGGCCTTTTTTGCATGTTGTGGCTTATAGCTTTTTTGTCTTACTCTATAACTGCAATCTGCAAGTTTTTTCTTCATAGTGCATATCTCCAAGTCATGATCTCCTGTTATAATGATATCATCAACATACTTAGAATGGTAGGCTCATTATTATTATATTTGCAGAAAAGGTTTGATTAGAGTGGGCCTGTTTGAACTCTTTTGTATTAGACTCGAGTTGATCATTTGAGCTGTAAATAGTTTTTATTCTTTAAATTGCATGCTATGCCTGTTTTCCCAGTTTCATTGATCATTAGAGAAATATCCATATTGACTTCTTCATTTAATTCACTATCCAAGAATACATTCTTAACATCTAGTTGGTGAAATGGTCATTCAAGGTTGAATGCCATTAAGAAGATCTGAATGGTGTTAAGTTTAGTTACAGAAGTATAGATTTCAAACTAGTCTATCTCATAAGTCTAGTTGAATTCTTTTGTAACCAATCGTGCTTTTTATCTCACAATTGATTTTTAGATCAATATTTCACATTGAATACCCATTTAATAACCAATAGGAATTGCATCATGGGTTTTAGAGTAACTTTTCGTGTTTTTTTTTTTTTTCAGGAGCTTTCATTTCCTCATCTTGGGCCTTTGTCTATTTTGGTTTTTAAATTTAAAAGCCTCTTCTATGGTCTTCAGGATCTTAATTTGTTCTAGTTTGGAGACTTAATTTTTTTACCAAGGAGGACATATGATCATATCTCACCATTTTTGTAAAAGGGAGCAATACATATTCTAAAATAAATCTTATTGTGTTATTTATCTATAGATAAACCTAAAACAAACAGAATCAAGAATCAAAATTCACACACAACTACTTGACTCATGCCTGATGCCACCGATAATAACAACCACAACTGGGAATGTGGGAGGAGATAAAGCAACTCACTATAACTGAAATTTCACCAAGTGATAAGAGTGGGTAGACTTTTGAATTCATAAATTATTACCTTAGTGACCTAGAATACTTGTTTATGTTGAATTGAGAGTTTGAGGGGCTTAATGTTATGATTGTACTTTGATATTGGTATATTGTTTATTATTTCATGTTTTTTTATTAATTTAGTAGTTTAATTCTGATGCTTACAAGCTACAACTCAAAATGCCTTGAGAATTTAACCTTGCATTATGGATATATAATGCCTCAATACCTGATTCTGCAATTTCAAACTCTGGATATAGTAATCAGATTTGTGACAAGAACTAAGAATGAAGGTACACTTGTTATTGAAGCACTTTTCGTAAGGTCCTGCATGGTGGAAGATCAATCAGGGAGTTCTACATAATGGAATGGGGAATACGAAAAGAATAAGGTTTGAAGCCTCTTGTAGATGAGGGTGAAGCATCCATAATGGAATGAGAATAATGTCTAATCGGGATTGAGAAAGATGTAGTTGTGCAAACACCAAAAATTGTCTAATGAAATAAATTTATTTCATTTTTTGAAACAAGAACTAATTGATCAAATGATTCACATCTAAGTTTTACCCATTCTTCTTCATCATTATCATCATCCTTATCCCTAATTGTTTGCATTTGGCTTTAGGAGTTATATGATTTTTTCTCTCTTATATTATATGAGCCTTCTACATAATTTATAACTATCCTGGCTTTTGCAAATTCAGAAAAGTGTTATCTACTTGCCTTACTAGTTTTTATCTCTCATTGATTGTTGTACGTGCCCAAACTACCTCAAGCTATTTTCAATTATATCATATTTAGCTGATGCTAGTGTGCCACTCCCACCTCCCTTTCTTTTGCAAATTCATCTTGATATTCTGATTTTCGTCATCTCAACCTGACTATTAGTTTATTCTGTGCTTGAAGCCACAATGTTAGAGCTTAAACCAGTTTTTGAATAAACCTTATTCGATGCCTAGTGTAGGGAATTTGCTAACAAAGGAAAAAATGGTGAGAGCTGTAATAAACTTGTAAGATTCTTAGAAAAATCACAAAACCCATAAACATTTTCTTAGATTGGAGAAAAAATGGTAACATCAACGCTTATGGACATCATGCCCGACCTACGAAGACTATCTTCTTTCCTAGTTCAACTTTCTCTTATGAAACTTGTCACGGTTATGAAGAGGTTATATTTGAATAGTTATCTTTTGTTGTTGTTACCTTGAACTGAACATATATAAGGTATAGCTATAATAACTTTGATCAAATGCTGAGCATCCTTTGTTTGCTTGAATGATGGTCAGCAGTTGGTGTGTTTTATTGCTTGGATTTTCATTTATCTAGTCTTTTGTTGATGATATGGAGTTGCATTTATGCTTAGGAATCTTGGCTATCTTGGTTTGGCCAACTCTTAAGTTGGCCTATATATTGAATTTTGTTGGTTTTTAGTTGATCTTGTATGTCATTGATTGTGGTTGTGATTAAGTTTGAAGGTCAAAAACCCAAATATCACTTGATAAATGTTTGAATTTTCTTCATTAACATATTTCTATCTATGATGCACATACACGAACATGGCAACAAGGACACGACATGATACGGACATGAGTCACATCAATTATTAAAAGTATAGGACACAAACATGGTATTGTATTTTTATATCTTAAAAATAGAATATAAAAACTAAATAATCAGAATATTAAGAATAATTGAGAAATAATAAGTCATTTAACTGATTTGTATTTAAAATGATTAATATTAGGATGTCGACAGTTACACATGGATGTTGTGTCAGGTATTGAGAAGGGAGACGACAATGTTGTCGAGAGTTGGACATCGACGTTGTGCAATGGGCATCAGACATCGATGTTGAGACGACGCCGGTCATCGATATTGAGATGACGTTGGACAAATATGAGATGTCAAGATGGTGCGGGGCATGATTTTGAGTGTAGAAATTGCTGACATCGAGTGTCAGTGCAAGAAAACATCAAACTTCAGATGATTTTGAAACACTAATGTTGTGATGAAGTTGGGCGTTGATATTGAGATGACATCGTGCGTTCTTGTGAAACCCTATATGTAATCCGCTAGACAGAAATGAAAATAGGAATGTTCGGTGAATTGGGTATTGAGTATGGACGATTGATTTGAAATTTTTATATACTTTTAAACTAATATGAAACGCTTGAGTAAACCTAAAAGTTGACTCAAACAGAACATATTCAACTCAAGCCAATATTTAAATCTTTGCATTTGAGTTGAGGATGGCTCATTTGAACCTGCTTTATGACATGAAAGTCTTATCCTTTATCATATGTTATTCCTCTCTTTTTGTAAATTCGTTTAAGATGGTGAAATCTTAAGTGCATGCTAAAGATCAGAATTGATTCTCCTTTGCAGCCAGGGATAATGCTGAGAAGCATCATGCTTATGATCATTCTAAGGTGCTCTCAACTAATATCAAAGAGTTTAATGGTACAAGTGTGAGCAAGGGGAGTTCTGCTTTAGTTTCTGAACACATCACATCAGAAGAAAATGGAAATCTGGAAACTTTGTTGGGCGAGACATGCAAGGGGGTTCGATTAGAAAAGGAAATCACTAATGAATCACCAAAACATGTTAATAATAACTCCTTGGAAACTCAAGGAAGTCTCCACTCACTTGGCTCTGATAATGCCAGATCCCTGCAACCTCTGAAAAGTGATTTATCTATTGAAGGTGGTGTAAGAAATGAATCTGAGATAGTAAACTATAATGTTTCTGAAAAAGGTGAATCCCATCTGCAAGAAAAAATCAATTCACAATTGTTAGAGGACTTGACCCCCACATGGTAAGTTAACAATGTCATTTTTGAAGTTGGGGGTTCCTGTGAAAAATTGAAATTTCTCATCTTGTTTCTATTCCGTTTTTTATTTTTCCTTTGCTTTCGTTCTGTAGTGGTCATACTCCACAACGGAGGCCTAGGAGTTCCTCTCCAGGTTCTGAACCCGACAGAATGAACAAAAGACTGGCAAATATATGTGTATTTTATGCTAGAGGCTGGTGCATCAAAGGGAATTCATGCAAGTTTCTTCACCAAGAAGATGGGGTAATTAAAATTGAGCAGCAGACCAAAGAAGACAAATCTGGAAATAACAGGGCATTGGATTCTCGTGCCACTACAGGTATACTGAATTAAATAGTCATTTTCATTTTCTATTTAAGAGGTAGGTTAAACATGCCTCGGAAGATGGGCAGCTTGCAACTAATCTTCAATTGTCTTTAGGTTCAGAAAAAATAAGTGAAAGATCAAAAATATCTTCTGCACTGTTAGAATCCAATCCCAAGGGTTCGTTGGGATGTAATTCTCAATTGCAAAGAGCTCTTGTTAGGACATATGGTATAGGCAGCCACATGACATCTCAGCTTGCTGACAATTATGACATACACAGTAAAGGAGAATTTCAGCAATCTGATCATGTTCAAGCTGACTACTCTTCGACTCGAGAAGAAAACAAGAAAACTTATGGTAAGATGAGCCATTTTGAATCCATTGTTGAGAGGCAGCCTGTTGATGCTTTCTTATCCAGAAGACACCTGATTGAAGGGAAACTTGTTAACGAAATCAACAAGGAGGACTCTCCATATGACATGACAATTTCCGGAAGGACTCGTCCAGTAGATACATTTCTTTCTAATGCTAAACACTACTCAGATGGTTCTGCTACATCATCCATTCTGCACCAGAATAGCAATAGTCTATCTCCATATGGAAAAACAGAAGGCAATGCTATTAGAAGCATGCAAAGTCATTTCCTAAATCAAGAATCGTACAATTCACATAGTTTGGAGGATTCTCAAAATTCAAGATTGGGTGGTTCTTTTCCATTTCCACAATTGGATTATAGGCGTTCTCGGGCAGGAACACCACCAACTTCTGGCTCCACTCGAAATACTGAGTATCTTGAGGGACATAGTTTGTTAGATCTTGATAGAAGATACCGTGGCTCTGGGTCTATCTCGCTTACCAGAGATTCTTCCCCTTACAACTCACGCTCTGAACGAAATATGATACATCATAATATTCCCAGTGATCTGACATCTAGGCAAACAAAAAAAATCCAATACGATGCTTGGGAACCATCCCAACCTTTTCGACCTTCTTTGGCCATTGGAACTAAAAGTATATCCTCTCCTAGTCAATATGATCCAATTCTTGATAGCATTGAACCAGCGACTGCCAATGCTAGAGATTGTTTCCATACTTCCCGAATGACTCCCTTTCAAAATGCTTCATTTTTTCCCACAAAAACTGAAAATGCTAGTTCATGGGATGGCATGCTGGCTAAGAATGTATCTTTACATGATTCTAGTGCTCATGCTTCTGCGGATGTATTTTTCACTTCTACCAAATTAGAAGGGGCAAACAATTCCATTCCTAGCAATGAGAAGTTATGGAATTCTGATCGTTTGCTTGAAAGGTCAAATTACAAAGATGCAGAACTTGGCGGTGAATGGAAAAATATTGATAAGAGCAGGAATATCAAGGAATCTAAAGCATTGAAGATTTTTCATACTGCTTTAGTAGATTTAGTGAAGGAATTGTTAAAGCCATGGTGGAGAGAAGGACAGTTAAGTAAAGATGCCCACAAAACAGTAGTTAAGAAATCAGTTGAGAAGGTTCTTAGTGCATTACAATCCCATCAAATCCCTAGCACACAAGAAGCAATAAACCAGTATCTGACAACATCTAGACAAAAAATTTTTAAACTTGTTGAAGTAAGTGGCTAACTTCTAGAAAATGAAAAAGTGAAAATTAAGATGGAAGCTATTTTCTTTAAGAGTCTTTATATTCTGTTCCTGACCTGCATTTATGTTTCCTTTTGTAGGGCTATGCACAAAAGCATGCCAATTCCTGAGATTCTGATGAACTCACTAAGTTAAAATATAGTGCAGAGTACCTACATGGTTCTATTTTTGTATATTATGTAGCTGGTGTGGCTAAGACAAACATCTTACCTTGGTATGCTAAAACGTTCCCTTTGTTATTTGAGTTTCCTTTTAAGGTATGCTGCATAGTTTGTCAAAAGCCATTCCTTTTCGTGGTTATTCTGTTCCCCCAGGTGATGGATATCGAGATGTGACTGATTAAGTTTGTTAATGACATTATTAAGACATGGAGGTTTTTCTTACACTTGCCATAACTTATTTCCTTGAGAGTATAAATCTGAAGGCATGTTACCAGAAATTTTTGGTAGTTATGATCCAGTCCTTATGATTTTGAAATGTTATAATTTTGTTTTTTAGTTTTATTCTGAAACTTCTAGCTGTTTAGATAAAATCTGAACTTCAATTGTACTAGTTTACATCTACCCATCTTTGATCGTTAACTTCTGTGCATCTTTCATATCTCCTATTTCCTTCATGCATGCAACATGTACTCAAGGCTGAGTATCAGAGGTTAGTTTTCTCCATTCTTAAAGGCTAGGAGTGCTTTTCTGTGAATATAGATCATTGAATAGACATTACTTTCCTGGTTCTTTTTTTTATTATTTTAATGTAAATCTGTAATGTACAAATGTTTTCTATTATACAAAACTGTATTTTCCTGGCATCCATTGCAATCAGTAGATCCATCAGATTGATTAAGCATGCATATAGTACCTGGCTCATTTTGAACTAGGAATTCTGGACCTTTTCTCTCATTATGTGATGCTGGAGTACGAGAGTACTTGCTTTGGCCCCATAGTTAAGATTACTTGAACATCAAGAATAGAACAATAAAGCATTCATTTACGAGCTATGTTCTTCCAGTTAAGAGTTCTTGAAAATCATGAATAGAGCAATAATATCATTCATTTTACAAAAAATCGTAATAAGATATCAATTAGCAAATAGCCCATTGTTGTTCATTTTAAATGGAAATTCTCATACTTCAAGCCTTTATAATTTCTCAGAAAAAAGAGACTCCATTCGTTTGACTTTCCCCAAGCTCGGAGGAACGTCTAGTCTAGTCTATGTGGTCTCAGATATTTGTTTTAGTTAGTGCTTATAAGGTTCATTAATTCAGGTTATATTGCTTGTAGAAGTGCCAGGAGTTACAAAGCTTGCTGGTTTCTTAAGAATGTATATGCTAATAGACATGACTTTTTTTAATGATCGTGACTGAGGAACTTATGATTAAATCTTGAATACTTGAGATTAATCAATGCTAGAACAATCAGTTGAATAGGTTACATATAATAAAGTAGTTATTTTAAGATATTTGAATAAAATTTAAGCCTATTTGTGCAATTTTCTTAGACACTTTTGTTATGCAAACATCAAAATTTATACTAATCAGAAACACAAGATGTGCATTAGAATGAACAAATTGACAATCTACACATTGAATTATTTTAATTGATTTACTTAATTATTTTTTTGATAGGGATTTAAGTTCTTTAATCTTTTTTACTTTGAATCATTTGTTTGATGCTTTTTATGAGAATAGATTGTGTTCTGTGATTGTCTAAACTCCTTACATTAATTTGTTTCACTGATTTTGCTATGATTTTGGGTTTGATTTTTTGTTAGTTTAATGCCTCTTCACCTTGGCCTAGCTCAATGCCCCGTTCAACACGTCTCTCCTTGATCTTTTGATTCTAAGCCTGTCCTATCAGCCTGTGACTTCTGATCTTTTGTTATAAGAATTCAGGTATTGTAGCTTCTTGAGATTTACAATTTCTTTGCAATATGTTACAAGATTTCTGGTTACTTGCAAATTCCAGTTTTATGCGATGGTTACTTCTGTGGGATTTTAACAACTCCTGTCCTTTCAGGATGAGCTTGTTGACCCTATCTTGTAATTTTGTAAATTGAGGGAACTTGAAGTTATAAGTGGGGTTCCTAAGGCATGTATAAATAAATACTATTGTTATTCTATGTTAGTTTAACTCTAGTTTCCATTTTGAGAGCGAATTGTGATTAGCTTGTTGCAATTTGATATTGCATATTTTAGGGGAAGTTATCTCCTTGTTGGGTGGATGGCCTAATTTGTGATTTCGTGATTTTTTTTTTGCTCTATTTCTATTCTCCAATTTATTAATTGATTTGTTTATGTGGCTAATTATTTATCAAATTTAGTGCAATTTGAATATTTTGATTACGATGTAAGTTTTCTATTTAATATGTGATTTTTTTTATGATCTTGAATTTTATGTGATTATCATTTGCACATATTTATGTATTTCTAGTTTGCATTTAAAGGGAAGATTAATTATTTAATTTAGCAAACAATGAATTATGACTTTGACTTGTGTGCATGAAATTGTGCATCTCATCTTAGATCCGCATTATGAAACCTTGGACTTTTATACATCTTACATCAGATTTGGTATTCAAGTTTAAGGACATGTCAAAAAATCAACTAAAAGCGAGGCTTAGTATTATAGTAATTTAACAGATCATCAAAAGGATTTGATTTGAGAACTTTGCAAATTAATTAGTTGAATGACTATATAAATAAAAATCAATTGTGTGATGATATAAATAGAGTTAAAAATTGAATTTCAATTTCATTCTTATGAATGAGTAGTTGATGTTAATCATAATGATGAATCCATCCTTCTGAAGGATATTATGATTATGAGACAAAAATTCATCTCGATAAAAATAGTTAAAACATATCTTGCATGTTGTATGATAATGCAGCCTATGATAATCATAGATGTTTCATATATGACTTAGATTATGACATAACTCCGAATTTAAAAAATGGAAGCATCTATGTTTGATGGAAAAAAAAATTCTAATATTTTTTCTGTTTGTATTATAGATCTTGATAACTTCTTTGAATGAAAAGTCATATTGGTTGAAGCTGAGATAATATGTGCTTAATTAAAGCTAATTGACAAAGCTAAAATGCACTGGATGAGCGTGAAAAAAGTAAAGGGAAAAATTTAGTATTGAGTAGAGAACTTGCAACTATTTGGGTTGGAATCAAAGAACCACTTAGGGGCTATTTGGTTGCCTGCATTTAGGGTGTAAAGTAATTCAATGCAAGAGTTTTAGAAATTTTTGTGTTTGGTTTGTATTTGAAGTAAAAGGGGAATGTAAAAGGAGTGTATTCCAAATATACCTCAAGTAGTGTATTTTGATTGTATTTGGAATTCCTCCGATTTGGGCGATTTTAAAAAAATGCACCGCCATTTCCACCACTGCCGGCCACCACCGCCGGCCATCCAGCACCGCACTCGGGCACCATTGCCGGCCACCATTGCTGGCCATCTACCGCCGTCGTCGGCGGCCATCCACAGCTGCCAGGCCACCCCCGTTGCCGTCGAGCACCCGCAGCCGCCATCGTCGATCATTCAGCGCTGACCACCACTGCCGACCACCACCACCATGGACACCACCGCCGGCCACCACTACCGTTGGCCACCACCGCCGGCCATCCACCACCTCCGACTGCCAACACAAGCCACAACCTTCTTGCATTTTATATTGCATTCACTTTTGTTTCAAACCGAACAAGGAAAACTAAAGTCATGCATTTATTTTATATTCATCCAAACAACTCTAAAATATTCATTTTACACTGCAATCCTTTTGCACTGCATTCCTTTTACATTGCATTCTTTTTTCAGGTGACCAAACAAACCCTAAAACAAACCCTAAAGAAAAGTATCTTCCCTTTGATGGCTTGGTTGATAAATTAAATGCTGAAAACAAAGTAAAAAAATTGGCATTGATATATGAGCAAACTTGAGGATTTATCAATATTTTTTTTAAAATCATTGAAGATCTTAAAATGATGCTTTCTTAGGTTCAAATCTAAAGTTAAGATCTGACATTAAAAAAGAAATGATATTGGATCACATTCCCTTATTTAAACATGTATCAAACTTGCATTTGATTTTGAGCAGATGTTAAAATTTTCTGCTAATAAGAAGGATTGTACATATATTGGAATTTCATCTTTTTTTCAAAAATTTTATGCTGCTAAAAGGTATACTACATATATTGGAATTTTATCTTTTTGTCAAAATAGTCAAACTGAATTTGTTGCACCCATTGCATCTAAATTTGGTGACATCATTCCTAATAAAAGAAAATTTATTACTGTAGCTTCTAATTCTTAGTTTTTTACTAAAGCTTTATTATCATTTCACTTGTCATCATGTGAATGAATGTATTACTAGGAACTCATATTAAGGTGGAAGAGGGCATGGAAGTTAATGAGGAGTTTATGCCCATAAATTTGCTGAATGAGCAAGTGATTCTTATGATTTTTAATGAAAATTTTATTAAAAGTGATGCTCTGTATTATCACCAAACCTAAAGCTGAGTTTGATTGTAAAAGAACTATATTTCAAACCTAGTTTAACCAGAGATGAAAAACTATGTAAGCACCTTATAGACAGTGAACATTGTATGAATGTTCTATTCGACAGTTGAACTCATAAAATTAAAGCTTAAATAATACCCACAGCCTTATAAAGTAGCTTAGATGGATAAGATTATGATTTCTGTTATACAAAGATGTTTGATGCCAATTCAACTTATGCATAGCAATGAAATTTAGTGTGAAGTTTTGTCTATGGATATAACACATTATTTAAGGTCACTATGGCTGTGTTACTAGATGCGACCAGCTTGGGAAGTCTAATATGTTCAAAAATTAATTGGAGGATAATAGTCTTAAAATCTACTTAGCTTAAGGATTCTTGTGATCTAGAAAAGAATATTATGCTCCTAATGAATTGAAGAAATCACAAGATATCTTGAATTAACATGCTTTTTTAATTGAGTCCTTAGAAAGGATTAATTGATGCTTTGATGGATATAAAATTAGAATATATTTTGCATGAATGTGCAATTATACTGGAGGGTGTTGGTAAAATGCTGTTTATTTTAAGCAATTATATTGTGATGTTCTTCTGGATGAATTACCATCACTTACAAGATTGCAACATGCTTTTGAATTGATTCCTAGATCATCATTACTAGTTTGATACGTTATAGGATGGATTCAATTGAATATGTTGAGAAGATAGATGGTCTTCTAAAAAGGGATTCATTAGGGTGCGTATAAGTCTTGTGCGATGCCAACATTACTTAAATTTGAGAAAAGTGATGATTGATGAATGTGTAAATATTAGAGAAAGTAATGAAATTATCATTAAATATTGATTTCTTATACTTAGGTTGGTTGATATCTTAAATATGATGATTGGGTTATAAATTCAAAAATTGATCTAAGTGACTATCATCATCACATCATGGACGGATGTGGGCAAATAAGTTAGTCCATGAAACTAAAATTAGGATAGGAACTTGAAATATAGGTACCCTTACAGGTAAATTAATGAAATTAATAGATACTATAATTCATAGGAAAATAAATATTCTATGCATTCAGGAAACTAAATGGGTTGGAGATAAAGCTAAGAAGATTAATAGTTTAGGATTTAAACTATGGTATTCTGGTAAGAGTCGTACTAGAAATAGTGTAGGTGTGATTATAGATAAGAGTTTAAATGATAATGTTGTAAAAATTAATAGAATTTGAGATAGAATTATACCTTTAAAGATTATTGTTGATGCTAAGATTATTAATATTATAAGTGTTTATGCTTTTTAAGTAGGTTTGGATGACTTAAATGAATTAATTCAAAAGATACCTCTTGAAGAAAATTTTTTTATTGAAGGAGATTTAAATAGACATGTTGGTAGAGAGGTAGATGATTTTAAAATCATTCATGGTGGCTATGGGTTTGGAGTGACTAATGAAGGTGGTAAGACAATATTAAATTTTTTTTAGCTTATGATTTTGTAATTGCTAATATCTTATTTAAGAAAAGAACTGAGCATCTCATTAGTTACAAGAATGGATATAGTGAAACTTAGATTGATTATTTTTTTATAATAAAAATAGATTATTTAGATTGCAAAGATTGTAAAGTTATTCCAAGTGAAAGTTTATGTACCCAACATTACTTATTAGTTTTAGACTTTAAGATAAAGGGGTAGAAAATAAAAAATAAAGTAAAACGTTGTTCTAGGATTAGATGGGGGTATTTAAAGAATATTAACAAAAATATTTTTGAGAGTAAGATACTAGATCTTAAGATTTTTTTCTGTGCATGAGGAAGCTAATGTTATGTGGGAAAAAATAGCTAGTGATATTAAAAAATGTTGCAAAAGATGTGTTTAGAGTATGAAAGAGAAAAGCTTCTAATAGTAAAAATAGTAGGTGGTGGAATCAAAATGTGCAAAAAAAAAAGATAAAAAAATAAGAAGATTTGTTATAAAAATTGGTTTAGATATTAAAATTTTGATAATTGTGAAAGATATAAAGAGGCCTGTGAGAAGTCTAAAAAAGTAATATGCGGTGCAAAGATTTTAGCTTTTAATGATTTATATAATTTATTAGATACTAAGGAGGGCGAATAAATATATGTATAAGTTAGCCAAACATAGAGATAAGAGTAGTAAGGATTTAGTTTAAGTGAAGTGTATTAAGGATGAAGATTAACAAGTGCTTTTATTAGAAGAAGATATTCAACAAAGGTGGATGAGATATTTTTATAAATTCTTCAATGAAGATTATGAGAATGCGATTGACTTTAGAGACCTTACCACTCTAAATGGAATTAAAGATTTGTGTTTTTATCAGCATATTAGTAAAACCGAAGTTAGGGAGGCTTTAAAGAAAATGAACTGTGGAAAAACTGTTGAGCCTGATGATATTTCAATAGTGGTGGGAAATACTTAGGAGATGAAGGAATTTCTTGGCTTACTAAACTTTTTAATATTATTTTGAAGACTTAAAAGATGTCAGATGAGTGCAGATGAGCGTGTTGATTCCTATTTTTAAGAATAGAGGTGATGCACAAGATTGTGCGAATTATAGAGGAATTAAGTTAATGTGTCATACTTTAAAACTATGGGAGAGAGTTATGGAGCATAGGTTGCGGCGTGATACTAATGTTTCTCAAAATCAATATGGATTCATGTTGGGTAGGTCTACTATGAAAGCTATATATTTATTGAGAGGTTTGATGGAGAAATATAGAGAGAATAAGGAGGATCTACATATGATATTTATTGATTTAGAAAAAGCATATGATAACGTTCCAAGAGAGTGCTATGGAGAGTTCTAGAAAAGAAAGGGGTTAATAATGCTTATATTCAAGTCATTAAAGATATGTATGTAGGAGTTGTTACTTGTGTTCAGACACAAGGTGGTTTGACCAAGTATTTTCCTATTTTAGTTGGATTACATCAATGATCAGCCTTAAGCCCATATCTTTTTGCTTTAGTCATGGATGTTCTCACTAGACATTTGCAAGAGGTTGTACCCTGGTGTATGCTTTTTGTTGATGATATTCTTCTTGTTGATAAGATTAGAGAGGGAGTTGAAGGTATATTTGAATTATGGAGGTCAATCTTAAAGTTTAAAGACTTTCGTTTAAGTAGATTTAAAATTGAATATATGGAGTATAATTTTAGTAATAATAGTTCTTGTGGGGTGATTGTAACTTTCAGTGATCAAGTCATTAATAAGAGTACACATTTTAGATATCTTGGGTCTATTGTTCAGAGTGATGGTGAAATAGATTGGGATATTATTAATAGAATTCAAGTTGGATGGTTGAAGTGGAGGAATGCATTGGGCTTGTTGTGTGATAGAAAAGTCCTCTCAAACTTAAGGGAAAATTCTATAAGATGATGGTTATACTTGCAATGCTTTATGGTGCAGGATGTTGGCCATTAAAAGAGAAGCATAATATTAAGTTAAGTGTTGCAGAGATGAGCATGTTAAGGTGGATGAGTGGCTTTACTCTTAGAGACAGGATATGAAATGAGCATATAAATGAAAAGGTTGGAGTAGCTCCAATGGAAGATAAGATTAGAGAGAGTCGACTTACATGGTTTTGTCACATAAAATTGCGGCCTTCCGATGATCCGGTTAGGAAATTAGATGTATTAAATTTGACTTGTATTAAGAAAGGTAGAGGTAGACCTAAAAAGACTTGGTTAAAAAAGATGAGAAATGACCTTTCTTTATTAGATTTAAATGAAAATTTAACTTTTAACAGGGCACAATGGAGAAAAAAGGATTCATTTAAGACTAAAGATAGATTATACAAATGATTGGCGATGCCTTTTTATTTGATTAATACACCGAACGTTTGTATGAGAATCGTGAATCATTTTCTTTGTCCTTTTATCGGAAAATTTCTCATATTCTTGAATGACATTTTATGATGTAGTTAGATGAGAAAAATCATTTTGTGCCTCTTAGGAAGTTTATGAGATATTAAAAAATTATGAGCTATGTTTGGTTTTGAAAAAAATGTTGTTTGTTACACCATCTATGATATTCTTGATTTTTTTTATGAAGTGGTAGACTATATTTTGATCTTGATAATTAGCTAACACCTACTAATATTCTTCAAACTTAGAATTTTTATGATTTGGGGATGTTCTATAAACAATCCATTAAAGATTTTAGTTCTATAATGGCACCATATCAATAGTCTTAAAAAGGAATAATTTCATTAGCCAAAATCTTACCAAAAAAATTTAAAAAAAAAAGAATCTTTGTTAATTTATAGTTTTTCTATCTATTTGTATGATTCCAAAGAAGCCTATGCTAGCATACATCCAGTTTTCTCCTTATCATTTTCATTACACAACAGTTAGAAATGTTTGTTTGCATAAAAGTCTCGTAAGGTATTGCATATTGCTCATCAGCTTACTGTAGATGTAGCTTCATGTAGTTTTGTTGAAACAAATTAGTTATGGGTTCATTCAACATTGCCCACAAGACTAACAAAACTCATAAGATCAATAAATTCGGCCATTTTAGGAAATCTCAGCCTCGTATCTAAATAAACTTTAGTCTAGGATTAGGTAAAATATGGTTAAAACAAACATAGCTTGCCTCAAGTAAAACTACTTTTGAGTTTCTCACACTTGAGGATGTTCGAGGTAGTGGTGGCTTTTCCTTAGCAATAAAGTTTTTCGTGGCTCGAGTTGGGATGATTTCTTTTTCCATCTTTGGTTACGTTACCTAAGGTTGCAATCGCTTGCTACTGATACAATTTCAAATCTAGTGAATGCATGTCCATAGTAGTGGTGGTCACAGTGTGATTCAATTCATTCAACATATGCAACCATGCAGCATTGAGTGAGCTAGATCGAAGCATAAATTAGGCTTATGATATTGAATATATTAACAAATATATTTCATCTTTTTATCACAAAGTCTTAAGGTTTATTATTCCAAAACAAACTAACTTCAACTTTTATGAGAATCTTCTTAGGTGTTGAATAACTTTATAAAGCAATGGTTTGTGCACACAATATTATGACTATAAAGCATAGGGAAGGTTGGTCAATGCAGCTCTCCCCCTGACTATCATCAACATTGGTGCTGATGGAGCTACCCTTCAGGTTTACAATATCTCCTAAGTGGTAAGATTTCCCCCCATTACTTAGGTCATTGAAGTTATAACAATTAGGAGGGCCCCTTATCAAAGAAATTGTTGCATAGACGATTCATGCTAATCTCCAAACCAATTGGGGGAGGCCAATGTTGTCATTACTAATGAGCTAAGGAGTTAGCTTCCCAAGGCTCTTAATGTTGTTGTTGCTATTATGATTGCTCCTAAGAGGGTTCTTGTCTCTTAAGGCTCTCAATTTTTGCAGGCTTAGTCATATAAAAAAGGGCTTGTGGGCCTAAAATGTAGTCAACTTTTGTTATCCCTGCCAATGACCCCTCAAATAATTCTTGGACACTCCTAGAATTGCACTTCATATTATGAAGACATGATTTAAAAGCTTCCTCCTTGTGCGTTAAAGTACTAAGAATTGGTTAAAGAATACTCATCTTTGAGTTGAGCATCCATAATGATAACCCAAAAGGAAGTGTTGAGGGAAGAAGGTAGCATCCCGACATCTAAGAATTTTGAAATGTTATGTTGATTGAAAAGAAATAGCTTGAAAGTTGAAATGACGTTGTCCATTTAGGAGGCAACTAGACGACCTGTCCAAAAGGCATCACAAAAGAGGGAAAAACTCATTTTCTTTTAACATTTGTAAGGTCCTTAGAGCCATCAAGGAGCAAAGACTTCAAAGAAAACTTAAGTTGGTGGTTGATGGCATCACTCTAGCAATACACTTCTAGGAGGGCAAGTTCCTTAGGGGCTGTTTGGTTGCCTGTAAAGAAAATACAATGTAAAGTAAATGTAATGCATTCCGAATACTTTGAGACTGTTTGGTTGTCTGTAAAGTAAACACAGGAGAACTATTCCCCTTGTTTGGTTAGGTATATCCAGAGTAAAATTAAAATGATGTATTTCTGAGCTATGTACCCAAGTGATCAGTCCCAATCCTCCTATAGAGAATGACGCCATTAATGATAGCACAGCTGTTATACTCAGCCCCAGATCCACCTTCGACTTCTCGACCTCCCCTCGCCGGTCGATTGCTAGCAATGTCGACGCAAGCGCAAGAAATGAAAGTATCATCCCCCCTACGCTGGTTAAAAGTAGAGGCCTGCGCCCAACTCTGTCTAGAAAGAACGTGGCGACCAATATAAATAAGGTTTTGATAAATCCGATGGCCACACTTGCTCCCAGCTTCTTCTTCCGGCCGGTGATCCCTACCTTTTCGAATATCCTCGGGCTGTAGAGGCCTACCGTGTCCATGTCGGAGGCTTGCTGAAAGGACGTGGATGGTTTCTTAGAAGAAGCGGCTCTTTGACGGGAATTCAGGGCTAAGCAGCAATGACGATTTCCTTGAAATGAATCTTGCCTCCTCCGTGATCACAGATGAGGTTATATGACATCGCAAACAATTAGAAAAGAATAATATCAAAGCAAGGGATCAAACTGGATAGGAACTGAAGATAGCAAGCATACACGGACGCAGAACTCGCACTGATTAGAGAAGCACAGCGGCGAGGTTTGGTTTGAAGGGGGCTCTAAAGCTGGGTTCCCGGCTCTGAACTGAAATCGATCAAGCGCGTATTGCTCATGCATTACCAGTCGACTGGTCGGGAATGTCCCGTAGTCTCCGCCAGGGATTTGGATCCCCGATCTGTAGCGAGGGAGGTAGACCATAGCTGGAAATGCCTGGGCCTGCGATGCCGCAGCCTTTGGCGTACACGGACGCAGAACTTGAATTTAAAATGTAATTGAAAATCGCTCAAATTGGAGGAATTTCAAATACACAAAAAATGAACTAGAGTAGAATGCACTGTATTTGCTTGACTTTACTTTGAAATTACTTTTCATCCAACCAAACATCAAAATTCTCAAAACCCCTGCATTTGGATTACTTTACACTCTAAATGCAGCAAACCAAACAACCCCTTAGAGAATCTCATAATGAATGAATTCGTCATTGTCAAAATCTCGGAATGTTAGCCATTTGTTAGACGATATTCAACCAACAAAAAGAACGTACTCGGTGAGCAGTTGATATGATATATGGGCAATATCTTTTCTTGAGATTTGCTATTGGAAGATCCCTATGACCATATCAAAGGATGAGTCCTCATTAAATAGATTTCAAGTCGCACTATGATCACTAGTTGTGACATCTAGAGCAAAATCTCAAAATTAACTATTAGAAGGTCCTGATAAGTATGGGTTCCAAAGGAACCTTAGTTTTCAAAACCTCCAATTGGCTATCACAATGGTGAGCGTTACAAGTGGCATGTTCCAAAAGCATAAAATAGAACTGTCCACTAGTAGAACGTCCCAATGGTAGCAGACTCCCACCAAAGTAAGCGAGTGCATGCTTTTGAATAAGCTCATGTTTCCCCTACAATCCACTTCAAACGTCACTCCCAGCCTAAAGGAGAGCAATCAACTGAAAAAATGAACTCAAACCACTTGGGGTGAAGATGACATTCCTTTTGATGATGAAAACTATTATCTAGAAACTAGCCTGCAGACATAAATCACATGGTGGTTGAGGTTTTTTGCATGATCGATCATAAGCTCGATTAATCGAGCCAAAAAGTTTTTTGTCATTCATAAAGTTAAAACATGCTTTTATTTCATAAGGAGAGGGACATACTCAAGATAATCAGGACCTGCCTTCAACAGAAAATGAACCCTCCCATCAATAAGAGGAATTCAAGTCAAAGATTCCTCTAAGGTTGTTACATAATTGCAGGAATTAATTCAACATTAACCACATATTAGAGATCAAGACATCAATCAGTTTGATGCTCTCCTCAATAAAATGAGCAACAAGATGAAAGAGCTTAATTTGATTGCCGTAGTGGACATTATTTGTCAGCTTCTCAACTAGGGAATTTTCTCAGATTCGTCAATCATTCAGTTGAAGCAAGTAGTACTCAAGCTACTTTGACTATTTCAACAACTCGATGAAGTGGGTCAATGTCCTCATAAGGGGTGACACAAACTACTTTCCCAGAAGAAGGAATGGTAACTAAAACTTAAATTGGGGATCTAATTAGCTAAAATGTTGAAGTGATCATTGCTTTTGAGGTCATTGAAGCTCTGGTAGGGTAAAGGTTGGCCATTTCCTGCTACATATGATTAAGTACAATAGGCCAAGGGGTGTATTGTACCAAATTTCAACATTATTTGGTATAGAAAATCCAATCAATGTATGACACAATTTAAAACTATTTGTTGCCACACTAGAGTGAATGATGCCTAAATACAATGCTCGTTTGTTTGTAGCCTTTTTATACTACTTTCAAGTTGTATGCTTAGCTTCTTAGGTAGAACTAGTCATACTGTTGTGAACATATTTTCTAGTGCTCCTAAAAGGTAAAATCTCACCTTTGAGAAGAGAAAAATGGTTGATATCATCGTTAGATATATTATATGAGGGTTGAATCTAAGAATGTTATGTGATCAACAACTCATTGAAAGCATCCCATCATACTGTTTTTGGAAAGTATTTATTGAATCCATGAAGAGACATAAGGCTATTTGGCTGTCAATGTTCCCCACGATTCCTCTAGGAAAGAAAAGCAAGTTAAAATCTATTTTCCAAAAGAAGTGAAGTGAATGTCATTATCCAAATATCTCTGCTAAGTCTAGGAGGGTTCATACCTTTCAAGAAAAATTAAATAAGCAATACTCATTTAAGAAAGAGTGCACTTTGAAGATCTTTTGACATATCTTTAAGATATGTCTTCAATTGACATAATAAACTAAATTATTGCACATGCCATTATAGCATTGGTCATCGAATTGAGCATTAATTTGTCTTCAAGGATTCAATAGAGTAGAGATGCAAAAGTGGAAAGTGCATTTTTATTAGGGGTGTCAAAATGGGTTTTCGGGTCGGGTTCGGGTCCAACCTAAAACTAATCTGCCCTCGACTGCTTCAACCAGAACTCGACCTAATTACACAAATGGGGTAGGAATATGAACCCGGACACAATCCGTCCCAAATTTGAGTCAACCTGACTTGACACGCTAACTCGGGTGAGCGCAAAGTAGGCAAAGTCAAGCGCAGGTTGAGCACCAGTGCGAGTGCGGCTAGGTGAGACGCGGTCACGCGATGCGGGCGAGAGCGGGATGTAGTGCGGGCAGGAGTAGTACATGGTGCGGGCAACGAGTGTGACTTGCAAGTTGTGCGATGCTGTGCCGGGCCTTCGGGCGGGGTTTGCCAGTGTATGCTGTGCGGGCTTGCAGGACGCTGGTCATTTCTGGGTTAGCGAATTGACCCAAATCGGACCTGATTTTTCAAACGGGTCGGGAATTAGAACCCGAACATGACCCGTTTGTTAAACGAGTCGACTCGAAATCAAAATTTTCAGGTCGGGTTTTCGGGTCAGGTCATAAATTGACATCCCTAATTTTTATGACACTGTCTTAGTTTTTCCAAAAAGGAAAAATGCCAATATCATCTATGGTAATCCTATTTTACAATCAAGAGACAATGAATAATAAAAATCGCCAAAAGAGGAGGAAGGTGGATGGGATCCTTTCATCTCAAAGAGAAGGCCAAGGGAATCATAAAGATTCTATTTATAGTTGAGGGGGTTCAATGAAAAAAGTTAATAAGTCAAAACTCGACTCAAATGTCTTCCCCCCAAGAAAATTCTTTGCCAATTTGAGGCAACATCTTCATAAAAGCCTTGGAGTTCAAGAAAAAAATAAGCTAAGAAAGGTTCAAACTTAATCTCAAAAACTCATTGATTCCTTTGATGAATATGAGCAACGATTTTAATGGCCAATTAGGCAAGAGTAATGCATGTTTAATCTCCAACTTGATGCAAAATCAAATGAAATAGTAGAAGATATTCCCAAAGAGGCTTGACTAATCATAAGTGCTTGTGGTGGGCGAATCTCAGAAGAACATTCTAAAGCTTCTAACACCCCACCACTCTGCGTGTAAAGTACTCTAAAGAGGAGCCATTTCAATCTCCAAAAGAATAATGTTCTATGGCATCACCCTTCTTTGAGTAAAGATGAACTGAAGATGATCCCTAGAATCAAATGTCCGCCATTTGGTTGAGCTCGAATAACTCTTATCAGTTTGAAGAATAAATAAGCTCTAGAGCCCTTTCTACTAATAATAGCTCATTCCAGGAAGTCTAGCTATGGTCTTCCACTGGCTCCCAACAAGCATCAAAAGTCTTGTAAAGTAATAGTGGATTATTAATACTCTTGCTCACTTTTATAAACTACCAATATTCCTAAGTATCTTTGATGTCCAAAGGTTTCTAGATATGCTCATCTAGACCTAGCCTGAGCAATACGAAGAACTCTTTACGTAACGAAGCATAAAGGAGGCTTTATTTGCCCAAAGCTCCTATGTTTTCACCTTCGACATTGATGATCACCTCTTGGGGACAGTTGAACATACTATTCTCTCTATATCACAACACAAAACAATGGTATTCAAATGAATCGAATCATGATTGAACCAACTTTTTGCTATTCTTATGAGTGCTTAGACATTTTGATGGTTGTCTCTCGGCATTCAATATCTTAATAAGGACAAACTTTTCTCTAAGACTTTAATGAACTTGGACAGAGAACCATGCAGATCCTTTCCCTCACCCTAAGATTTATATATAGGTAAAATTTCAAGTAATAGATTATAATACTTCTTTCAAAGTAGTCCTTTGGAAGATTGTGGCTCCACGAGTTCAATATCTCTCCCTCCTCTCCATCAATATATAAAATACACTCGAAAATTGGGAGAAGGATCGAATTTATGATGATATGCTACAATTTGTGCGCATATGATTAAAATAGACCACAATTTTAAACATTTCATTTACAAGGAATTGAAAGCTCCTAATATGTTACAAGCTCCATATACCTGTGATTGTTCAATAAGTTAAAAGATTGAACTGTTGCATTATGAGTTCAACATTTCTAAAGGCTAATTTGGCACTCGTAGCTACGAAGCCAAGGTTGAATTGTGTCATATCAATTCAATAAGCTCAAGTAGCCAAATTGACATATAAATATGATGGCTCAACAAGTTCAAAGGTTTGATTCTCTAAGGGGTGAACTATCCAACTTGATCAACTCACCAATTTAAGGGTTTTGCTAATACATTGACCCATCTTGAGCTAAAATTCAAATATTCAAATTATGAAGGTTTCATATAATACATATGTTGTAGTTTAGAGTTAAGATTCTATTGGAAGGCTTGCAAAGAATGTACCATGCTATAGCTGCACACCACATTTATTAGAGGATAATTTGTTACCACATTAAAAAATTAAAATTACTTGAACCCCTCCCTAGCCATGATCTCACATGTTGGTTCTACATCAAACAATTTTACCCAATCTCCCCTTTCCAATTGGCATGCTCTCCCACATTTGTATCCTCACTTGCGCACTTGCTATAAGCTGCTTCTCTCATCTCAATCTTTTGTCTCTCTCGGCTTTGCTCCTAGCCACACTCATTCATATAATCATGCGACTTAATCGCCTAACCCCTTCTCACTTGCATGCAATCATGCACATTTTTCCCTTCTACCTCTCTCCCTTTGAGAACATTTCTCTTGCTCTCCCTCTCACCTGTATCCTTTGTTTCATATAAACGAGATGCTTTATGTTTAAACTTAACGATGTCGAGTTTGACCTCCAATACTTGATGAACTCTGGCCTTGCTACTTTTTCATGCATAAATAGTGGTATAATTTCAAATTTTTTGGTGGTTTGAATTTAATTGAAGTCCCCATGTTGTTGATGTTTGGTTTGATCGGTTTTTAGGACTTTCTTATTGTCATTGATGTTTGGTTTGATACGAGGTCCCCTAGTTCATTGATATTTGGTTTGGATACATAGAATGATAACTTTTATGCCAATAACTACATGTGATTACAAGTTCATTAGCAACCCTCAAATCACTATCATATGATTTTCATTTTGCTTCTTGAGCATTCTAAGTTGATACATTTGATCTCTTGAATATTGATTGCTCAGGAAAAATTAATTCCTTATGAGCATCCTCGAGGTGTAAAAGAGAGGAATTGGGGGAATTTTTCGATGAAATTTAGACCCAATTTGTCTAAGTTTATGATCGAAACTTTTATGGGTGTAAGCTCCATAGTTAATTTTCTGTCGGGAGGCACTCTCGAGTAAATAGGTTGCTTAGACTTTACTTTTAGGATCATTTAAAATTTTGGTTTGAATTTAATTTGTGGGGAATGATTGGGGTGGGGTGATGGAAATCATGATTTAAAAAGGCGTTTGAGGCTTACGCCTCGAGGTGCAGCTTGGACGCCTCGAGGCTTAAGCCTCACCGATTCGGGTGAGGCTTACGCTTTTTTTCATTGAGGCGTACGCCTCAAGGCAGTTTGAGGCACTGTCTCATTTCAATTATTGTTGTCTTTCATGAGTACAAATATTATTTCAAAGTTTGATTTTAATTCCATTCATGCATTTCTCAATAGCGCTTGCATGTGCCCAACAATATTGAAACATAGCTTTTGCATATTATAGAAGTAGCATAAAATTTGTATAGAATTATACTTTAGATAAATTGCTTTTCCTATTAATTAGATATTAGAAGTTATGCCATTGTTTATTCAAAACTATGTTGAATAAAAAACTTTGAGAACTTCTTTGTGCAAAGCAGAAGGACCGCCTAAAAATCTTAAATAATTGATGTTTTAAACTGCATCAAAAGTTTAATTCTTGAAATTGGTTCTCCCATTTTTAAGATGCTAAATTAAACTATTATGTGTTTTAAATCTTCTTTAGCATGAAAATTTTGAGATCTTTAGGCAAACAATGAGAATTTATTTTGAATATTGTGTTTTAGTAGCATTTATTTTCAAACAAGTCATTATATTCATAATTTACTTAATATTTTTTCATTTTTATGAGATTTATAATTTTATAGTACTTTATTTTCCCATTTTTAGGCTCACGCCTCACCTCGCTTCGACAAAATGCCTCAATTCCCAATTTCACCTTTTTAAACCTTGATGGAAATAAAGCTGATTAAGATTTCATGGTTCTATCATCCTTTGTAAGTCATAATGCCCAAGGAGCTTGATTAGCAATGAATAGTTTCTGTCTTAGCCCCAAGCAGACCAAGGTGAAAATCTATGTGTGTTGAAGATGTACTTTCAAAATCAACTCGTTTGCTCATAGAGGGCTGACCATATCAACTTTATTGAATAGTTTAGGAGCATAAAGCAGGATAATTTGTGGTTTAGAAGTATTAGTCATGACCATCAATTCTCTACTAGTTTTGATGGACTCGAAGAAGCACATTTGATACAAACAAGGGTTTTGATTTGTGCTTTTTTTTACTAACGAGCTTAATAGCTTGGGAGTTGCCCCATGTTTAGTTTATGTTAGGGATTTATTCCATTAGAAGTTCTATAAGTGGGACTTGCAGTTTTAAGGAGAAGGAAACCCATTAATGGATTCTATAGCCTTACCCTATAAGTAGTTGCTTATGTGATTTAATTTGTCTTGCATGTTTTCTTTGTGCTGGCTTGTTAATTGAGATGCAGTTTACATCTATTGGAAGGTACAAGTCCATAACTTATTTTGATTTATTATTCTAAATTTTGATAGTTTTATTAGATCTTGGTGTTTTGTTTGTTAGAGAGCCTTAGTTAATCAAGACATATAACCTTAGATTGAAGGTGGTTTGCTGTATATTTTGTTGTTTTAAATATATAATGGATCTCACAATTATGTTCTTTAGACAAGATGATCTGATTGTGGCAACTCACCAGGCCCCTTAGATCAACTGAGAATTAATAAAATGAAAACTCAAATCCTTGGCCTATTTGTCGGATTAACCAAATCAATATTGAATTTATTTGAGTCAAGACTAGTTTATTATATTAATTTCATTTTGAAAGGGCTCTTTAGTATTTGTTATTCTTTGTAGGATACTATAGCCTGTCTTGAGTCACCTAGGATTTATTGTGACCCTTTAGATTGAGGCCGTGTTTGGGATCATTTGAAAGCCTTAAGTGCATTAGTTCACTTTTTGGGGTGAAGAATTGGGTTTGTAAGCGGATGTCATCTCCCTATAGTTTATGTTGATTTTTTTGGGATTAGAATATTATAAGGTGTGCTTCGACACGTGTCATAATGGAGTACCAAAAGAGAGGCTACGAGGTTTGTCCTAGCAATTGTAATAGTGGGGTGAGGCATAATATACACTATGGAGGTTCAAGACTTGGATATTATTGTATTATGCTAATATTTATGATACAACAAAAAAAGTATTGATTTTATAAATGGGCATCATCTCATAGTTTTTGTTGATTTTCTCATGTAAAGAAAGGTTTATAGACTCACCCTAGTAGATTTCATAGTCACCTGAGTTATGGTTTACATGTTAGGAAAATCTCTGAGGCTCACATAGTCACCTTATTTGCTGCCATAATTAGGTGTGACATAATTTATGCCATGGAGGTGTAAGATAAATTTGAAGAGGTTACTTCTGATGTTGTTGGTTTAATCGATGTTGGGCATGATTGTGCTAGTGTTAGTGAGAAACTTGAGAGAGGGGTTGCATGAGAAGGGAGGATAAAAATGAGTGTGTGAGCATATGTATTGGGAAGTGTGGCAAAGTAGATTGGAAGAGTGTGTGTGAAAGCTAGCAATAGATGAGGGAGGCACAAGGGGTGTCAACCGTTGGGATTGGAGGGAGTGAGAAAGTTGGGGGTGGTGTTGAGGCTCATGTGAACAGGAGAAGTTGGGCTAGGGTTTCATTGAGATGCACATGTGAATTTTGAGTCATGTAGTGAGCTTGAGAGCAAAGGGAATGTAGGGGTTGACTAGGGTTATATAAGCAATAACTTGACATAAGGGCGATTAAAAAGAGGGGATGTTTAGAATTGAGCATGGAAGATAGGGATTTGAATGGGAGAATGTTTTAAGGGAAATGCTTTGCATTATATCGAAGAAAGAGGAGGATGAGTGCTAGACGGTTCTGGGTTTTTTTATTTAGGAGAGAGTGGGACACAATGTTGGGTTGAAATGGAGAAATAGAACAAGTCGTTCCTAAGAAGGCATGCTAGGGTTAGTGGAGATCAATTCGATTTGCTCATTGATTATACATATTTTCAATTTCTTATTTAAATTCTCAGTTATTTTTTATCATTTCATAATTAATTAATCCAAAATTCTAGTATTGTTTATTTTCATTTTAAGAAAGTGAGTTATATTGTTGACTGTAACTGCTTCCCCCGCTTCAACCCACGACTCTAACCATCGCTCCCCACGATCCCATAACCTCACCCTTACGACACAAAACAACGACAACCTCTCCATTCAGACTCTTACGCGCTCAGAACCAGAAAAAGAGGCACACAGAAATAGAGAAGGATTTTTGGAAAATACCTCAGACGAACGAAGGTGTCGGCCTCCAACCTCCCTGTTTGCGATCCTTTGCTCCGACCTCCGATCATCTGCTCCCGTCGAACTGGCCGGCCGACCCCAGCCTCCATCTACCCTGGTTCGACCTAGCCGCCGTTTGCTACGACTGAAGCCATCAGCCCGACCACCAGCGGTCGAATCCCGCTACTGTGCCCTAAGCCGACGCCGACCGGGGACCTGCTGAATCCCGCTACCGGCCTAGCCGCCGTCGTCGAGTTCGCCGCTGTCCCCTCTTGCTCCGACGCCGACGCCGCCGGCCAGACTTCTGCCGTGCGTGACCTCCGTCGCCTTGAGCCCTAGCCCGATCGGTTTATACTCGATCCTCTCCCTATCTCTTTGTATATTAATATATATATATATATATATATATATATATATATATATTATATATCTTATATTATATATGTTATATATATTATAATATATAAGATATATATATATATATATATATATATAATGATACACTATTATTAATATATATATAATATTATATACATTTTAAATAATAGTATATAATATTATATAATGAAATAATAATTTATTATTATATATATATAAAAAAAAAAAGAAAAAAAATGGATCGGCAACAAATCATCAGTAATCAACAACCAGTCGCCGACAACAGTTATCTGCGTCCAATCGTCTACAACTAATCTGCAACCAATCTTCGTCAACCAGAGCTTCTGAAGACTAATTCCCAGGCCCGACAACGTCCTGAAGCCCTCGGCCGTTGACTATCTTTCCGGCCGGGCGGACTTGAAAGGGCAAATGCCCTCCTTATCTCCTGGCGTCGGAGAGGGGACGCCGGGAGGATGCCGAAATTTTCTCAAAAAATCCGGGACTTAGCTAAATTTTTGAAAAGATTGGAGGAACATTAAATCAAAATTTAATTAAATTTCATTTAATCAATTAATGAAATAAAAAAAAAGAGAAAGGGATCTCCAATCAAGCATCGGCACTCGATCTGCATTTAATCATCGGCAATAATCGTCACGCAAAGCTTCTGAAGACTAATTCTGGGACCCGACAACGTACCGAAGCCCTTGGCCGTTGACTATCTTTCCGGTCGGGCGGACTTGAAAGGGCAAATGCCCTCCTTACCTCCCGGCGCTGGGGAGGGGACGCTGGAAGGCTGCCGAAATGAAAACTAGCAAAGGACCCCCAACATCTTAATTTGAAACAAATTTAATTGTTCTAAATGATTTCAAATCATTCCAACAAATTAAAAAAAAGGGGGGGGGGGGGTCTACACCATCAAGTCGAGCGGGAGTTTCTAATTAATTGGAACTTATAAAATGAGAGGAAGATAAAGTGTTTTCGTTTACCTAAACCATTAAACAAATGACAGTGCACCTACTAGTGGCTTATAAGGTAAATAACAATATTAAATCAATCTGAATCAGATAATATAAATTATGTTAATGGCAAGTGACATAATCTTGTTCCAAAAATTCAAGGAAATTAACAATTGATTTTGACTTTAATTGATTATTCAAGAAGAATTTGACAATGCACAATTTTGAGAGTACATGAAATCAAAGCATATTGATTTGATGCATCTTCTAGCCAAATAGAGATCATGCCACTATAGTCTTTGCCTGAAAACATTTATCATGCATCTCCTCTTATCTTAACAATATATAATTATAGTTGGTTCTTTAAGAATTTTGAGAAAACTCCATTCAAATTAAGAATCTTAGTAGCATTCTCCTTCTATGGGATCAACATTTTATAGTGGCAAGTCTCTTTGCAATGATGAGTTTTGATGCACAAGAGTCGTTCTATTGTCCATCAGATCTAGATAGCATTCTTCACTAGTCAATAGTTTTGGGGAGATATATTCAAAGAGTTGTGTCAATGCTATGAGATGTCTCCTTTGACTCAAATACACTAGACCACTCATTTGATTGTGCTGATCTAGAAAGTTAAAAGCTATGCCACGGTGATTAGAGGATTGATGATTACTTGCTGATTTAGGATATCTATAGATATAATGAGGCTATAATTCATTTGATAATGTGCAAATGTACTGAACTTAGGACCTAACTGTGATCCGCTAAAATATTACACTCCAAGAAACATCATACATTTAAACGCCACCGGATCCGCAACATGTGTACAAGCGGACAGAAGGTGTTCGTAGACCCCTAAGTGAAATCTCGGGCAATTTTTAAATGAATCACTGGCACAATGGATCATATTTAAATATTTTAAAATTGCCCCTTATGTATTAAATATGATCCCTTAAACTGAAATCTACCCGCATGTGCTCCGACCACCGCATACGATTTCAAATCTAATGGTCTGAGAATGCTGCGCGGGTCTAAATTCAAGTCTTATCCTCCTCCTCGAAAGGACTGGAGTCGACACGACTTAAATCACAAAATGCCTCCCAAAATCCTACGAAAACACTAGTGACTTTAACGTCACCCCGATGATGGCCGTGTTGATAGAAAATCTCAACCGGAGGGGTTCACAAACACTTTCGAATACCTTCCAAATTCTCACAAAATTCAAAAATCCTAAATTCCAATATATTTAAAATCGAAATAAACACCATTCAATCACTTAAAGCATAGTCCATCTACCCTCCGTAATAGTTTACCGAGGTGGATAAATTAAAATTTACTTCAGCTCACATAGAGCCAATGCCTGGTTGAAAATATCACTAGGATCCATTCTCAAACAATCTCCTGCCAGTAAGGGCGTGGTACGTGTCCTCTAACTGGCAGTTTCGTCGCCAAATGGCACTGCAAGATAAACAGTTATGACCCGGGGCCCTCTGAACCGAGTGATTTTGCCGCCAAATGGCATCACGTGATACCGGTTATGGCCAGAGCCAATACGTTCCTTATTGGCATTAAATCCTTGAGATATGAATCAATAGGATATGTTTGATAGGGCACAAAGCCCTCTGTTAGCTAAGGTGGATTCAAATTTGTCCCCTTAGACAAATATTTACCCCAAGTCTACAAGGTACCCTTGGACGAAGCAACCCATGGCTGCCGACAAGGATCCTTCTGTCAGGTTGGGTCGACTACCTTCTCTGACTAAGTAGACCAGGGACCACGATGGCCCGGGATGACGGAACCCTGGGATCTTGATCGGGTCTATCATCCATTCCCCCACCATCTGCTTTAAATGCAAGATGGTGAAATTTTCAATCTTAAATATCAAACCTCCAACTCTCTAATTTCCAAAAACCTCAATGCCCATGCTGCTACTATAAACCAGATATCACGTATTTCCTACGTATCTGATTGACGACTAGCCTTAATCGAAAGTTCTCTCTCGTTACCGGGAGGGGTAATTAACTATAGGGGCTTGTGCCTATAGGAAACCAGAACTCAGATCATAAAGTCCTTGCAAAATGAGGGCGAAATCTCTGGGTAGTGTCTTATCTACAAACCCGTTTTCCTTCCAAAATTTACCCCGGAACTTAATTCCGTTAAAACTCCCCCCGAAGAAAGCAAAAGCGGGCGGAGGCCGGGGCCGAATTTTCAGAGCCTACGGATTTCTGGTGACTCCGCTGGGGACTGGTTTTTCTTTCCATCTTTGGCTAGTTAAACTATAATATCGATAAAATTATTAAAATTCTAATGAATTAATTAAAATCAAGGTTTTAAAATAATGCAATCGAATAAAATTTATTATATATATATATATATTTATATATATAATATTTCATTCTGTCTAGTCTCTGCACTTTGAAAGTGTGGGGTGATGTATCAATTTTTGACTACTAACCCTTACCTTTCTTTTGTGCAGAATGGAACTATAGAATACTCTCTTTACCGTCCAACTAGGACGAGGCGCTAGCATCCAGCTAGCGAATGCTGTCATTAACACTGGAGACTCTGAAGCCACTATCCGATTTGGAAGCTTAGAGTTCTCTGCAGCTACTGTATTGGCTGCCGCCGTACCTATTCACGGCATGACTGTTCACAGCCATTCTACGAGGCCTGACTCTGCTGAAACTTATGCACGACGTGCCTATTCCGTGCAACAACCACGAGCTGCTAGAATTGCTACTGCTAAAGCAGTTCAACAAAATAGGATTTCTGTCTTCGAAAGACTATCGCAGCCCAAGGCCCCAACTACAGAGAGGGTCGTAACTGAAGGAAGAATATTTGTGGTACCTACTAGGGCCACCACTCTGCCAACCGGGTTATCTGCACCCGGGAAGGACGATGCTGAAACCTCCTCATCTGGAGGAAGGCTCACAAGAAGGAAAAGGAGAAAGTTGAATGCAAAGCTACGAGCTCAACAATCACTACCAGTGCATCCGTCAACACTCCCAGCCTTGGAGCCAGAAGTTGTCATTCCCACCCAAAATAAGTTCACAAATTTAAAGTGGGTGAAGAGGAATAGTCATACTGGCAAGTTGAAACAATCATTTTGGGATCAGCAACCCCAAATCCCTATTCCTCAGACGAAGAAGCACGAAACTCTGTCAGCCAAGATACACAGAGTTTTGAAAGTTGCAAAACAAAATGGCCTGATAAGGAAGAAATATCAAAGGCCATTGACATTCAAGGCTAGAAGAATCCCACAAAGAGAGTTACCAACTGCAACAGTAGCTCAACAGAAATCGAGATCAGCTCCACGCGGTGAACATTGGAGCGTGAATCCTAGATCTCGTGTTCAGGATTCCGCTATCAAAAGATCCCAGTGGAAGGGAAAAGAAATTTGGAGGCCGAGACCTCCTGAAAAAAGATCACTGCAGAAGAAAGTCAATATAGGCGTGACATCTGGTGCAGCCTCCCAGAGATCTGCCTTTAATAAAAATCATCAACAATGGGTACCTAAGGAACAAGTTCCTATTACTAACACTTATAATAGTCGACACCTTGGAGAATTTTCTAAGGAATCCTATTGCCAGCCAACTTCAACCTCTCGGAAGAATGTCAATTTTGACCATACCCCTCCAATAGAAGTTCCTATATCGCATGCAGAATTAGAGATCTATTGGAAGCGTTGTTCTGAGATTCGAGTACAGGAAAATGATGATGATGATGAAGACACCATGGAAGTCGAGGTAGTCTACATAGTGGGGCATGGTGATGAGCCACATCAAACATGTGGCTATCGACGTCGCAACGAAGCAGGGCTCACCTCTTCTAAAACAACAACCTCTCAAGAAGATCAAGCTCAACACGAGCAGTCAGAAGAAGTCCCCTCGGGAGATGGACAAAATGATGATCAAGACAAAGAAGTGTTTGATGAGACATTAGCACAAGCACAAAGGCGTTTGAAGCTCCAGATGAAAGAAAAAAATAAGGAGATATCAGATCTAAATAACAAGATGACAGAAATGATGGCACAAATGACCGCGATGATACAGTTAATGCAAAAGAACATCATTACTCATCCTGTATTAGCTCAACCAACTGATCATCATATATCTGGTCAGCCCGTTAATCAGCAGATATCAAGTAGCATTCCTACTAATCTGCTAGCCGACCCAATACCTCAGGTGTCTGAAATTCGAATCACACCTGAAGGAGGAAATGAGACTGACCGACCTGTTCATCTGCAAACTCATCAAAATGTTGCAAGTACATCTGAGCCAGTGATGACTCCACAACTAGAATCAATAATCAATGAAAAGATTAAAGCTGTCATTGCCTCAGAGCATGTAGAGAAATTTGTAAGCAAGGGTCGCCCATATCCAGCCGAGTACGATCAAGTACCATATCCTAAAGGATATTCAGTGCTTAAATTCAATACTTTTAATGGCACCGGTAATCCTAAACAGCACTTGGCTCAATTTAAAGCTACTTGTGGAAATACTGGAGGCGTTGATGCTTTACTCTTCCGTCAATTCATCAGTAGTTTGGCTACGACTGCTTTTGAATGGTATACCGAACTTCCTAATGATTCTGTCAAGACATTCGCAGAATTAGAAAATATGTTCGTGAAAAGGTTCGCCAGTGCTACGGAGAAAACCACTATCGCTGACCTTGCCTTAGAGAAACGAAAAAAGGGTGAGTCAGTGACAAAGTACATCACTCGCTGGCGTAACATGAGTATGAAATGCGGACAACAGTTGGAAGATGAGCATGCTGTTCAACTACTTTTGGGAAACATCGATGATAAGATGTTACCATTTTTATGCATGGCCTCCATCAGCACTTATCAGGAGCTACTGGACAGAGTAGCTAAATTTAAAAAGTTGAATCTGTCTAAGTCTGAAAATTATTCAGATAGACCTCGAAGAAATAAAGCTGCAGATACTAGAAGGGATGAGATCTATTCTGCATCATCTTTAAGGATCGATAAAGAAAAACAATCTATTCCTAAAGATGATAAAGGAAGACAGTATTCTAAACCCTAGCCAAAACTAGTATTGGGAGAAAACGACATGTCTCAAACTTTTCATGATGGAGGAGAACGTTCGAAGCCAAGAACCGGTGATTGAATCACATCCCTTAAAAAAATGAATAGAGAATATTCTTTTAAGAGGGAAAGTGTGGCAAAACTATTCAAGCAAGCGCTTAATGCTGGCCTTGAATTACCGGAGTGTAAAAGACCAGAAGAAGCTGAGCAGAAAGATAATCCAAAATTTTTTCCCGTATCACCGAGTTATCAATCACCCTATCGAAGATTGTTATGTCTTCAAAGACTGGCTTGAAAAGAAATATAGAGATGGGGAATTTACGCTATCAAATAGCTTTTTAGTTCATCCAAAGAAGGAGTTTGTAAATGTGATTATGACTTCTCAAGGAGTCTGTTGCACCACCTCCTCATTGGTGGCCTCAGATTCCACAACATGATCCCTACTGCTCTTTACTATGTCTGGATCACTCTTATGAACACCAACCCAACCTTTCCCTTGGGATTCAACCTGGCTCTCATACCAACTGTCACGGAGAGAACTTCCTTATGCCTTTCGTGCGGCCTTAGCACCTCAATCTTAATGCTAAGCAACCTAACATCTAACAATGCTAGGGAAGAGTGCTTAAAATTGGAGAGTGGAGGTTAAAAGGGAAGGATAATTCTTCCCTAAGAAAGCTCTTTACAATGCTTGAAAACTTGGATGCTAATGAGGGGGAGGGGTCCTATTTATTGTCCGCCACCCATCCTAAGAACATTCTAGAGTTCACTACATAATACATATGTGTGGAATTCTCTAGAAGACTCCATATTATTCTTACATGTAATACCCTTTACAACATTACAACATCTTGGAGAATTTTAGAGTTCCCCAGAATACTCTCTAACACCCTACATATATCTAGATTATTCCAAAGGCATATAGAACCTCTTTGACTCCCATAGTCTTCTGGAGATTTCTAGTGCCTCTTGGACTGTTATGGGCTTGAGTAGTACCTTCCAGAGCCTTTAGAATATGATGAATCAATGTCTTAAGGGCTCTGGTTAGTCTCCTTGCCTTCTTTAGCCATGTCATGCCCAGTTTAACATAGCTAACCTCCTCTTGGAGCTTTGGTGGGACGGGACATTAGGCTATTAAGTCCAATTCAAGTTATTGTATGCTCGGTAAGGACTATGAGTCATCTAACTTATATAACTTGACAAATGAGTGCTTGCTCCTTATTGCCCAACTCGCATATGCGAGTTCCCTGAGTTCTAGGGTAGGTTGAGCATGTTGGATGGGTGAGTTCATACTTGTAGCATTTGCCTTCTTGAGAACTAGGTTGCCCGGGTGGAAAGTCTTATCCTTGACATTGAGTTTTAGTAGCCATCATTCTCTTCACCTCTTCCAGCCTAAGGGTGACCCATGCTCTGAGCTCCTCAAAGAAGTCAATTGCGGTCTCCGAGCCTTTTTGGTTCTTCTCCTCCCTCTCACCAAACTCAACTTCTTTATAATTAGCAGCAACCACTACTCGCTAATTATTCAATTCGAGCTCCAGTAAGAGCAATGCTTCATGGGAGTGTGTGAATGGTATTTGTACTGTGGCTGCGGCGGGGTCATTCTCAGTGCTCATAAAACAGAGAGGCACACCCATTTGTCTCTTGCTTGCGCTGCTTTCTTTTTGAGGAGGCTTAAAACTTTACTCTGTTATGAGGTTTCCGATGAACAAGTAATTGACATATGCTTTGTTGTTCTGAGAATTTTGCTTAGAGCTCCATCTTATTATGGCCTGACTCAATTTGGCTCCTATATAGTCTTATTTTACTATAGTTAGCACGATAGGGCCTGTTTTCTCCATGGAAATCTGGCAGGGGCCATGCTTTTCCTATTATGAAAAGTGATGGTTTGGTTTCTACTGAAAACATGTATGATTTTGGACTCATCTTTTACAGTTTGTTGATACTAATGAAACGCATTGATGGATAAATTAGGGAAAAACTAGACCATGTCCCTCTTGGGAGATGTAGACCACTATATATGGTGCAGACGGGAAACCAAACTAAGCTCACAACTCACCATGATTGGCCATTCTGAGCCAAACATTTTTCTGGGATAACAGGAAATATAGTATGCCAAGTCATCATTTAAAACAGATGGTATCAATTGAAGAAGAATGAAAACTGAGTTAGGAGTCATAGATGAGGAGCTAAGAATCTTGGATCCGTAGGAAACAAATTCTCATTTCAGTCAAGGATGAGTGGAAAAGTTACAGGTGATGAATTTGTTCAAGTAATTATGCGATGGGTTTATTTATTTTGAGCGATTCTAATGAGTTTAGTAATGATGGTTTAGGTAGTTCCAAACTACAAATATGTTCAGAAATAAGAACATCCCTTTAGAATGCTTAGTTCGCCATGTAGAAAGTCTGACTCCTCTCCAGATATAGATGACATGAGGAGACGTCCCTGATAGACAACTATTTGATGGAAACACTGCCTTCTCTCTGCTTCCTAGCGAAGGAGTCTGTATCTAACTGAATTGATCTATTTTACGTTTTATGGAACTAAATAAGGAGAACTAATGACGCTCACGAATTTGAGGGGAAAAAAAAAAAGTCTGTTGGGATATTTTGGTAAATTTTATGCTAAAATGAGGTTAATTTGGTATCCTTGATTTTATTGTTGTGTATTATTTGTCAATATAATTAATTTAAGAAAACAAATGTAACTATTGATATGTTATAAAAATCTTCCAGATTTGGCACAGATGTCAATAAATATTTGACTTGAAAATATCTAAAATTAAATTTAGGGTCATCCAAACTTTAACTCCAATCAACTTTAGTCGAATTGAACGTCTCTACCGTGATACCAAATCAAGTACTTAAAGTGTAATTGAAAACTTTAAAAGTCAATTGTGGAACCAAATGATTTTTAATTTTAGCATGCTTATTAGTCAAATCGATGGGCTTAATGAGACAAATCCAATGAGGACAAAATCACTTAATTGTGACATCATTAAGATACTTAAATGTTGAACAAATATTTTATGATTAAGGGAATTTATATGGGTTATTTGATGAAGTGTTTTGAATTTTATAAACATTTACGGGCATGTCATTCAAAATTTTGTAAATAGATCTCCACTCTCTACATGAAATGATGACCTTGGAGTTGGAGCATGAATTTTGGCTTGAGATTCAAAAAACCTTTAAAGCTCTAATGATCTTGAAGCACCATCATTGGGCCATCGCTCAATCATTGAGCCTTTGTCACCGACCACTACGATCTTTATGACCTTTTTCATTGGCCGATTACAGTTCTTCAACCTCCATCGCTCGTTGACTACGGTCCCCCAAACATCGCTCGGCTACAGCTCTTCGATCATTGTTGCTTGTTGGTTATGATCCTTCGACCTTTGTCGTCCGCTTGCTATGGTCCTCCGACCTTCATCACTGGCTAGTTAAGGATCTCCAACCTCCATTGTCTCCAATTATGGCCCTTCGACTTCTGTCACATGTCAACTATTGTCCCCTAATTAATCTCTAAACTATAGTTCTTCAAACCAATGTTGTCTTGTTGCTCGGATGCCCTTAACTTCATCCCCTACCATCATCAATAATGTCAACGTAAGCTGTCACAGTAAAGATCTGTGCATATTGTCAACATCAACATCGACTCCCAACTTTTGCATTGAGATTTATATTGAATTTATGTCAAAGCTTTTCCAACTTCATCCAAGCAATATGTTCTTTATAGTGTATCCATCCCCTCCCGGAAGGACATCATTTGTAATCAATAGCAAATAATAGTTGAATCATTTTACTTGGGTTAGACCTCGTGGTTTTACCCATTTTTGGGTTTTTCATGTAAAAATTTATGTGACTTTTTTAATTCGAGCACTCTTAGTAAAACCGAAGTTAGAGAGGCTTTAAAGAAAATGAAGGGTGGAAAAGCTGTTGGACCTGATGATATTCCAATAGAGGTGTGGAAATGCTTAGGAGATGAAGGAATTTCTTGGCTTACTAAACTTTTTAATACTGTTTTGAAGACTAAAAAGATGCCAGATGAGTGGAGAATGAGTGTGTTAATCCCTATTTTTAAGAATAAAGGTGATGCACAAGATTGTGCGAATTATAGAGGAATTAAGTTAATGTGTCATACTTTAAAACTATGGGAACGAGTTATGGAGCATAGGTTGCGGCGTGATACTAATGTTTCTCAAAATCAATTTGGATTTATGCCGGGTAGGTCTACTATGGAAGCCATACATTTATTAAGAGGTTTGATGGAGAAATATAGAGAGAATAAGGAGGATTTACATATGATATTTATTGATTTAGAAAAAGCATATGATAAAGTTCCAAGAGAAGTGCTATGGAGAGTTCTTGAAAAGAAAGAAGTTAATAACGCTTATATTCAAATCATTAAAGATATGTATGCAGGAGCTATTACTTGTGTTCAAACACAAGGTGGTTTGACCAAGTATTTTCCTATTTCGGTTGGATTTCACCAAGGATCAGCCTTAAGCCCATATCTTTTTGCTTTAGTCATCGATGTTCTCACTAGACATTTGCAAGAGGATGTACCTTGGTGTATGCTTTTTGCTGATGATATTCTTCTTGTTGATAAGACTAGAGAGGGAGTTGAAGGTAAACTAGAATTGTGGAGGTCAACCTTAGAGTCTAAAGGTTTTCGCTTGAGTAGATCTAAAACGGAATATATGGAGTGTAATTTTAGTAATAATAGACCTAGTGAGGGCATTGTGACTTTGGCCGATCAAGTCATTAATAAGAGTACACGTTTTAGATATCTTGGATCTATTGTTCAGAGTGATGGTGATATAGATGGGGATATTATCAGCAGAATCCAAGTTGGATGGTTGAAGTGGAGGAATGCATCGGGCTTATTGTGTGATAGAAAAGTACCCCTCAAACTTAAGGGAAAATTCTATAAGATGGTGGTGAGACCTGCAATGCTTTATGGTGCTGAATGTTGGCCATTAAAAGAGAAGCATAATTCTAAGTTAAGTGTTGCAGAGATGAGGATGCTCAGGTGGATGAGTGGCTTTACCCTTAGAGATAGGATACGAAATGAGCATATTCGTGAAAAGGTTGGAGTAGCTCCAGTGGAAGATAAGATTAGAGAGAGTCGCCTTAGATGGTTTGGTCACGTAAAACGGCGGCCTCCCGATGACCCGGTTAGGAAAGTAGAGGTCTTAGATTTGACTTATGTTAAGAAAGGTAGAGGTAGACCTAAAAAGACTTGGTTAGAAAATATTAGAAATGATCTTTCTTTATTAGATTTAAACGAGAATTTGACTTTTAATAGGACACAATGGAGAAAAAGGATTCATGTAGCCGACCCCACGTAGTGGGATAAAGGCTTGATGTTGTTGTTGTTGTTGTTGTACTCATTTCTTATTTGTGTGTGTTGGATCTTTGTGCAAAGCTAAGACGTTAAACCATATATGTCTATTGCTCTGCACGCAACAGTTTGACTCCATTTTTGGGAAATGATGCTTGGCATAGGGGCAACCTTTGCTACAACCTTGAAAGGCCATCCCGAACATTGTTGTAGTGAGGCAATCCCTTTCCGAGGAAACATTTCATTAGTTTCGAAAGAAGTATTTCAAGATTGGGCGCTCTGTATGCACTCATAGAGCCCAACCCAAAAAAAAAAATCATGCTTCAAAGGGGTGCTTAGCAAGCCTTGCAATGCCCGTTGGCAGTAACGGCGATTGGCCGGTTTGTTTTTATGCCCACTTGCATCCAAGCTTGATTTTCAATATAAACAGTTTGATTTTGACCTTTTAAGAATCTTCGGGAGTAATTTATTATGTTTTGGATTTAATTTTGACACTTTCAAAGCCAAAATGGGCCTTTACAATCAATTTTGAGCTGTTAAAAATTTGGGGCGAAAGTTTTCAACATTTTTTGCTCTGATCGATGCCCCAACTTCATAAAATATTGAAATTAAAATTAAAAATATTTTACTTGGTTCAAGGTCTCAAGGGAGGGCCCATGTTGACGTTCAGGGAGTGATTGCGCCTTGTATTTTTTTTGAAATTACAATTGTAGATTGCAAACTTTTTTGACATGAGCTTTGACATCCGTAAATAGGGTGGCAACTGATATGTCACTAAAATCGTCTTGATTTTACATGAATCTTGATGCATATTTGAATTAAAAACTTCTAATATTCAATTCAGGATCATTTGAACTTTGATTTTAGCAAACTTATAGTAGAATTGAACATTTCAACAAAACAAACAGAGCAATACCAAAAGTAGTCCAATCTAAGTTTGAATGAGCTCAACAAGTACCTGAAGCATAATTGAAAACTTCAAATATTAATTGTGAAATGAAATGATCTCTAAATTTGGCATGCTTATAATTAAATTGAGCGGCTCAGTGAGACAAATCCAACGAGCCCAAGGTCGCTTAATTCTATCATCTTTAAGGCACATAAATATTGAGCAAACGCTTTATGATTAATGGAATCAATATGGACCGTATGATGGAGTGTTCTTAAATTTTTTCTTATTTATAGGTAATACCATTCTCAAAAATTTATAAATAAGTTCCAACTCTTTTCATGGAGGGGGGAGGAGCTTGGAGTTGGAGCTTGAACTTTTGCCTGTGATTCAAAAGAGCTCTAATTCTAAGGATCCCATGCTCCACTGTTGTGCCATAGCCTGGTCGTCATTGTCAAGCCTTCGTTAATCGACCACTGTAGTCCTTTCGACCTTTGTCACCTATCGATTTTATTCCTTTGACCTTCGTTACCTATCAACTACGATCCTCCAACTACCTTCACCCAGCTATAGTCTACAGACCATTGTCGCCCGACTACGATCATTTGACCTTCGTCGCCCGCCAATTACAATCATTCGACCTTTGTCATTCCTTGACTACGGTCCTCTGACTATCGTCGCATGGTTACAATCCTCGAACCATTGTTGCCCAACTACGATCAACCGACCACCATCATCCAACCATGGTCCTTCAACCCCCGTCACTCGACTACGGTTCTTCAAATCAATGTCGCCTAGCTATTTTCATGCCTATTGACTTCATCACATGTCATCATTAATAATATCAAACCCTTTTGAGGGTGGTTGAATTCATATATGAATAAGTAAATATAAAAAAAAATAAAAATATTTGACAAAATTCAAAGCAAAATTTTGTTATATTAACTCAATATAAGTCTCTTAAATGAATTCTTACAACTTGGAACACCTTGAAAAGACTTTCAAGCAAACTGTGAACTCGGACTTTTATAAAAATGGTAGACGAAAATCCAAGAAGAAGGAATGAAAACTATTTATATGATCTCTAATAACAACTTCATTTTGCTCCCAAATGATTTTCCAAGAGCAAGATTTTACAGGCAAATACTGTTCATATTATTTAGATTTCTTCTATTCTATTTTTCCCCCAAAAGATGAACCCTAATTTATACATATTTCTGCAATCTCTAATTCAAGTTCTAGATCTAGGGTTCAGTTACAGAGCGGCGAAGGCTACAGAGCCATGCTAATATTGTCGTGCAGGCGACAAGCAGGATGGCAATGTCTTGCGGCCACCGAGATTTGAGATAAAGCAGGAGAGGGAGTCGGACCTTCAGCATTGCACAAAGGTAGGCGAGAGGAAAAATGGACAACGTGAGCAAAAAAAAATTAAGGTGGGGTGGGGGAGCAAATTTCTTTAACTTTTTTGATGAATTTAATTCAAATTTGTTATAGATCAAATATAAACTTTTTAAAATTTCATCATTCGTATAATTTAATGAATATAAACTGTAATAAATACTCAAATAATTTAAGAATTATATATATAATAAACAAATTTTCAGATTTTAATCCTTTCAAATTTTATCAATTCTATGTTTTGTTTTAATTTAGCCCTATCTAAATTATACAAAGGATAGTGTTGGCTAATGTGTTTTGATTAGTCTTTTCACAATATTAAAATTTTGTAATTTAAATACTTAGGGTGGGCAATTGCTCACCCTAAGCTAAATGCAATTCGGCTCTTGGTCATCTCTTATCTGTGTTGGACTTATATTTCTCTACCATTGCGAATGTTTCGACTTGCAACAACTATATTATTAGATAAATAATTTAGTTGTATTATATGGAAAAAATTGAACACGGTATTCTAACATAAATTGTATAAGAATGAACTTAAAATTTATTAGATTACTTTTAAGATTATTATTACACATGAAAAAATTATATTACACCAATCTCTAAGTAAATTCAATATTTTTCAAAACCATCTTGAAATATTTTTTATTGAGACATTTTAACATAATTTTTATCTGTACTATACTTTTTTGACTATTTAATTTTGTTGTATTAATGGTTGTTGTTTGGTGTAAAATTAAGGGTAAGGATATGCAAAGGAAAATTAATTTAGTCTTCACATAAAATGTATTAAAATATTCGGACAATTCTTGATTCACGGCTTCTGCTGGCGGTTCCAAGTGTCATGCAGAACTGTATTTCTGGCTCAAATGGGCAGGCGAAGGAGGGTTGTTGGAGGCCGCTGCCAGCTATATCAGCATCTCCCAAAACGTCCAGTTGCTGAGATTATGGCTTAGTTTGGGACGGCTTTTTTACTGCATCTTAAAGTGATTTTTTAGTACAAAAATTTTAATTTTATACATAAAAGTAGCTTTAAGAAGCAGAAAAAAAGCCGTCCCAAATGAAGCCTATATGGAATGGACAACAACGCGAGGTTAAGCAAGTTAAACACCTCTCTTGGTGTGAAAGTTTTAACTAGTTAAGTTTTGTTTGGAATAGTTTTTTATCACTATTTTTTAAAAAAAATTGTGCTAGAAAGTTTTTTAGAAAGCAATAAAAAAGTTATCCCAAATGAAATTTTTGTTAAAATAAACAGGAGTTCTTATGATGAGAATAGAGAGCAATGAATTCTTATAAAGTAATTGTTTCATATATTTTGATATGATTTATATGAGTTAAAATTTCATTATATTATTTTGATATTAATATGTTATTGTGTAAATTTAATAAAGTTTATGCTTGGTATAGTATAAATTGTAACATAATTGTTTTTAGTTCTGAAGTGGTTGTTTGGTTGCTGACAAAATAGTGCAAATTAAATAGAATTGAAAGTATTTGAAATATTTTGAGTTGTTTGGATTACTGTAAATTAAATATTAATAATTATTTTTTGTTTGACTTGAAATAAAGTTAACATAGTATAAAGCTGAATAATGCCGACGTTCAGTGGCCGATGATCGACTGTGACAAGTGGTAGGTAGCAGCTGACAGAGGCTGTGAGTTGCGGGCCAAATTTAATTATTTTTAAATTATTCAAAATTAAACCAGAAGACAAATTTTACATATTTTAAAATTTTACTCAACTTTTTTTTAATATTTTAAATGTTATAGTTTGTCATGGGCAGATATTTTATTGTAAGACCTTGATGTATGGAGTCCCATGATATTTTGTTATTTGACAGTCTCTAGTAGTCTGGTTTAAGCTTGTGATCTACGTTCTCTGGTATAGTTGGTCTTACCAATATTTGTTATATGGGTGAAAAGTATTGTTCAGATGAATAGCAATTCGTTTAGGGGGCAGAATTATCGATTTTAAAAATATCTTTATTATTTTTCATTCAGCTTTCGAAATTAACATCGGTTGTTTTAAAAAAGATAGAGTTGTTATCATAAAAATATAAATTACATAAAAAAAGTAATCAAGTGCGTTGGTTTAATTAAATAAAAATCAATCTAATTTAATAATACGGTAATATATTTAAAAAAAGAAATAGCATTTATAATATAAAATTTTAAAATTATTAGAATGAAAAATTAAGTTTTAAAAACAAAATAAATAATTAAGATAGAAGGAATGGGATAGAAGCTACAGATTTGGCTTTTCCCCATCTTTGGTGTTCGTTGCCTTCTCCTTCGCCTCCCTTGTGCATGCGTGCAGGTAGAGGTTTGAATGAGTCACTAAATAACTTCTTCGCCTCCTTCGCCATCAATAATGTTCCTCCTTGTCAGGTCTGAAATCCTACCTTCTCACTGTTCGTATACTCGATCGGAGGTAATAATGACGATGGGAGCTTGCTCGTTGCGAAGGTAGCCATCTTTCTTCCGTTTGCGCACTTCTTCGGCCATATACTGCTCAAACCTTTTAAGCATCAAAATATTGTAAATTCCAAAAAAAAAAATTGAGATAAAGCATCAAATTATTGAAAGCTCGGCGCTCAAAATGGTTAACAAGTAAAATTATTATGAGTTGATTGAATGCTACTTTCAAAATAAGAGCCAACAAATTTAAAATTAAAAAAAAAACATTTTATATGGAAGAATTTTTCTTTTTTTTGCAAATATGGTCATGCCAACAGAAAATTTAAAAAAACAAACTAATAATAATTATAAATGTCTATTTTAGAAGTACAAGGAAAATGATAAAAAAAAACTCTAGAAATTATTTTGTTTGAACTATTAATAATTATCACCTATTTAATTAGATTATTTTAAAATTTGATATTTTCTCTACCTCACCAAAAAAAATAGAATTGTTCCAAAAAAAAACTTTAAATTATATTCACTTTAGTGATGATTTTATAATTATAGAACATATAATTACATAATGATTTATCCATTTTTAAGAAAATAATTATAATTTTATATCTACTAAAAAAATTAGCATATTAGCATATTTTAATAAATTTTTTGTCAAAATACAATTACTTTTATTATATGTATCTATAAAATCACATGATAATATGATCCCTTATATTTTTATATTTTTGTCATATATATAAGAAGGCCGATTTAGGGGGGGTGGCTAGGGGGGCACGTGCCCCCCTAAAAAATTAAAAAAAAATTTCTTGTATAGGGAGTTTCTTGGCTGTAAGCCTCTCTTTCCGACTCTCTTTTCTCTCTCTCCCTCTCTCTCTCTCTCTTTCTTTTTATTTGCCTTTTTGTCTTCTACTTGTCATAAATTTTAATTTATAAAAGATTTATGTAATTAAAGTCAACAAATTACATTTGAGAAGAATTATATTTAAATTTAAATCAAGTAGCTTAAAATATGCTTATTATATATTTTTATATATTTTTAATATACTTTTGTAATAAAAAGATGCAATTTTTTTAAATATTTATTACTCGTTGTAAAATATTTTTTAGTTATATTTTTATTTAAGTTAGATATGAAAATATACGGTAGAAGAATAGTTGAAATAGATTAGTATGATAATATATAGTTTAAATAAATTTGTGTTGAAATTAATTTAGATGAGTATGATAATAAAATTTTTTCATTAGCATAAAATTTTTTTTCTTATAATTAAAAAATAATAATAAAATAAATTAAAATCATAATGTGAATTTCAAACTAAAATGAAAAGCATGAGGGTATTTTTAAAGTCAAAATTTTGTGCCCCCGCTGATTAAAAATTCTGGCTCCGCCACTATATTTAAGTCAATTAAGACAAATTCATACACACATCAGACACCCAAGCTTCGAACCCAAAACATCTTGGTCGAAAACCAAAGCTCCCAACCAGCAAATCAAAGTGAATAACTCATCTTGGTATGTTGGTTGAGAACTTTGACTATCAACTAAGAAATCTTGAATTCGAAACTTTAGTATGTGATGTGTGAATAAATTTACTTAAATCAGCACAAATGTAAAAAAAAAAAAAAAAAGCATTTAAGAATTTGTAAATGGAAAGAATTAATTGAGTGGTCATTTATGTTCACATGAGCAGATATGTCACCGCAGACAAGAATCATGCAAAAGTCTCCATTATCTTCTGCAAAGTTATTGTCTGCACAAAAATCTGTATATCTTCTGCGAAGTTGGGATATGATTCGCTTTCACATGAGCTTGAAAGCCACTATGTTGTCGACACGTGTTCGATGAGCTAACCACGTCTCTTCTTAAACTGTTTGCTGACAGCCGAAATGTTCAATTAATAGAAACATATTATTATATCTTTTAAAATATATATATGTATAGTATGATAAATTAAGTAAATTGAGCTTACCCTCCACCCTCTATTTATATATTTCAGTTAGGATTTGAGTGTTATAGAATTGGTTATATATATGATTATATAGAAAAATATAATAATTGTGTAGCCTGATTAGAAAGTTTAAGTGAAATCGCTTATTAAGCCTTTTTAGTTGCCAACTGGAGATCTTGTCCAAACATCAGAAAATTTGTTAGTGGTTTCTATATTTTTCTAGGAGAGTTATTAGTATCCTAGAAATCCAAAAAGCAAAATATTGTTTCTCGCTCTTCAGCTGAGAAGCAGAATATCACGCACTTTCCACAACAGTTAATGAATTAATTTGGATAGCTCAACTCTTGAAAGAGTTCGAGGTACATACACAAACTCCGACTCTTATATTTTGTGATAATCAAGCCGCTGTTCATTTAGCTACTAACCCAACTTTCATGAACAAACCAAACACAGAGAAATTAATTGTCACTTTGTTCATGATAAAGTCACAGAGGGTTCCATCAAGCTCATGACAATCCAATCCTCGCATCAACTGGCTCACATGTTTACCAAACCTCTACCTTACGGATCACTCTCCACACTTATGTTCAAGATGTCCATCAAAAACACATATAACACATCTTGAGGGGGTATTACAACTTCACATCAGCTACATCACTAGCAACATTGCATATACTTTTTGTTCTTCTGGTACATAGAGCTATACAGTCTCTTTCTTGATATATATATTATGTAATATTTTGGAATTAAGTAAAAGTTTTTTTTTTTTTTTTTCTGTTTTAACCTTTCCTTCTCCTCTCCTCCCTCACGATCGTGGAAGACAGGGTATTTTTTAAACAGCTACATATATGAATATATAGAAAAATAAAAGAAAAATATAATAGTTGTGTAACCTCATTAGAAAGTCTTGGTGTAATCGCTTATTAAGCTCTTAAGAAGTAGCTGATTTGACATGTATTCATAGTTGAATAATTGAGCAACTAATTGCCAGAGACAACTTTGCAAATAATAGTCACTAGAATTGACTGATTAGTTGTACTCGCCCAACTATGACGAGTCATTAGGTCATAGTCGCTTGTTGATATGAGTTCTTTGTTAAACTAACAAGCCTCTTTGAGTTGAGAAAAAAATAGGCTGGCTATCTTTCTTCAGAATTAGGCAATGCAAATGCCAATATTTTCTTGGACCAAAGCTAGCAACAAAGCAAAGGCTTAACCACCAATAGGTTATGATACATATAGCTCTCACAATTTAAAATAAGCTAATCTATCATAAGCATCATGAGATAGCTTTTTTATTGCTTTTTAAAATTACTTTTTAGTACAAAAAATTTGTTTTAACTAAATTTTTGTACTAAAAAATTGTTTTAGAAAGCAATAAGAAAATTATCTCAAATGAAGCCTATAAAGATATGAGATTGTTTTTTTTTGTAGACCAATTTTAATCATTTATATTAAAATCAGCAGAGTTGAGCTTTACATAAATTTAGTTTATACAATTATTAAAAAAATAAAGTTAATGACAGATTTGGTCAAAATTTTTATTTCATTATGGAAGAAATCCTCAATTTAATTTTCATTATGTAATTTATTTTATATAGTTTTTTAAATGTTTAAGAAACAATTTAGATAATTTTAAATAAATTCATATCCCCTTGTCCTATACAAGTTTGTGTATTTAAAAAATTTTAAAAATCTACCAAATATTAGATCTTGCATCTTCATATATTCTCATATATCCCTCATCCTCCTAAAAATTTCAAGCAATCTTCATATGTTGCTCGCATAATATGTTTCTCAAAAAATTGCTATCTCGAATTTTCTAACTACGCCTTGGACCCTTGTCATGGGCTCATTTGGTTTCATATAGGACCACTCTTGGTGTCGTTGGGTTCGTTTTATTGAGATGTTCAGTTTAACTATAAGTTTATATCAGCTTGGATGATCTTAGATATAGGCTTCATTTGATACAGCTTTCTTATTGATTGTAAAGCTGCTGTAGAAAAAGTAACTTTTTAAAAAGTTATAAAAAATAGCTTTCTAGTATAAATGTTTTTTTTTTAATATAAAAAATAAATAGTAAAGAAGTTGTCCGGAACAAAGCATTAATTTTGAATATTTCTACTTTGATTCTCGAAATTTATGCCTAGTTTTTATATGAAGTGTAAATTAAATAAAAAATTGTAGTTCTTAAGATCTTGAATGGGAGGTTTTATGAATAAATTTAATTAATATTTTAAAAAAAACTGGCACGGGAACATGGCACGTGGGTGTCGCCCTCAGCGTCCGCATCCTAAAATACACCAGGTCGCACGGCGGCAGATTCGATCAACTTTTCCACCAAATAAAAAATTAAAAATATTTTAATAAAAATAAAAACCCACTTACTAGGTAACTTGGCGGCAGCTGCCGAAAGGGCGGCACAAGGTGTCGTAGGCGCCACACTGATGGCTACAGGGCCAGCCGAGGAGACGACGACCGGTCGTCGTCGTCCGCCGTCACGCGTACGAAAGGACGGTCGGGATTAGGTGCTGGAAAGTCGAGGCAACCGGGAGACGTGGTGGTGGGCCCCAGATGGCTGCTTCGCGGCCGCGTGTAGCGTGCGGCAAATGGGGCCCGCCGCCCCATTACTGTAAATGGGGGGCCCATGGAACGGAACCGCCGACTACGCTCCGTTTCGTTTTCAACGGGGGTTCGAATTTGGGTGCCGTTAGTAGTGTTTGTCACGTCGGACGCGTTTGGTCGGCGTCGGCTGTTGAGCGGCTTTCAGTAGATGGAAACAAACAGTCGTTCATCGGCTTTTTTAAAAAGAATTTTTAGTTTTAATAATATTAAGAATATTTATACATTTTCGTGTCACTTTCGTGCCACGTGTACTCGTGTAGGCTGCCGGTTTGTTAAGAGTTGTAATTTTTTTCGGGATAAACATTATGTGAATTACGAATTCAACCACTTCTAATCTTTTGAGTGATTCTCATGAAGGAACCTTACTTTGTCCTTTTGTTTTAAAGGTTGCAATACGTATTATTGCACTACTTCTTTTCTTAAATGAGGCCATAAAAATATTCATTGTTTGCGAGAAGCTCTTATTCATTTGTGATATTGTATATGAACTCGAGCTCGAACCCAACTTGATTTTATAGACGGGTTGAAATCTCGAACTCAAACCTAGCCCATATGGCAAACGGGTGAACCCGAGCCTGAAATTTTCAAAGTCGAATCTGGGTCAGATTTCGAGTAGGATCAAATATTGGCAGCCTTATCCATCACCATCTTTTCCCTCTCTTCTACTTTATGCAAACCACACAATCAAATCAATACATAGCTAAGAGAGAGTTGATCAATCTAAGAATAATTGATGATGCTTTTGCTTCTCCTGATAGTTAGATAAGCAAAGGGAAATTTAGATAGCTAAATAATCAAAACATAAAAACATTACCTCAGCTTCTCTTAGGCTTCGTTTGTAACAGCTTTCTTATTGCTTTATAAAACAACTTTCTAGTTAAAAAAGTTTCAAGTTCAAAAATCTTTTATACTAGAAATCTACTTTATAAAGCATCAAGAAAGCATTCCCAAACGAAACCTTAATCTCTCGTGTATGACTTCCTTTTCGCCATCAAAATTCGTAGAATAGTAGCCTAATTTAGACAAGCTTTATATCAGATTTAGGATCTATTTGGAATAATTTCTTCTTGCTTTGTTTTTCATACTACAATAATATTTTTGTATGGCTAGTTTCTTATTGCTTTCAAAAAAATTGTATTAGGAAGCTACTTTTTATAACAATTTTAAAAAAAGTTATTTTACATGTAACACTTTTACAAAAAGCTATAATTATCCTAATAAAAAACTTATATGACATTAAGGTTTCATTTAGAGCAACTTTCTAATTGCTTTGTTCTTCAGATCGCAACCGCAATTTACATTTGGCAATTGTCGCTACTTTTAGAAGATTTATATGATATGAGGCTGCCTTCTACAACAGCTTTTTAAAAAGTTATTTTTTTTTTATAGCAGCTTTGTAATCATCTTTAAAAAAAAAATTACAAGCATAGAAAATCGAGCCTAAATTAAATTTTGGGATTTTTTTTTGTTAAGAAAAACGATGAAAAGTTTCGATTAGTGAAATTATAAAAGCATTTTTAATTTTAATATAGAGATACGCAATATATAATTATCTATGCACTATTAAAGATACGCAATATCTAATTATCTATTCATTGTTAAAGCATTTAGACCAATGGTGGTCTCTGGCGGCAATATTGGCTGCTAGCGAATTTCTAACATTGTGGCGGCGGTTCGGAATAATAGGTTTTTTTTTAATATTAAAAGTTACTAAAATTTATTTTTTAGTTGCTTTAAAAATAATTTAATTTATTTTTTAAAAATACACTAAATTAATATATTTTAAAAAACAAATAACAAAAATTAAAGATAATCTTAAGCATACCCAACATTTTGAAAAATCTACTTAGCCACGTAAGAATTCGTTAGCTTCTCCAATTCCTATTTTTAATTCCGGAAATTCCCTTCACTCACTACATAAATACCTAAATAAAAACCCATACTAAAATTTTATTATAAGATGCTGAACTGTTTGTCCTGTTGGGAGAGTTCCGTCTCTCCTTCTTGAGAAATTATTTTGAGCGGTAATCGGATGCCGTCCGGAGGCAAATCATAGCGCGCAATGTTACTTTTTTGCTGTGTACCGGGTGACGTGGTGCATTCCAATTCGCCTCCGGACGATCCGATGACCGCACCGAATATTTCTCCTCCTTGACAACTCTGGTTCGAGCATACTAATTAATTTCTAATTATCTTTGGCTCTCCTTCCAAAAAATAAAATTATTATTATCATAAAGCTTACTTCCTTTTTTCACTTTTCTTTAAAGTCTACGATAATAACTCGAAGCATCCTCTCCTCTTTCCGTCGAACTTTTCTTTTATTTCAAAATTTTCAATGTTTTATAAGAAAAAAATTATTTCAGAATATTCTAGTTATTTTCTTACCAAAGGGGGGCACGTGCCCCCTCTAAAAAAAAGTTATATATATAATTATAGCAATATAAGTCCAATTGATTTTCAAGATGTGTGGGGTTTTCAATGTAGAAGAAGGCTAGTTTCACCAAAGACCTCGTCCATTTTTTGTTTTTTATTTTTCTAGAAATGGTGAGCTCCAAAGCATAAATATCAATAAAATTAATACAAGTTAATTTGCCCGAACTCAGATCAAAGGCGTGGAGGTACAAACTACAATTATTCCTCTCTCACGACTCACGACCTCAAGCACCGCTTTCATTTTCCCTTTCGCTCCTCTCTAGCCATATTATTTGCATTCTTAATTTTAATCTTAAAGCTCCTTTTGGCTCCGGCAATGAGACGACAAACGGAACTATTTTAATGTATCTAGCATTTCACATGAGACGACAAATATAACTATTTTAATTTAGCCCCCCCACACGTGAATAAAATGTCTGGCTCTGCCACAGCATATATTACAACAAATTCAAAGATCCACAAAATTACAGCAAATCCAAAGATCCACAAAATTTCCAATTAATAATATTCTAACCTTATAATGCAGAGCAACATCTAAGATTTTATTTGAGATAGTTTTCTTACTGTTTTCTAGAGCAGCTCTTTAGTACAAAATTTTTTTGAGAGCAGCAAAAAATAGTGACAAAAAAATGTGTCAAATGAAGAAGCCATAATCATAACACTATTGCATGGTTGTTATTAACAACTTGTTAATAGA